>CM057337.1:369559962-370159962 GCA_030015575.1 Agapanthus africanus | reverse complement strand
TTAGCTTGTTCCAGTTGTGCGCAGTTCTGAGACAGTCTTCTGCGGATTTTACAGTTCTTGTGCGATCTTTGAGTACGGCTTAAGTTCTCCTCTACTGAGGGGACAGCATGCTCATTTCCGCGCCCGTCCATTTTTACTTATCGTTTTTGTGAGGCACAGCCCGCCGATGCTTGTTTGTCAAAGATTCTTCAGCATACTCGGCTGGGGAAAGATTCGGAGTCCTTGATTTGTGACCAGGGTGTTCTACGTTTAGGGACGCGTTTGTGTGTACCTGATACTGATGGGTAGAAACGTGAAATCATAGAGCAGGCACATCAATCAGCTTTCTGTATTCATTCAAGTTCCACCAATATATGACGTGACTTGTGAGATAGTTACGGGTAGGCAGGGATGAAAAGTGAAGTTTCGGATTTCGTTTCAAGGTGTCTGTCTTGTTGTGAGCTAAGGTTGAGCATTTGAGACCGGCTGGAAAGTTGCAACCTTTAACCGTTCCGGAGTGGGAATGGAAGCAGATCTCCATGAATTTCGTTGTGGTGTCTACCCAGGTCTAGACAGGGTGTGACTCCATTTGGGTATTTGTTGTCCGGTTATGCTCAGTTGTTCTTCGTTAAGTTTGCGCATTGCACGGAGTTCATTCAAGTGTTGTATCCAATAGAGGCACTCTGTTCACTTGCCGTCTTTGGCAGAAGCTTCAGGAAGCCTTGGGTACTGGTTGAGCTTTAGCTCAGCTTTTCCATCCGCAGGACGATGGTTTGTGATAGCAGGATATACAGACTCTGGAAGGTATGCTTGTGCGTACGTACTAATTGTTGTTGGCAGTTGGGATCATCACTTGCCATTGTTAGGGTTCTCCTTCGATAGCTGTTATCAGGAGACATTCCAATTGACAACCTTTAGGCCTTGTTTGGTAGGTAGTGTCGATCGCCAGTCTGTTTTTCTGACTCCGCGTGAGTAAGATTTTTGGACCCCGGCTAGTCGAGAGACTTCGGAGAAGATCCAGTTGGTTCAGGTCAGGATGAGAGTAGCCCAGTGAAGACAGAGGTCTTATGCCGACCGTGGTGGTCGCAGACTTGAGTTCGTAGTGGGAGATCATGTATTCCTACGAATTTTCCGATGATTGACGTATTGAGTTTTAGGAAGCTTATCCAAGGATTGTAAGTCCTTTTGAGATCCTTAAAGCGAGTTAGTTCCGTTGCCGATAATTTGGCACTTCCGCCCAGATTTTTGAGTATTCATCCCGTATTTCTAGTGTTGATACTATGCAAATACCTTCATGACCTTTCTTACATGTTTCAGCATCAGACCATTTAGCTCGGACGCGATCTTTCGTTCACCGACAGCCGATAGTGTTATTGGATCGGCAGGTGGAGAATCTTCGGTCTAGGGTCTTGCCATCTGTGAAGGGTTTTCTTGGGCATAGCCGTATAGTGAGGTGATCACTTGGGAGGCTGCGAGCGAGATTTGGGAGTTTTACACCCATCTCTTTGAAGGTATGCATAGTAAGAATTTTAATTCAGGGACGAATTTTCTTTAGGGGGGGAGACTGTAACGCCTTAGATTTAGATTAGTGTTAGTTTAGACGGTAATGCGGGTTTTTGGTAAAAATTTTACCAATTTGGGTTCCTCACATTTTATAACATTTAATTAATAATTTATTATTATTTGTCTCCACTCAACTCCCGAACCCAAGAAGTTTATGGCTTGCACACACTTGTGCATGTATTTGTAAGGGTGTGTTTGTGTTAATCTAGATTAGTGACCATGAAAACTTAACACTAATCCTAATCCTTTGCTTTAATCCTAATCCCTTGCTTTGCCTTAACCTTAAATCCTAGATATCTGTTATGGGAGATATTTGTTTTGTTTTGGATTTAGGAAGAGGTGGCATGTTTTCACATCATAATTTTGCATTCTTATAGACCCCATTCTTATTCATTTTACAAATAAACAGGTGCTTTTGATCCATGTCTGCTACATAGTTGCAGGTCACGGGTTCTCGGAACAAAAACGGTGAAATTGATGAAAAGATGATACAAAAGTGAGACTACGACCGATAAATGGTGGAATCTTGATTGTGCCTACATTTTGAAGGACAATGAAGATCAATGAATAGGTTCACAAAGCACAAAGGCAGCGCAAGGTTCGATACTTCAATACGAAGCGAACGGTAAAGTCCATTACATTTATTCACTGTGGAGATCTGGAAGAGAACTAGAAGACATTCTGAAGAACAAACTGATGAAACAGGAAGACAAATACAACCAGAAGCAACACAGCAAAAAGCAGACCACAAACTCCCTACTTGGCCGCGGAACCACGGCCAAACCTGGCTTTTGGCCACGGATCCGCGGCCGTGTGTCGCCCATGTCAGTGGAAATTTCTGTAGCGGCTGGCGGCGTTGACTAGTCTTCCTAGGGGTATATTTGTAAAAGCAGATGTGTGTCGATTGTAACCCTAGGGTTTCTATGCTCTATAAATAGAATCCCTAAAACTTGTTTTATGTTATGCCTCTTTTCATTGAATAAAATTCAGAATTTCTATCATGTTTTGAGAGCATCAATTTTGTAAGTAGTTTCTTTTATTTTGCCCTAGTCATAATTTTTATTTCTGCCCTAGTTTAAATTTATTCTCCGCCCTAGTTTGATTTAGATTAGAACTTTTTATTAATCTGCAGTAGTTAGATAATTAATCTCTTAAATCGAAAACTCAAATAAAAATCATGTTTTTTATCGATCCCTTAATGAGCGAGTAGTTCCTCGCTTGTTAGGCTTTGGAATATGGGACGTTTGAGAGATCTCTCACCCCTTTCTTGCCCATCACATATTAATAATTAGGACTCCATGCATACATACACATACCGCTCCCTACGGCACCCTACCCATGAGGTAATGGTGATACCGTAGTATAAAAGACCGGTTGTGCATGTTTTTCCATGGAGGTTTGGGTAAGGATTAAGAAAGGACGGACAAGGACATAGAGGAAGAAACATTGTTTCTTCCCGATTGTCCTAATCCCCTTTATCAATAATTACCATAACGCCTAAAGAGATCTAATTTAGGGCATTGAAAGCGGTGGGGAATCTTAATTTTCCAAACTTAACCTAAACCTAACCCTAGCAAGATTCTAAATCCTAGTCTAAATCATCTTAGTTTTTGGTGATAAAGATCCCACACCGTTTGGAATTAACTCGTTAGAACAATTAGGAAATACACAAAATCCCTGTGGACCGACCAGTACTCACCGGCTAGCTACCAAGCGACGCCGTTCTTGATTGCGGTAAACAAATTCTTTGATCAAACCAAATGGCGCCGTTGCCGGGGATGGCGTAGTATTTTGTTTTTGCAATTTCGGGTTAATATAAAATAAAAAATCATAAAAACTGAAAAATAAAAATATAAAAATTTTATCATCTTTTTATTGTTTGAAGGGTGTTGCGTGTGAATTTTGCAGGATTAACGAACGAGTTCGGATCTGGAAAAATCCAGAGATCAAAATAGAAAACTCTAGATCCGAACAACAAAGAAAAGTCTAACCAGAGGAGCAGAATTTTTTTCGAGAACTGAGCCGCTGCCTCCACCGCGGAACCGCCGCCCGAGGTGCCCTTCTGCCGTGGAAGCGCCGCATCCTGGTGACGTCATCTGTCCAGTTTTTCTCTGTGAGCTCCCTGTCTCCTTCTCTGCAACCCCAATATCTCCTCTGTAAAATTTCCCTGCAGGATTCTTTGCGCTAAAAATCTCTCCCCTTCCAATAATTGATCTTGTGCAGGATTCTTTGCGCCGCACTAAAAATATAAAAAAAATGTTTGCAGGTGGTTGTTTACTGTTTTGCATATTTAATCAGACTTTAAGGGGCTTGAAACCAATCCAGATTGGGGGGGGATTTCATCACCCTTCCCAGGACCCCAGAAATCACTTAAGGCATACTGGATTGACCATCATTTAATTAAAAAGAAATTAGACTCAGCCCTAAGGACTTTGCGCTCAATAGGACAGAGGAATAGTTGTAGGCATCGACCGTTGATCCTAACCTGACTTTGTGGTGTCTAAGGCAAGTGGTTACTTAATTAGGCTCACTACTTACGTAGTGGAGAACCTCCCACTTACATGGCCACAATTGGCGGTGAAGAGGCGGTTTGAGGTCCTACTCTTTGCCCTTTGGAACAGTTAGGAGCTGTCTAGCTGACCTGGGTGACCCTAGGTCTAGGCCTGATTATGCATTTGTGGTTGATTGAACGTGTGTCTAAGCCTTTTATCGAAAATCTTTTTGCAAAAAAGCACCACATAAAAAAATACACAAAAAGAAAAAAAAGGGAATTTTTTTTTACAAAAACTTGCAACTTGTCGCTAAGAAATCCGTGCACCCCACTTACACCCACTTTCTTCTAATTAACGTTTTCTTACCTCCACATTCTGTTTTTCACTTTTTGACTACACTACGTCTTTAGTGTATTTCCGGTTGGACTAGGGACACTAGTGCCCGATTAGTTCGTGTCTCGTTGGTACCGAACGACGAAGCTTTCGACTCCGAAATCGAAATTCCTTCCAATTCCTTACCTTCACCTTCACATTCTTCCTCCGAAGGGATGTCGGGATATAATCCTAACAACACCTTACCCACGGGACTGATTCCACCTCCGTTAGGTGCGAATAACCCGCAACACCCGCCTGTTGAAGCGTCCCAACGAATCGCGCTCCAGGATCATTTCTACCTGATCCGCGCCGCCTTACTTACTTATCTTTCACTCCCACCGGCAAATGGGGATAATTTTGAGATCAAACCCCACTTCATCAACATGTTGCCAAAATTTCACGGACTGGAATCCGAAGATGCCTATATCTTCATAAAAACATTCTAAATCGTTTGCGCAATGTTGAAAACAACCTAATTATCAGATGATGCTATAAGGCTAAGGGTCATTCCTTTCACCTTATGTGACTTAGCCGAGAAGTGGTTATACAGCACAACATCACATTCAATTAAAAATTGGCAAGACTTTGTTAAAGCTTTTTCTTAAAAAGTTTTATCCACATCACAAGACCGCGAGAATTCGCAATGAGATTATACAATTTTCCTAGCTTCCTTCCGAACCATTTTGGAAGTGTTTTGAAAGATTCAAAGACCTACTTGTTCAATGCCCTCACCATGGTATCGAAAATTGTCAACTTTGCCAAACTTTATATGAGGGATTGAACCCAGCAACGAAGCAGTTACTAGAAACCATTTGTCAAGGTCACTTTCTAACCAAATCTAGTGAAGAAGCGTGGCAGTTTCTCGACGATCTTGCTGAACAAACACTTCAGTGGGAAAGCACCAAGACCACCTCATCTTCTTCTATTGGTCAGTCAAGGGCAGGCATACATCAAATAGATATGTCAATAGCTATGAATGCCGAAATGGCCGCACTTACGAAAAAGCTAGAAGCCATTGAGACCAAAATCTCATTGCCATCTCCTGCCCCTGCTTTGCCCCCACGAACTGTTTGCGCTTGTTGTTCGGATCCATCACATCTTACCGAAGAGTGTCCTTACAATCCACCTGTTCAAGGACAAGATCAAGTCAATGCTGCCTTTCAGCAACGAAAAAGAAATGATCCATACTCTTCGACTTATAATCCGTGTTGGAGGAGTCGCCCAAATTTTGCTTGGAATCAAAATCAGCAATTCCAAGGAAACAACAACTTTCAAAGGCCTCCTCCTCCACAACAACAAGCACCTCCACAAACTCAATACCAGCAACCTTTCCACCCACAACCTTACCAAAACCAAATGAACAATTTTGTGCCCAACAACTCTTACCATCAAAACAATTTTTTTTCAACCAAATAATGATAAGGTTACCTCGCTAGAAAGAAGTCTAGATGCGTTCCTAAAGCAATCTACACAATCCGCAGCAAGGCTGGAGACTTCCATTCAATTTTTGGTGCAAAACAGTGCCTCACACGATCAAAGCATAAAATCTGTTGAGGCACAAATTGCACAACTCAATGCTGCGTTGAGCGAGCGAGAAAAGAGAAAGCTTCCATCTCAACCACTGCCAAATCCCGGTCATGCACTGTATGGTTCCTAGGAACTCTAAAAAGGTTCTACAAGGCATCAACCATGCCCGATTCAAAAAATTAGCCGTGCCGAACAACCCTAACCAAGATCGTATACTAGAGATTATGCGAAAACTAGCAAGTTAAACATTTTAACTACAAGTGAAAGGGATTACAACCGTTGTAGATCCGGTCCTTCACTTCTAAAGCTCCGTGTTGACGTCCCTTCGCTGCGATCATCGGGATCCCAGACTCTAGCGATGGTTTCTTCGGAGAAATGAGCGGGCTAGGTCGTTGACTTCGAGGCCGAAGATGATCTACGTCGAGGAGACTCAAACCCAAGCTCCATCTTCATTAGGTCAAGAACTTTGTGAAGAGAACACCCTAAACTAAATGGCAAGTAGTAGAGGATGATGAAATAGGAAATGGGTTCACTTTAGATTTGGATTTCTCACTCTTAATCTCCACTTGAAAAATTCTAGCAAGCTTTCTTCTTCTTGAAGAAAAAGAAGAAGAAAGAAAATAATATGAATGAATAAATCAAAATCACAAAAGAATAATCAAGTGAAGTCTATCATATTGCAACCATGGGTGAGTTAACCTTTGTAGAGACTAAACTAGAGTTTAAGTTAAGGGTTAGGTTAATGAAAATTTCATGCAAAACAAAATGGTTAGACTTTGTCAAAGATGCTTGAAAGCTTCATGAAGCTTCAAGCAAAGACAAAGAAAATCACCATTTTGTTTTTCCAAAATAAATAAAAACCTATAGCCTTAACCTAAACATGGTGTAAGTCATACACACACCCAAGTTTGCATGTATCATCAAACATGATACAATTTAGTGCACAAAAATATATCACATATACAACTTGTGCACATCAAGTGAGAAAATCAATCTTAAGTGAATCAATACTAGTTAATGTAAAGTAATATATCAAATGTATAATTATACATTAAATCATTAAATCAACACTTGATTTAATGATCTGGTCATATCGCATATAACCGACTAATATCAAGTGTATTAATGTATCGAATCAACACTTGATTCGGTAACCCGGCTATATTTCATATAACCGACCGATGATACAAATCTCGAGAATAGAATACAGTATCACATACTGGTATTATTCTCGGTCCCGCACATATCTCATATGCGCTCCTATTTCGTTTCGCTTGAGTCAGGAAACCTCTGTGTAGGACTATAAAGACTCGTCAATACGCCGGCAGTAGGTGGTGATCATATCAATCACCCACAAGCCGCAAGCGGTCTGCTAAACGTAACGGCCACCCGGGTATTGAGCGATCAGAAGATCAACAAGAAAGCCTGTACATTCTCCTTTGAATCCAATCAGTAACACTCCCGTACAGTACGGTCTGATATGTCGCATATCTCGCCTAGGGGTGGTAAACGTCAGACACCATTAGCTTGATAAGTCATGTCGATATGAGGTCTATAACAGTTCGAGAAACTACTGATAACACTTACCAGTAAATCTCAGCAACCCTGGCCAGGGATTTCCAGCTATAGCCAATCGAACACAGCGCAACATCAACTCCCTATACCGGGAGAGACGAATCCCCTCCTATCGCTCATTGCCTCCATGTGATTCAGGACTGTACCCAAAAGCCACCTTTTTGCACGCTCTCTTGGACGTGGTATGATGGAAATCAAAGCACAGTGGGAATCACACAAAACTCTATGACGATCTCGGGTCAACAGACTACTCTGTACCAGTGTCACCGGAGAACTGCCATCTGACGTGAAGTATAATACCATCTGGGAGTTCTCGGTGAGTCCGTCCAGTGTACCCAGTCTCCACTGAGCACCCGTATATCATCTCTGATGTCAAACACCAATGGATATGGGATCATCCATCGCCCATTTATATGGGTCGAGAAGCTATACGCTAGTCTACTCTGGTATATCGATGCCCCGTCTCGATACACCCACGACTAGGGACCTTTAAGGATGTACTTATGGACTACCATGTCCCCACTTGTATGATCTGCATCATAGTCCAGGTAGTCAAGTACACATCCTAAGGGCTTTACCAACATGTAGCAGGGAGACAATCAGTGTACACGTTAAGGTAAAGAGTAACCAGATAGCATACTATCATGTCGAGCAAGAAAGTCCTCCCTATATATGTCCAAGCATCCGCTACAATATACATCTCATGTATAGTAATGGCCTCTAGGGCATACATACAACTAACACGCACATGTTGCATATGAACAACAAAATCATAACGTAAATGCTGTGACCACGTTGAGATCCGGAAAAGTGTTGCACAATAACGTGGGTATTAATAATGACACCCCTGCCGGTGGTTCTTCTTCATCTTCTTCTTCTCCGAAGAGCCTATTCTTCATTCTTCACAAGGCTCTACTTCTTCTAGTTCGAACGGACCAACTTCTCATATCACGAACACATCCACACGGGGATCCGTTCCAACTCCACAATCTGATCCACAAAAATTGGACTCAACAAATTTTCAAAATGTTCCATTTCCAAACAGGTTGAGATCCAATAAACCAACTCCACAAATGGAGAAGATTGTAGAGTTGTTCAAACAGGTTAGCATAAATATACCTCTCTTGGATGCAATCCAGCAAGTTCCTTCTTACGTGAAAATATTAAAGGACTTATGCACCAAGAAGAGGAAGTCACGAGTACCAAAGAAAGTTTTCGTAGCTAGTGCTGTTAGTGATGCTCTTGTCTAATCTTTACCCCAAAAACATAAGGACCCCATCTGTCCTACTGTTTCGATAACAATTGGGGACAAGAACATCAATAGAGCACTATTAGATCTTGGTGCTAGTGTCAATTTGCTACCCTATTCAGTGTACGAGCAATTAGGCGTTGGAGAGCTTAAACCCACTCATTGTACTCTCCAAATGGCCGACCGATCCATCACCCATCCTAGGGGTGAGTTAGAGGATGTGTTAATTAGAGAAGGGGATTTCATTTTCCCCGTTGACTTTATTATGATGGATACATAACCTGTAGCTAACCCCCGGAGTCAAATTCCGGTGATACTTGGTCGACCATTCCTTGTGACTTCCAATGCGGTGATCAATTGTCGTAATGGTTCAATGAACCTATCTTTTGGAAATATGACGATTGAACTCAACATCTTTAAGTTGGGGAATCAGCCTTCCGAGCCTAATGCTAGTATACTTGATGTTTGCTTGATCCATGAGATCACGGAGGAGGACTGTGAGCTTGAAAAATTTCTGTTCGATCACAGCAGTGTTGACGCCTCTAGTGCGTTCCTCCTAGAATCCGACACAGCTTTCACGCCGGACAACGATTATGAGTGTTTCACCTTTATGGAAGATTTTGAAGACTCTCCACCCGAGTTTGAGTCTTTTGATTTTTCAGATGAGTTAGTTGAACCATCCGACTCGGTTGCGTACACTCGATTTGAATCGTTGATGGATTCCTTCGAGTTTGAAACGGTTTCACCAATGCTACCTTCAATTGTTTCACCTCTTAAACTCGAACTAAAGCTTTTGCCATCGCACTTTAAATATGCTTACCTAGGTGAGAATGAGACCCTTCCCGTTATCATATCGGCCTCTCTAGCACTCGAGCAAGAGAAGACCCTTTTAATGGTCTTACAAAATAATCGGCAAGCCTTTATCTAGTTTATGGCGGACATCAAGGGGATTAGTCCCCTCATTGTTGAACATCATATACACTTGATGGATGATGCCAAGCTAGTAAAGGATCCTCAAAGACGCCTCAACCCCATAATGAAAGAGGCTGTCAAGAAGGAGATTGTTAAATGTCTTGATAGTGGTATCATTTACCCTATCTCGGATAGCCAGTGGGTTAGCCCCATTCACGTTGTCCCAAAGAAATCGGGCATTACGGTCATAACCAATGAGGCAAATGAGTTAATACCTACTCGCACCCAAACTGGGTGGCGAGTTTTCATCGACTATAGAAAACTAAATGCCGCAACAAGGAAAAACCACTTTCCTTTACCTTTCATTGACCAAATGCTAGAACGATTGGCTGGGCACGAGTTTTACTGCTTTTTGGATGGCTATTCCTGTTAGTGTATATGCCCTAGAGGCCATTACTGTATCATACTAGTTTGTATATTACTTAATGGAAGCTTGGGATATTCACCTTGTATATACAATCTTGCTCAAAATAGTAGTATGCTACTTAGTTTGTTTCTACTTCAATGTGTACATGTGTTTATTTTAGTATATCGCCTATACACATTAGTGGAGACCTTAGGATCTTTGCTTGATTACCAGCGTTGTGATGGCAGTCACACTAGTGGGGGCTGGGTAATCTATAAGCACATCCTTATGCAGGTCCCTAGTCGCAGGACTATCGAGACAGGGCATCGATACTCCGGAGTAGACTAGCGCAAGCGCTTCTCATCCCAGAGAGGGAGATGGTCTGTCCCACAGCCATCAGTACGTCATACTGGAGATAGTATGCGGGTGCTCGTTGGGTTACGAGTACACTGGACAGGACTCGTCGGGAACTGACCGGTTGGTATTATACCTATCGTCAGTTATCAGTTCCCAGGTGACATGAGTACAGCTTAGTCCACTGACTTGACACTGTCACTTCGCCTCGAGTGTGTTCCCACTGTACTTTGATTACTACCCTACCACGGCTCAAAGGAGCCGTGCAAACAGGTAGTAGTTGGGTGCAGTCCCGAAGCACTTGGAGGCAGTGACGGTTAGACAGGATTCGTCTCTCCCGGTATTGGGGGTTGACATCGCGCTGTGTCTAGGAGAGCCATTACACGAGTAGTCCCTGGCCAGGGCAAGCGAGATATACTGGTAGGCTTCCAGTGTTATCTCAGGGTGTATTGGGCTTCACTCCGACACGACTTGTACCGCTATTAAGGGACTGACGATTACCGCCCCCCTAGGCACGCCATGCGATGTATCAGACGAACAGACCGGACTGTACGGAGACTGTCACATTCAGGCTCAGTAGGAGTTCAGATGGGTTTTACCTCGTCAGTCTTCTTGTCGGCATCTACCTGGGGACCGTTACGCACAGCTAGTGCCGCTTGCGGTCTGTGGTTAAACCCACTGCCAGCGTAGTGTCGAGTCTTTAGAGTCCCACACAGAAAGCTATTCGCCTTTAGGCAAAAGAGTAGAGGTCGCATGGTTTTGCGACAGGTCGCATGGTTTTGCGACAGGGTCCGGTCACATCCGTGCACTTGTGCACGTACAGTTAACACTAGCGGGCTTTGGTTTAAGCCAGCCTAGTGTACGTTTTGGGATTGGTTTTATCCAGTATGTATTCGTGTTCCTCGGTACGCGAATGCGGGTGTGTATGCACAGTTGACGAAGAGACAGAGGCAGAGGTTTCTCATTACGGTTGTTGACCGTTGACTGTTGACTATTGACTTTTTGCTCAACCCTAATGAGAATATGATATGTAATTAACAATAATATTAATTAAGTATTGTGGTGACATGGTTGTTGAGGGGTTGACTTTGTTGACTTGTTGACTTTGTTGACCGGTTGACTAGGTTGGACTAGTTGACCATCATGATGACAATGGCTATCATTTCATGGCAAAGACTTTTTACTTGCTTGTTCTCTTGTGCAATATGAGTGCATGAAATGATATAGCCATTTTGACTTAAACCATTTACACAATACTTGATTACAATTTTTGTGATGATGGTTTTGGATTACGAGAGCCAAGAGAGAAAAGTATTTCTCATTCTATGATTTTCATTCTCTCTCTTGTGTTCTTGAGCTCTCATCTTCTTCCTCTTGCTCTCCCACTTTTTAGTCTATGGTTCACTTGTCTCATGTGTTGAGAACCAAGAACCATAGAGAAAATCCCAACACATTCTTCTCTACTCACTCTAGTTCATAAGGTTTGGCAAACCAAGTGAACTAGTTTTCTTCAAAGACCGAAGAAGAAGCCAAAGGTAGAAGCTTTCAGGTGGATCGATCTTCGGCGCAAGGAGACGACGGGGTGAAGCCGATCCGGACAACCATCGAGGCTTGAAGACGAAGGAGTTCAAGAAAGAAAGGTATAACCCCCTAACCGAGTAGTTAACAACTCCTAGTTAGGTTGTTAGTTAGATGTTTAACAAAGATCCGGTTTTGAGTCCATGTTACCACCTCTAGAAAATTCTTTTTCACCAAATTCCGCATGCCCGAAAGTACCGGGAGAGGTAGCATGGACTTACAATGGTTTCAGATCCTAGTTAAACACTACCTAACTTGTTAGCATAGTAACTAGAAATTCGATCGGAGAAAAAGTCGCGAAATACACCCGGATTTCAAACTTTCTGTCGATTTTCAAAGTGCTGAAAAAATTATTTGAGATATACCAAAAATCAACTCAGGGTTTTTAGAAGAAACTGCAAAAATTCGACCCACTGAATCGATCAACGCGTCGCGTTTCCGCGGCGGGAGCTTGCTCCCGCCGCGGAACCGCGGCCGAGTTGACTCGGTCGTGGGGTTTTATTTTTGCAGTTTGTTCATAGGGGTATTTTGGGATTTTTGGAATATGTATTTTCTGCCCAGATTTTCCAGAACGAAAATTTTGTGTTTGGGGCCTGAAAATCCGTATTTTTGATCGAACTTCTAAAAGACTTAAGCTGACGGGTTTTTCTGTGATGTAATATTTGTATTGAACGTCTGCTAATCGCTATATGTCGATTAGTGGGGGTTATTCAAATCTGTGATCTGTAATGTTATTGGAATGTGTATATGAATTCATTAGATTGTCGCGGGTGAATAGCCGGGGGGTTGTGAGACGAGAGTTTTCTTTTCTTTCAATTCATGTAAATTTGTAAATTGATGTAATAATTATTTGTATGGCCGTACAACCGGGTCGGGGTTGTAGCCGTCATTGTATAATTTCTTTTTACTGTTTTTGCTCCTAGGATAGACCCATGGAGGGGGTGCACAAACTACCGGGTATGCCGAAGTTCCGAGTGGCCTACTCACGGAGTTGAGGGAGGTTGCTTCGCTTCGGGTACTTGGCGGGTAGTTTGCCGCACCCGTAGGGGTCTTGGGTGGGGTATTGGCTATTCACCGCGACCGTGTAATCTGCTTTTCGTTATAGGCTCGTACGAATTGCGGATTCCTAGTATATCCAATGTGTTCATCTGTGATCTGAAATGGCTATCATTGCAGTATATCTATATATGATATTATTTAGGCGTTGCTTATGTTTTACAGCCGCGCAAGCCCAGCCCCCGCTCTGTCGTTAGTTAAGTAACCTAACGGGTAATGACGGGGCCCCGTGGTGAATGCGAATGGCATAAGCGTACGTCATATTTTGGTTGTTTTCTGCAATGGTAGGATTAAATGATGGGACGCATTAAAAGAACTAATGCAAGAATATCACGCATTAAAAGAACTAATGCAAGAAAATAAACCAAGTAAAAGTCGTTGGAACACCTTCGAAAAACCACTCGGTTCTTTTCAAAACCAACTTTTAAATGCGGAGTTTGAGCCACTCCTTTTAAAAGCTATCCCGTTCCATCGATTATATCAAGTTCACTACGTTCACGGTTTCGCCAAAACCATTTGTAGCCCTCCGTCGTTTCACATGAATAGTCAATAGTATTCAAGCTATGTATGTTGGCCAAAGTCAAGACATAGTGATTGGTAGCTATTAGGTATTCATGTGTAGCATAGATAGATGCATTGGTTTGGGACAATCGTACTGCCATTTTGGCCAAATTCAAGGGTAGGTACGGGTGGATCCAAATTGACCTGGAGAATGACGGGTAGAACTTGACATGTGACTTATGATATTTTGGCCAAAGTCAAGGTCATAAGAGCATGGGGCAAAAATCCACATCGGGAGTTTCAAAAGAACTGAAACTTGCTAGTGTTGCATACCATTTGGAGTGTGATGATTCTGGTAGGATTCCTTCAGTTTCGTCACGCGATGATATTTGGATCCCGATCCTACAGTGAGTATATGCTACTCCTCGGGAAATTTCTCACTAAACGATCAATGCTATAAACCTAGTAGGTGTCTAGAAAGGTGTTAGCGGGGCTACGCCCCCAGGGAAAAGAGGTTATTTAATTAAGGAATTTCGCGAAAGCGTTCGAAAACCTCCCTCGAAGTACCGACACTGGCCTGGCTGAACGGTTAAGCAAGTATTGTACGGTGAGATTGATCCTGACTAATTCTTCCTTTTTGGTTTGAGGAGGGATTCGAGAAACAGTGGGAGTCATCCTGTTTAGACAAACTAAAAACCATTCTAAACTTGCAAGAGTATCATGCTGAGTGTTTCTTCTCTCTCCTAATTGCAGCGACCAATCGACATGACTTGACTTAAGTTACTCCTAGATAAAAACAAACCGACAGGGCCAAACTACAAAGATTGGCTCAGGAATGTCAAGATGGCAATCACTTACGACAAGATGGGGTATCTTCTTACCACCAAAGCTCCCTCTATCCCAGGTCCCAAAACTAGCGTCGCGGATAAGGAAATCCGTAAGACCTGGGAACTAGACTGCGCGAAGGCCAAGTGCCTCGTGCTTGCCTCTATGGACAATGAACATCAGAGGAGGCACGAGAATATGGACCTGGAATCCATATTTCTTCATACAAAAGAACTGTATGGAGAGCAATCTCGTATCGCAAGATACGAAGTGTCGAAGAAGTTATTTTCGGAAAGATTGACCGTCGGATCATCGATAGCGAAACACGTGCTTAAGATGATTGGCTACATTGAGGAGCTCGCTGACCTTGGGACCACGTTGGAGAATGAGCTCTATACGGACTTGATTCTCCAGTCCCTTCCTTCCACTTACGCCCAGTTCATACTGAACTTCAACTTACAAGAAAAGGAAGTTGAACATTCAGAACTCCTCAACATGGTGAGGAGCGCAGAGGGCACCCTACAGAAAGGTAGGGAAATATCCACTTTGTTTGTAGGAGGATCTTCTTCTTCTAGGTCCAAGGCGAAAGCCAAGGGAAAGAAGAAGAAAGCCCCCGCCAAACCAAGAGGCGGTGTTAGTAAAGTGGATACGAAGGGAAAGACAAAAGCAACAAAGAAAGTGGGAAAGCTTGTGGATAAGGAAGAATGCTTCAATTGTCATAAGAAGGGACACTGGAAAAATGATTGCAGGGCTTGGAAGGCCAGAACACAGGATCTGAAGCAGGTTGCGGCTTCAGCTTCAGGTGTGTATGTTATTGAAAACTGTCTTTCAATAAACTCTACTTCCTGGGTATTGGATACCGGATCAGGATCTCATATCTGTAATTCTTTGCAGGCGTTGAGAAACCGTAGGGTTTTGAAGGCAGGTGACTTGACCCTCAAAGTTGCAAACGGAGCTAGCATGGATGCTAAGGCCGTGGGGGACTATCACCTGGGGTTGTCAGATGGACATGTTTTGGTTTTGCGTAATTGCTATTTTGTACCCAACGCAACTTGTAATATCATTTCTGTATCTTTGACTTCTAAAGAAGGTTATGAATTTGCGTTTATAAGTAATGTTGTAAACATTCACCTTAATCAAGTTCTGATTGGGTCAGGTACATTAAGCAATGGTATATACGTATTAAACCATCCACAGATTTTCAATGTCCAGAATACACACAAAAGAAAGTCTCCGGAAATCAATCAGACTTTCATATGGCATTGTAGACTGGGTCACATCAATGAGAGAAGGTTGACGAAGTTACATACAGAAGGATATTTGAATCCGTTCGAATATCAATCGTATGCCACTTGTCAATCCTGTCTCAAAGGAAAGATAACAAAGACTCCGTTTACTGGACACGGAGTAAGGGCGAGCGAGCTCTTGGGACTCGTACACAGCGACATGTGCGGTCCAATGTCTACACATGCCCGAAGCGGTTATTCTTATTTCATTACTTTTACGGATGACTTTTCAAGGTACGGTTATGTCTTCTTAATGAAACATAAGTCCGAAGCCTTTGGAAAATTCCAGGAATATAAGAATGAAGTAGAAAAACAAACCGGCAAAAGTATCAAGATCCTAAGATCGGATCGAGGTGGTGAATACTTAAGTGCCGAGTACCTAGACTATTTAAAAGAGAACGGAATTCTCTCTCAGCTTACTCCTCCATACACTCTGCAACATAACGGTGTATCGGAGAGACGGAACCGAACCCTATTGGATATGGTACGGTCCATGATGAGTAACGCTGAGTTACCGCGATCATTCTGGGGGTATACGCTAGGATCAGCAGCATACCTTTTGAACCGAGTTCCAACTAAGACTGTGCCTACTACACCATATGAGATGTGGTGTGGGAAGAGACCCTATCTTAATCACATTAAGACATGGGGAAGTCCAGCTTTTGTCAAAAAGCAGCATGCGGACAAGCTCGAGGCACGCTCAGTACAATGCAAGTTTGTGGGATATCCAAAGAACTCCAAGGGATATTTCTTCTACTGCGAAGAGGAACAAAAGGTTTTTGTTTCTCGTCATGCCCACTTTCTAGAACACCAGTTCTTAGAAAAGGAAATTAGTGGGAGCACAGTAGAACTGGAAGAAATTCCAGAACCACAGACTATTACTGAAAGCTTAGTAGAACCAGAGGGTTCAAAAGAACAGGACATTCCTACGCCGCTCCGCAGGAGTAGTAGGCAGTCTCATCCGCCCGAGAGATACTACGGTTTTCTCATAGACCGGGATAGAGAGGATTGCATCATAGATTATGATGAGCCTACTAGCTTCCAGCAGGCCGTTCAGAGCATTGACTCAGTAAAATGGCTGGATGCAATGCGGACAGAAATGGAGTCCATGTACACCAACAAGGTATGGACGTTGGACATTGCTCCAGACGGGGTAAAACCCGTAGGATGCAAGTGGATCTTGAAAAGGAAGATTGGTGTAGATGGACAGGTTGAGACCTATAAAGCTAGACTTGTTGCAAAGGGTTTCCGTCAAAGATCTGGCTTGGACTATGGCGAAACCTTTTCTCCAGTGGCTATGCTGAAATCCATTCGGATCCTTCTTGCCATTGCTGCCTTCCACGATTATGAGATCTGGCAAATGGACCTAAAGACCGCTTTTCTAAATGGAAATTTAGAGGAGTGTGTCTATATGGACAACCCAGAGGGTTTCATTCAGAGTGGGAGCAGCGGAAAGGTGTGCAAGTTGCTTAAGTCCATCTATGGACTAAAGCAGGCATCGCGGAGTTGGAACATCTGTTTTGATGAGACGGTCAAGGAATTTGGCTTTATCAAAAATCCAGATGAACCATGCATCTACAGTAGATTTGTAGCGAGAACTATAGTATTCCTCGTTTTATACGTGGATGACATTCTCTTAATAGGAAATGACATTCCTATGCTACAATCTGTCAAGGGGTTCTTGTCACACAGGTTCTCCATGAAAGACCTGGGTGATGCCTCATACATCCTGGGGATCCGGATCCATCGTGATAGATCCAAGAGGATATTAGGACTTTCACAGTCCAGGTACATCGACACCATACTGAAGAGATTCAGTATGGAAGATTCCAAGCGCGGTAACCTACCGGCTTGTCACGGGATCACCCTCTCTAAAGAGATGTCTCCCAAGACTGATTTGGAGAGGGATCGCATGTCTATTATACCCTACGCTTCTGCGGTAGGCACTATAATGTATGCGATGTTGTGTACCAGACCGGATGTAGCTTATGCACTTAGTGTGGTAAGCCGGTATCAGTCAAACCCTGGGGAGAAACACCGGATAGCGGTAAAGAACATTCTCAAGTACCTGAGAAGGACTAAGGAGATGTTCTTGGTGTATGGCGGAAAAGACCTCCAGATCGAGGCCTTTGCTGACTCTAGCTTCCAGAGTGACAAGGATGATTCCAAGTCCATGTCGGGTTTTGTCTTTACCCTCAATGGAGGGGCAGTGTGTTGGAAGAGTTCCAAACAGGAAACCGTTGCAGACTCGACGATGGAAGCGGAATACATCGCTGCATCTGATGCCGCAAAAAAAGCTGTCTGGATAAGGAAGTTCTTAAAAGAACTTCAGGTGGTTCCATCCATTGTTGATCCAATACCTCTGTATTGCGACAACAACGGGGCTATAGCTTTAGCGAAGGAACCCAGGTCCCATCAGAGATCCAGACACATCTTGAGGAGGTATCACCTGATCAGGGAGATCGTGGATCGCCAGGAGATCGAGATTCGGAGGGTTGCTTCAGAAGATAACACTGCAGATCCATTCACCAAGGCCTTGCCCCAGACTCAGTTCGAGCGGCTGATCGAGATGATAGGTCTTCGATACGCCAGTACATGGCCTTAGTGCAAGTGGGAGATTGTTAGTGTATATGCCCTAGAGGCCATTACTGTATCATACTAGTTTGTATATTACTTAATAGAAGCTTGGGATATTCACCTTCTACATACAATCTTGCTCAAAATAGTAGTATGCTACTTGGTTTGTTTCTACTTTAATGTGTACATGTGTTTATTTTAGTATATCGCCTATACACATTAGTGGAGCCCTTAGGATCTTTGCTTGATTACCAGCGTTGTGATGGCAGTCACACTAGTGGGGGCTGGGTAATCTATAAGCACATCCTTATGCAGGTCCCTAGTCGCAGGACTATCGAGACAGGGCATCGATACTCCGGAGTAGACTAGCGCATGCGCTTCTCATCCCAGAGTGGGAGATGGTCTGTCCCACAGCCATCAGTACATCGTACTGGAGATAGTATGCGGGTGCTCGTTGGGTTATGAGTACACTGGACAGGACTCGTCGGGAACTGACCGGTTGGTATTATACCTATCGTCAGTTATCAGTTCCCAGGTGACATGAGTACAGCTTAGTTCGCTGACTTGACACTGTCACTTCGCCTCGAGTGTGTTCCCACTGTACTTTGATTACTACCCTACCACGGCTGAAAGGAGTCGTGCAAACAGGTAGTAGTTGGGTGCAGTCCCGAAGCACTTGGAGGCAGTGACGGTTAGACAGGATTCGTCTCTCCCGGTATTGGGGGTTGACATCGCGCTGTGTCTAGGAGAGCCATTACACGAGTAGTCCCTGGCCAGGGCAAGCGAGATATACTGGTAGGCTTCCAGTGTTATCTCAGGGTGTATTGGGCTTCACTCCGACACGACTTGTACCGCTATTAGGGGACTGACGTTTACCGCCCTCCTAGGCCCGCCATGCGATGTATCAGACGAACAGACCGGACTGTACGGAGACAGTCACATTCAGGCTCAGTAGGAGTTCAGATGGGTTTTACCTCGTCAGTCTTCTTGTCGGCATCTACCTGGGGACCGTTACGCACAGCTAGTGCCGCTTGCGGTCTGTGGTTAAACCCACTGCCAGCGTAGTGTCGAGTCTTTAGAGTCCCACACAGAAAGCTATTCGCCTTTAGGCAAAAGAGTAGAGGTCGCATGGTTTTGCGACAGGTCGCATGGTTTTGCGACAGGGTCCGGTCACATCCGTGCACTTATGCACGTACAGTGTCCGGACAGTTAACACTAGCGGGCTTTGGTTTAAGCCAGATCCTAGTGTACGTTTTGGGATTGGTTTTATCCAGTATGTATTCATGTTCCTCGGTACGCGAATGCGGGTGTGTATGCACAGTTGACGGAGAGACAGAGGCAGAGGATTCTCATTACGGTTGATGACCGTTGACTGTCGACTATTGACTTTTTGCTCAACCCTAATGAGAATATGATATGTAATTAACAATAATATTAATTAAGTATTGTGGTGACATGGTTGTTGAGGGGTTGACTTTGTTGACTTGTTGACCGGTTGACTAGGTTGGACTAGTTGACCATCATGATGACAATGGCTATCATTTCATGGCAAAGACTTTTTACTTGCTTGTTCTCTTGTGCAATATGAGTGCATGAAATGATATAGCCATTTTGACTTAAACCATTTACACAATACTTGATTACTATTTTTGTGATGATAGTTTTGGATTATGAGAGCCAAGAGAGAAAAGTCTTTCTCATTCTATGATTTTCATTCTCTCTCTTG
The DNA here is from genome assembly GCA_030015575.1 of Agapanthus africanus. Classification (NCBI taxonomy): domain Eukaryota; kingdom Viridiplantae; phylum Streptophyta; class Magnoliopsida; order Asparagales; family Amaryllidaceae; genus Agapanthus; species Agapanthus africanus. The sequence goes on along the minus strand of CM057337.1, from coordinate 370,139,981 downwards.
TGTTCTTGAGCTCTCATCTTCTTCCTCTTGCTCTCCCTCTTTTTAGTCTATGGTTCACTTGTCTCATGTGTTGAGAACCAAGAACCATAGAGAAAATCCCAACACACTCTTCTCTACTCACTCTAGTTCATAAGGTTTGGCAAACCAAGTGAACTAGTTTTCTTCAAAGACCGAAGAAGAAGCCAAAGGTAGAAGCTTTCAGGTGGATCGATCTTCGGCGCAAGGAGACGACGGGGTGAAGCCGATCCGGACAACCATCGAGGCTTGAAGACGAAGGAGTTCAAGAAAGAAAGGTATAACCCCCTCACCGAGTAGTTAACAACTCCTAGTTAGGTTGTTAGTTAGATGTTTAACAAAGATCCGGTTTTGAGTCCATGTTACCACCTCTAGAAAATTGTTTTTCACCAAATTCCACATGCCCGAAAGTACCGGGAGAGGTAGCATGGACTTAAAATTCCGGCTATAACCAAGTCCCCATCGCCGAAAAGGATCAAGACAAGACCACATTTACTTGTCCTTTCGGTACTTTTGCTTATCGTCGCATGCCATTTGGGTTATGCAATGCACCCGCTGTTGGCTTTAGTGCCCTCAAGGCAATTATCATAGTCGCAGGCATGTGATCATGATGATTGAGGGAGGACCTATACCGATAAAACAGTCTTACTCGAGATGATAGTATGCTATCTGGTTTGTCTTTATCATCATGTATATGTTGATAAAGCCCTTAGGATCTTGCTTTACTACCAGCATTGTGATGGCGATCACATACGTGGGAGTTGGGGGTCTATAACTGTAGGGTTCCTAGGCACTCTCAAGAGGTCTCACAAGGCATCAACCATGCCAATTTCAAATTTACGGTGCCGAGAAACCCTAAACTACGGATCGTTGGCTAGATGTCTAGGCGAAAAGCAAACTAGTTAACACTTAACTACAAAATACGGAAATACAACCTTTGTAGATCCAGTGCTCCACCTCCATAGCTCCGCAACGAAGTCCCCTCGCTGTCCAAATGAATTCCCAGGCTCTAGCGTCGGCTTCGTCGGAGAAATGGCGAGCTAGGTCGTCGATGTCCATGCCGAAGATGATCTACATCGAGGCATCGCTAGATCAAGCTCCAACTTCACCAAGTCAAGAAAACTTGTGAAGGAAACACACTCTACTACTTGGCAAGAGATAGAGGATGAAGAAATAGGAAGTGGGTAGACTTTAGAATTGGATTTCTCACTCATTTCATCAATCCACCATTGATGAAGTGAAGCTTCTTCATCTTGAAGAAGAAGAAGAAGATCAAGATAATAGAATTATGATAAGTTAATTAGAATTGAAAAGAAAAATCAATCCTTATCATAATTCCAACCATAGTTAGGTGTAGAGAATAGACTAGGGTTAGTGAATGGTTAGGTTAAGGAGATGAAGACAAAATGGTCAAAGTTGAATGAAGCTTCAAGAAACTTCATGAATCAATCCAACCATTTTGTTTTCTTCTCTCTTTATTAATCCAAGATAAATAGATAAATGAATCGATAAATAAATAAAAACCTAACCATATACTTAACCATAGGTTTAATTCTTTACACTTAACCAAATAAGCATGTATCATCAAACATGATACAATCATGTGCATAAAAGTATATCACATATACAACTTGCACAATCCAAGTGAGAAAATCCATTTAAAATGAACCAATACTAGTTAATGCAAAGTAATATATCAAATATATAATTATGCATTAAATCATCAAATCAACACTTGATTTAACGATCCGGTCATATCGCATATAACCGACTAGTATCCAATGTATCGGCTTATCGAATCAACCCTTGATTCGATAACTAGGTTATATCGCATATAACCATTCGATACATTCATCGCGAGAATAGAATACGGTATCACATACACGCATTATTCTCCGTCCCGTACATATCTCATATGCGCTCCTATTTCGTTTCGCTTGAGCCAGGAAACCTCTGTGTAGGACTCTAAAGACTCGTCAATACGCCGGCAGCAGGTGATGATCATATCAAACACCCACAAGCCGCAAGCGGTCTGCTAAACGTAACGGCCACCCGGGTATTGAGCGATCAGAAGATCGACGAGCAAGCCCGCTCACACTCCTGTGAATCCAACCAGTAACACTACCGTACAGTCCGGTCTGATCGTCTGATATGTCGCATATCTCGCCTAGGGGTGGTAAACGTCAGACCCCAATAGCTCGATAAGTCGTGTCGATATGAGGTCTATAACAATTCGAGAAACTACTAGTAACACTTACCAGTATATCTCAGCAACCCTGGCCAGGGATTTCCTGTTATAGCCAATCGAACACAGCGCAACATCAACCCCCTATACCGGGAGAGACGAATCCCCTCCTATCGCTCATTGCCTCCATGTGACTCGGGACTGGACCCAAAAACCACCGTTTTGCACGCCCTCTTGGACATGGTAAGGTGGAAATCAAAGCACAGTGGGAACCACACTAGACTCTATGACGATCTCGGGTCAACAGACTACTCTGTACCAGTGTCACCAGAGAACTGCCATCTGACGTAAGGTATAATGCCATCTGGGAGTTCTCGGCGAGTCCGTCCAGTGTACCCAGTCTCCACTGAGCACCCGTATATCATCTCTGATGTCAAACACCAATGGATATGGGATCGTTCATCGCCCATCTGTATGGGTCGAGAAGGTATACGCTAGTCTACTCTGGTATATCGATGCCCCATCTCGATACACCCACAACTAGGGACTTTGAAGGATGTACTTATGGACTACCATGTCCCCACTAGTATGATCCTCATCATAGTCCAGGTAGTCAAGTACACATCCTAAGGGCTTTACCAACATGTAATAGAGAGACAATCTGTGTACACGTTAAGGTAAAGAGCAACCATATAGCATACTATCATGTCGAGCAAGAAAGTCCTCCCTATATATGTCCCAGCATCCACTACAATATACATCCAATGTACAGTAATGGCCTCTAGGGCATACATATAACTAACAATCTCCCACTTGCACTAGGGCCATCTGTAGCAGTGTTTGTAGTATCTCATACTCAACCATCCCATAAAAGTCTCTATCTGGGAATAGGCCTTCGTGAGTGGATCCGCCGTGTTGTCCTCTGAGTCTACTCTCCTAACCTCGATCCCTTAGAGATCAACCATCTCCATGATCAGGTGATACTGCCTTAGAATATGTCTGGATCACTGATGGGACCTGCGTTCCTTGGCATAAGCCATAACTCCATTGTCACACAATGGGAGGAACCTAGTTCATCTCATGAACCAATATACACCCAAACAGCCTCTTTGGTAGCATCTTTAGTAGCGATGTATCCTGCCTTTATCGTCTAGTATGTCACGGTATCTAGCTTGGAACTCTTCCAACATACCGTCCCTTTACCGAGGGTAAAGACAATGCCTGCGACTGACATTCAGTCGTCTTTATCACCCTGGAACACTTCCAGTGATTCTCCCTAGGATCGATTGATACCATCTCACTACAACTAGTGAGTATCCTAACATCCATTTAGATCTATCTCATAGATCCAAAACCTAGGATTTAGTAGGTATCATTATGATCCTATATGGAGAATCCATGTGATAAGCGGAGATCGACCGAGCGTAGCATAGGAAACTCCTTTCCTATCAAGAGTATGTCATCCACGTACTCTACGAGGATCACCACCATACTCCCTACTACCTTTTTGTTTATACAAGGTTCATCTACCATTTTGATGATGTCAAACTCTTTGACTACCACATCAAAACAGATGTTCCAACTCCGCGATGCCTGCTTTATCTTATAAAGCATCTTTTACACGTTTCCGCTGCTCCCACTGTCTACGAAGCCCTCTGGCTGTGTACTTACAGACTCTCTCTTCTAAAACATCATTTAGAAAAGCAGTCATGACACCCAATTGCCAGATATCGTAGTCATGGTATGTAGCCGTGGCAAGTAGGATCTGGATGGACTTAAGCATAGCCACTTGAAAAGGTTTCATCATTATCCACGCCTAGTCGATGACGAAAAGCTTTAACAAGTCCAGCTTTGAAAGTCTCAACTTTTCCATCTACACCAAGTAATCTTCTCAAGATATACTTGCTCCTGATGGGGATTTAACCCTTCAGATATAGCAACCAAAGTCCATACTTTGTTGGTGTATATGGATTCCATCTCAGATCACTAAGCATCCAGCCATTCTTACAGAGTCCCACTCCTGATGGCCAGCTCGAAACTAGTTGGGTCATCATCTCATGATACAATTCTCGCTCCCACTATCATAGAGAAACCAAAGTATCTCTCAGGTGGGTGAGGAACCCTACTAGATCGGCGTAGAGGTTGAGGTTCGTCGGTGACTATTGAATCCTTTGGTTCTGTCAAATCATATGCTTTAGTTTGTACAGCTGGAACCTTTCCAGTTGCACAGACCTTGCCTCGAGCTTGTCCGGATTATGCTTTTAGACATAGGATGGACAACCCCAAATCTTAACTAACTTAAGATTTGGGCTCTTCCCTTTTCATATCATATATGAAGTGGTAGGCAACTGATTTGATTCGAACCCTATTCAATAGGTATGCAGCTTCTCAAGCGCATAACTCCCAAAAAGGAAACAGGTAACTCAGTAGTACTCATCATAGAGCACACCTTATCATATAGGGTGTGATTGCTCCGTCCCGATATACCATCGTGCTATGGTGTATGCGGAGGAGTAATGCTGAGAGAGAATCTCATTCTCCTTTAGAATAATCCAGGATTTCCGTGCTCAAGTATTCTCCTCCTTGATCACATCAAAGGACATAATACTTATACCCGTATTTTGGTTCTCTACTTCTAACTTATATTCTGTGAATATCTCAAAAGGTTCGGACTTGTGTTTCAACAGGAACATAGGTCAGAAACTCGAAAGATCATCAGAGAACGTAATGAAGTATAAAGAACCATTCCTGGCATGTGTAGACAGGGGACCTACATACATCAACATGTATCATCCCAAGAGTTCACTAACTCTTTCTCTGTTTCCAGTAAACGGAGCTATGGTCATCTTATCTTTGTGACATGACTGGCGAGTTTCACAAGATGTAAGTTCAAACTTATTTAAATATGCATCTTTATGTAACTCTAGCCAGTCGGGTCGCATTGATCTGACCTAGTCTACAATACCTCAAGAAGGATTCGTTCATTTCTGAACTCTTCCTCTTGTGTGTGTTCTGTATACTAAGAACTGTAGTTTGATTTAGAACATCAATGCTTTTAGATAACGTGCCTGAACCGATCAACTTTTGATATAGGAAATGTTCAAAACATAATCCAACAATACAAAATTTTATCATTTCTTTACTTTTAAAGAGATAGATATGATTTTGTATAGCAGGTTCGGTATCTAATAACATTCGTTCAGAATCAATGTATTTGGAATACAGGGTGACAGTGACCAACAGACTTGGCTGCAACACTTGCCCCGTTTTCTGCCTCATGAAACTTATCACCCGTTCTCAGTCCTCTACCTTTCTGTAGCCCTATGTAACAGATTACATATCTGGGATCCTGGTCTGGTATCACATACCCAGGACGTAGAGGATACAGAGAAACAGTTCTTTGTAATGAACACACCCGAAGATGATGCATCAGCATGCACTCTCTTCGTTTGGGCGGCACGGGAAATCTGGTATTCCCCAATTTCCTGCTCTGTCTTATAATAATTATAAGTTGGAGCGGGACCAACGTTCCCTAGCTCGGTATAACAAGCGGGTTCGGTCAATAGATCCATATTATTATCTTGATTAAGGCGTGATATGGTCGCTACCTGGAGAGAGAGAGAAGAAAACATTCAGCGTATGCTCTTGCAAGATTAGATTGGTTATTATTTTATCAATCAGGATGGCTCCCACTGTTTTTATCAAATCTTCCTTCAAACCCTAAAAGGAAAGACTAGCCGGGATTAATTACACACTACAAGTTCGCCAATCTTTCAGCCAGGCCAGTGTCGGTACTTTGAGGGAGGTCCCCCGTGCTTTCGCACGAACCTAATTACAGTAAACCTCGTTTTCCCAGAGGCGTAACCCCGTTGACACCTTTCTAGACACCTACTTGATCGGCTAATTGTAATGTGTAAAACTCTCCCAGGAGTAACTCTTACTCGCAGCGGGTATCGGAATCCAACTATCTCATAGAAGGTATGCAATCTCATTGCAAATTTCAACACTTGAAATTCCCGATAATTTTGCCCCTAGCGTCCTATGACCTTGACGCAGGCCAACAAACCATAGTGCGCTAGTCAAGTTCAACCCGTCATTTCCTGATTGAATTAAACCCACCCGCACGACCCTTGAAGCAGGCCAACAAAGTTGCACGACTACCCTAATCCAATCTGCATCATATGCATAAGCAGATAAATACTAGTTAGCTACCGCACACTACGCCTTGACGCAGGCCAACAAACGTAGCACGAATACTAACTATCACTTATCTGAAATGACGGAGGGCTACAACAGGTTTTTCTGAAAACCTATTGCGTAATGAATTTGATATCGTTGTAGAATCAAATGATTTTAAAATGGAGTGCTTTTGAGGCTTTTCTAGTTTTGCTAAAGGAGTCACTCCCGGTGAAGGGATCGTCGGTCCTTTCCTCGTCGAATGAGGTGCGGGATATATCATATATATCACTGTGCAAAGCAGAACTCTTAAAAGCAATCAAAAGACAAACCGAGTGTGTAGCATCTTCCAGTTATTGCTAAAGGAGTCACTCCCGATGAAGGGATCTCGGTCCTTTCCTCATCGAATAAGGTGCAGGATATATCATATATACCGCTGTGCAAAGCAAGAACTGTAGCTACCTGTTTTAATTTTGAAATTCGATTCTACAACATCTTAGGTTTCTTTTATTTCATTAATCTCATTAATGAAGTCCCATCATTTAAAGTACCTAAACATCACAGATAAATACGACGTACACTTATGCCATCCGCATTCGCCTCGATGTCCCCTCATGCACCGTTAGGTTAGGTAACTAACGGCAGGGCGGGGCAGGGCTAGCGCGGGTGTAAAACATAAGTAACGCCTATATAATATACCATATATACTATATACTGTATCTATCACAGAACATCACATGATCACATCACAGATATCGCAGCAGAAGAAACATATGAAATATTGGATATTCTAGGACGTCTATGTTTTCAATACGAGCCAGTATAAAACACGGATTCCACGGTCGTGATGAATAGCCAAATCCACACCCCTAGACCCCTACGAGAGCGGCAAGCAACCCTACCAATTCTAGAGTTAGGAGACCCGGACTCGACTCCTTGAGTTGGTCTCCCACTGGACTCCAGAACCCGGTTACTTGTGCTCCCCTCCTTGGGTCTATCCTAGTGCAGAAAAGTAAATAATATACAAACGGTGACAACTTCCGCAACCTGGAAGCGCCCCAATAAAAGAATATTACATACAAGTTTTTACATGAATGAAAATGAAAAACACTCATCTCACATAAAAACCCCCGGCTATTCAAAACACGACGATCCAATATAACATATCCAGCAACACATAACATCACATGTCATCAACGTAAGTAAATATGCGCATCCCAATTGTCGTTGACATATAGCAACGAAACCGGCGATATCACACATTACATTTACGGTCACAGAAAAGAAAGTGTAAAACTACAACAGTTGGAATCCGCAACCTCCTCAGACATCGCATGCCTGACCAAATGAATTTCTTAGACATCGCATGCCTAACGATTATAAACCCCGCATTTTAGTCTCATTATCGAAAACTCTTTTCAATATTAAGTCGGGCAATTCAACAAGATTCCCGAAATACTGATCGAATGCTCGTCGCAAACTTTAGTAGACGGTCGCACCCCCGATACCGTTGACGAAGTGCACCAAGGCGGAACACCGCTACCGGGAGCACCCGAACAGATGCTTTCGGCGACGGGGTTCTCCTATAGTCACTTGGTCGGGGCTATGGGATGTAGCTGTCTATTAAGTTTACCCGGTGAGTATCCACGTACGCTACGTGATTGCGACGGACTTTTGATCACATCAAAATTCCGTGGCAACCGATCAAGTGAGACTAAACTGCTATGTTTATAACATTCATTCAGTTATCTCATAACTGCTTGTGAATTCCAATTATTGTATCACATTCCGGATAAACAGAAAATGTTAAACTTTCCGATCGAACAGTCAAACACCCATGTTTTCCCGATACAGATCAACGCATGAAACAGGTCTAAAAACATTCAGTTCATGCCTCAGTACCGACGGTCCAGCCGTAGAAGGGTCAAGCCAACGCCTCACATGTGGCACGCCGTACTGCCCCAAACCCGAAGGTTCAAAGGGCAGTTCAAGACGGTCACATAATCGAGTTAAGGTTTGTTGTCTTCAAGAGGGTCCATCGAGTTACTTGCACTACTTAGAACGTCTTTAAACCACGGAAAAATCCAACACTTGGAAATTTCCCGACAGGGGAAAAATTGGGTATTTATATCCGGTCGAACTTTTTAACATATTCTAAAATTATCCGGAAAGCCACACAGACAAAATTTGATAATCCGATCGAACATTCGAATCCCCAAAACAACCCAGAAAATTCAACTCTTGAATAAATATTTAAAAAATCCCAGAAAAACCAGCATAATAAAATAGGAGTTACTGTGCAAAGAGTGAATGATGATCTCATCATCTTGCCGTGGAACCGCCGCATAAGCTAGGCTTATGCCGCGGTTCCGCCGCTCATTAGAGGGATCATGAGAAACTTTTTGCGCCGTAATTCTTAGATATCCCTGCTGATTTTTCTGCATATTTTTAATCTGGAAAAAACCACGATTTTAGAAAAAGTACAGAGAGCATTTTCCGGGTTGGGTTTTCGGTTCGATCGGGTTTCAAACATCGTCTGGACTTCGTCTAAGGCTCTAGCTAGGCTCTGATACCACTGTAGGGTTCCTAGGCACTCTCAAGAGGTCTCACAAGGCATCAACCATACCAATTTCAAATTTACGGTGCAGAGAAACCCTAAACTACGGATCGTTGGCTAGATGTCTAGGCGAAAAGCAAACTAGTTAACACTTAACTACAAGAATACGGAAATACAACCTTTGTAGATCCGGTGCTCCACCTCCATAGCTCCGCAACGAAGTCCCCTCGCTGTCCAAATGAATTCCCGGGCTCTAGCGTCTGCTTCGTCGGAGAAATGGCGAGCTAGGTCGTCGATGTCCATGCCGAAGATGATCTACGTCGAGGCATCGCTAGATCAAGCTCCAACTTCACCAAGTCAAGAAAACTTGTGAAGGAAACACACTCTACTACTTGGCAAGAGATAGAGGATGAAGAAATAGGAAGTGGGTAGACTTTAGAATTGGATTTCTCACTCATTTCATCAATCCACCATTGATGAAGTGAAGCTTCTTCATCTTGAAGAAGAAGAAGAAGATCAAGATAATAGAATTATGATAAGTTAATTAGAATTGAAAAGAAAAATCAATCCTTATCATAATTCCAACCATAGTTAGGTGTAGAGAATAGACTAGGGTTAGTGAATGGTTAGGTTAAGGAGATGAAGACAAAATGGTCAAAGTTGAATGAAGCTTCAAGAAACTTCATGAATCAATCCAACCATTTTGTTTTCTTCTCTCTTTATTAATCCAAGATAAATAGATAAATGAATCGATAAATAAATAAAAACCTAACCATATACTTAACCATAGGTTTAATTCTTTACACTTAACCAAATAAGCATGTATCATCAAACATGATACAATCATGTGCATAAAAGTATATCACATATACAACTTGCACAATCCAAGTGAGAAAATCCATTTAAAATGAACCAATACTAGTTAATGCAAAGTAATATATCAAATATATAATTATGCATTAAATCATCAAATCAACACTTGATTTAACGATCCGGTCATATCGCATATAACCGACTAGTATCCAATGTATCGGCTTATCGAATCAACCCTTGATTCGATAACTAGGTTATATCGCATATAACCATTCGATACATTCATCGCGAGAATAGAATACGGTATCACATACACGCATTATTCTCCGTCCCGCACATATCTCATATGCGCTCCTATTTCGTTTCTCTTGAGCCAGGAAACCTCTGTGTAGGACTCTAAAGACTCGTCAATACGCCGGCAGCAGGTGATGATCATATCAAACACCCACAAGCCGCAAGCGGTCTGCTAAACGTAACGGCCACCCGGGTATTGAGCGATCAGAAGATCGACGAGCAAGCCCGCTCACACTCCTGTGAATCCAACCAGTAACACTACCGTACAGTCCGGTCTGATCGTCTGATATGTCGCATATCTCGCCTAGGGGTGGTAAACGTCAGACCCCAATAGCTCGATAAGTCGTGTCGATATGAGGTCTATAAAAATTCGAGAAACTACTGGTAACACTTACCAGTATATCTCAGCAACCCTGGCCAGGGATTTCCTGTTATAGCCAATCGAACACAGCGCAACATCAACCACCTATACCGGGAGAGACGAATCCCCTCCTATCGCTCATTGCCTCCATGTGACTCGGGACTGTACCCAAAAACCACCGTTCTGCACGCCCTCTTGGACATGGTAAGGTGGAAATCAAAGCACAGTGGGAACCACACAAGACTCTATGACGATCTCGGGTCAACATACTACTCTATACCAGTGTCACCAGAGAACTGCCATCTGACGTAAGGTATAATACCATCTGGGAGTTCTCGGCGAGTCCGTCCAATGTACCCAGTCTCCACTGAGCACCCATATATCATCTCTGATGTCAAACACCAATGGATATGGGATCATCCATCGCCCATCTGTATGGGTCGAGAAGGTATACGCTAGTCTACTCTGGTATATCGATGCCCCATCTCGATATACCCACGACTAAGAACTTTGAAGGATGTACTTATGGACTACCATGTCCCCACTAGTATGATCCTCATCATAGTCCAGGTAGTCAAGTACACATCCTAAGGGCTTTACCAACATGTAATAGAGAGACAATTTGTGTACACGTTATGGTAAAGAGCAACCAGATAGCATACTATCATGTCGAGCAAGAAAGTCCTCCCTATATATGTCCCAGCATCCACTACAATATACATCCAATATACAGTAATGGCCTCTAGGGCATACATATAACTAACAATAAGTACATCCTTAAATGTCCCTAGTCGTGGGAGTATCGAGACTGGGCATCGATACTCCAGTGTAGACTGGTGTATACTTATCTAGACCCTGACGAGGGGCGGTGGCCGGTCTCACAAGCCATTGGTGTCAATTGTTCACCTAAGATAGTATACAGGTGCCTATTGGGTTATGAGTACACTGGACGGACTCGCCGGGAACATGCTAGTTGGTATTATACCTATAGTCAGATAACAGTTCCCTGGTGACATGTGTACAGGTTAGTCTGTCGACCTGAGATCGTCATTTGTCTCGTGTGAGTTCCCACTGTGCTTTGATTACTACCCTACCACGGCTCAAAGGAGTCGTGCAATCAGGTTTTAGTTGGGTACAGTCCCGAGCTATATGGAGGCAGTGAGCGGATCGTCGGGGATTCGTCTCTCCCGGTATTGGGGGTTGATGTCGCGCAGTGCACGGGTGGCCATCACTAGAAATCCTCGGCCGGGGTATGTGAGAATTACCGATCCAGGATCGATAGTTTCTCGGGTACTGATGGGTTTCATACCAACACGAATTATCGCGTAGTTAGGGGTCTGACTTTATCCACCCCCGTAGACCCAATATGCAACACTCTTAGACGAACAGACCGGACTGTACGGATATTGTCACTGACAGGCTCAATAGGGGTTTGGATGAGTTTGCTCGTCAGCCTTCCTTTCGCTCAATACCTGGGTAGCCGTTACGTACAGCTAGTGCCACTGACGTGCTTGTGGTTAAACCCACTGCCAGCGTATTGACAAGTCTTTAGAGTCCCACACAGAGGGTTTTCTCGGTTCAGGCGATATAGTGTAAGTGACGTATGTTGATACATACAGGTGTCCGATTAAATATGTACACGGACTGCACGGACTTTAATCGGACGATTGATAATACTAGCGGCTTAGGATTAAGCCAGATTGTTAAATCAAGTTTTGATTTAATAATTTACATATGTATTTATACATATGTATTCTAGTATTATTGCTCACTATTCATTTTCTCTCTTTGGCAATTCGTATTTTTCGTACGAATACGCGTATGTGTATTTCGATACATGTACCGGGAAGTATTCCGTATTTGTGCGGAATGACTTCTAGAAGATGCCACCTTATTATTGATTTTATTTATAAAATCACATGTTTAAATGAGGTAGATATGATGACATGGAAAGGCATGGACATTTGAGTCAAAGCATGGTTGGACATGTAGTGATTGGTATGGCTTCTTGATTTGTTTAATGCAAATTGGGATTGTGATTTTTTGGGGGTGCATAAGAGGAAGAACCGGCCACATTGTGGAGGTGCTTGCTCATTTTTGTGATATTTTTTTTTTGTGCTACACTCTCACTCTCATGCTCCCACAAAAACATATAGCCATTTTCTCATGCCTTTGATCATCACCTCCACATCTTCCATGGTTGTTCTATGAGCATAATTTTTGAGAGAAAAATATGGTGAGACTATCCTACACTCCCCACTCTCCACTACTAGCCATTTTGAAGAGTCGGTTGGTTCGCTCGGCGAACCTGAAGCTTGCGCCGTTTCCCTATGGTGGATCATCGGAGATGAAGGAAGACCGGCGACCAAAGTCGATCCGCATCACTAGGAGCTTGGAATTGGTTGAAGACCTGAAGGACTTGGTTCATTAGGTATAACCGTCCTATCTCCTTTTGTTAGATTGCTTTTTTTAGGATTAATGGTTTTGATCTTGCAAATCGGGTAATGGTAGCGCTGGGTTATAAGAAATTTTTGTTCCGCATTTGGCCACGGTTGGATGGCCGGGGCGCTCCCACTACCCAACAATGGTATCAGAGCCACCCATTAACCCCTCCTAACTAGTTTGCACAAGCTTAAAATCTTGATCGATCAAAATTTCGAAAACAATTTTCCGTATCGTCATGTTTCTGTCGATTTCTGAAAGTGCTCCAAAAATTATTTCCAGAGGCCTAAAAATCCTTGCAGGCGTTTTGATGAGTGCAGAAAAAATTTGGAGTCCTGAAGCCTCTAAAGCACCGAGGAACCGCCACACTAACCCCCTATTGGCGGCGGTTCCGCGGCCGTTTAGTAGCGACAGGCCATTAAACTTTTCCTGTAGCTCAGAACATTGAATTGTGATATTTTGTGATATATGGTTTTGGCCCAGAATCTTTTGAGTACTGGATTTGCTTTTGGGGCCTTTGCGGATAAATTTAGTCGATCGAAATTTTAACTGTGTAATTTTTCAGTACTTTACATTTCTATCTATGACCTTGAATATCATTTGATCGGTAAACCTTATCTAATCGCTATAGTCCTTTTAGACGGGTTTGCGAACGTGACATTCACGTTGATGTTCTGTATTGTGCTGTGATGTTGCGGATTGTCGTGGTGGATAGCCTAAGTGCTGTGGTAGTACAGTTATGTTGTATTTGTACATTTGATATTGCGGGGCGAGCGTCCGACATGTGAACTGCTGTCACTGCCTGTTTGTATATTATTCTTTTGGGGCCCGACCGGGCTGAGGTCGATGTCACCCTTGTATATTATTTTCTTTTCTGTACTAGGATTACCCCAAGGTGGGGTGCACGGATAGCCGGGTTCTAGAGGGCAATGGTCCCGCATCTCATGGCGTTGAGACGGAGGGGGATTCACTCTAGAATTGGCGGGCTATTCGCCGCACATGTAGGGGGTACAGGTTGACCCAAGGAGGGGTGCTCAAGTTACCGGATTCCGTGAAGGGCTGGGTGGTCCATTCACTTTGCTGAAGGGTGCTGCCTCACTTCATCTTTTGGCGGGTAACTTTCCGCGCTCGTAGGGGTCTAGGAGTTCATTACACAGGCTATCCACACGACCAGGGGAACGTCGGGTTTCAGTTGTGACTCTATGAAACCCGGGGCTCCCAGATTATCTGTATTGTTCTGTGATGCTTATTACTTTTCTGTGATGTTGCATTTATCATGCCTGGGATGATGGTTATATATATTTATATATACTAGTAGATGTTGTATATGTTTTGCACCCGCGCTAGCCCAGTCCCCGCTCTGTCGTTAGTTAAGTAACCTAACGGGTGATGATGGGACCCAGTGGCGAATGCGGGTGACATATACGTACATTTTATTTTCGTTCTATTCTGGTGTGATTAATTGATGGGACTTCGTTGATTCTTATCAATGCAAGGAAAACAAACCTATATATATATATGATGTTCTTGGAACTAAGTTTTTAAAACTGACATTACAGACGTACGCTTTTGCTTTGCATCGTGGTATTCAGATTGGAATATCCTGCACCTCATTCGACGAGGCAAGGGCTGAGATCCCTTCATCGGGAGTGACCCCTTGAGTAAAACTTTGCGTCAACGTAATAACTTCACTATAGTCGTTACTTTTTGCTTTTCATCATGGTATTCATTTTGGAATATCCTGCACCTCATTCGACGGGGAAAGAGCCGAGATCCCTTCACCGGGAGTGACCTCTTTAGCAAAAGTTTTCGCTACTATACTTTTATAAAACCACTTGGATTCCTTCAACGATATCAAGTTCATTACGTTAAAGGTTTTTCGCCAAAAACCAGCCGTAGCCCTCCGTCATTTCTTATGAGTATTATTTAGTATTCGTGCTGCGTTTGTTGACCTAGTCAAGACGTAGTGATCGGTAGCTAAGTAGTGCTTGTTTGTGGCATTTTAAATGCGATTGGTTAGGACAGTCGTGCGGCCTTGTTGACCTAGTCAAGAGCACGTGCGGGTGGGTTTAATGCAATCCAGGATAATGACGGGTTGAACTTGACTAGCGGTTTATGGTTTGTTGACCTAGTCAAGGTCATAAACCGCTTGGGGTAAAAATCATATCGGGAGTTTGAAACATACTGGAAACTTGCCAGTCTTGTGCATACCTTCTGGAGTGTGGTGACTTGAGTGGCTTCCATCAAGTTATCATGCGATGATAGTTGGATCCCCATTCCCACTGATGAGTAGGATTACTCTTCGGGCAATTCCAACTAATTCTCCTTTTAGGTTTGGAGGAGAATTCGAGGAAACAGTGGGAGTCATCCAGATTAGATAAAGTGATTATCCATTCTGATCTAGGTTAGAGTGTACGCTGAGTGTTTCTTTTCTCTCTCTCTCTCTTTGGCATCGACCATGCCCCGACCCTGGACTATGACTTAGTGACCAAGTTAAGCAAACTTTCTTAAAAACACTGGCTTTTGGATTGTCCAAGTTGCATACATCATTGCTACTCCTTCTTTTTGTAAGTGCACGGCGGCGCCCCGGCCGTCAATCCGACGGCCAAATGCGGAAGCGGTGATAAACTTTAATTTTTCTTGAACTGGCAAACCGCCGCGCACTAATACCCGGATCGAACCATTAATTAGTCCTAGCTAACTACAAGAAAGGGAAGAGAGATATACCGACTGATCCAGGTCCTCCGGTCTTCTCGTCGTCGTCCCGATCTCCTGCGGAAGCTCCGGTCTCCACCTCGTCGCCGGAAGTGCACCACATCGCCTACTTCTTTTACGGGCTCCCACCTCAATGCCGAGGCAACTCGGGCACGAAGCTGGCTAGTCGACGTGCCCAAGATTTGCTGTAGAATGTGTAGTACTCAAGTCTCACTTTGGGGTTCATGGAGATTGCCATTTTGGTGGAGGGATGATTCAAGAACTATGTAGAGGAACTAGGGGATTTTTGGAGCATGAAATGAACAAAATTCCACTATCCAAAAATTTGGACAGCCCTTGCCAAGTCTTGGCCGGCCATGACCATGAGGAGAGGGTGAGAATGAGAGAGTGGGAATGAGAGTTGTGTTGTATCAAAGATAATGGGAGCCATACTCATCTCATGCAAGAGAGAGAGAGAGAGGAATGGTTATCATATGGAAAAATGATCACAAAGAAACACCAACACTCAACCACCAAATCATGCAAAGAAATGATCACCAAAAGAGAACCTCACTCCACCACAACCATCATGAAAACCATGTCATATGAAAGTCAAGCCATGATGGAGAAGTCAAGAAGTCAAGGTCAAGGAATGGAGCAACCATCATGAAACCATCATGATACAACAATAAGCAATGACCCCCTCCACAAATGCTTATTTGCAACAATGCGAATAAGCCCTCCTCCACCAAGCTTCGGCCAATGAACGATACAAAGGAAATCGGCCGAAACGGAAAGCAAACTGGCAACTCCAGAAAACTGGTCCCGTAATAAATTACAGGAAAACCCCGATACTGTGCATACACACCCGCATTTGTATTTCGACCGAAATACAAATGCAATGAGACAAAATCTACACTGTACTATACTAGGATCCGGCTTAAACCAAAGCCGGCTAGTAATATCTGTCTGATCCTGATCCGTGCAATACCGCACGTATCTGATCGAACCCTGCCATATATCCATACGGCTTATAGTACAAACTGTCCGATCCTGATCCGTGCAATACCGCACGTATCTGATCGGACCTTGCCATATCTCCATACGGCCTCTACAACTTTTCGCCCGAAAGCTGAGTAACTGAATGTGGGGGACTCTAAAGACTCGTCAACACCTTGGTTGTGGATTTAACCACTAGCACGTCAGAGGTATAAGCCAATACGTAACGGGCTACCAGGTATTGACTAAAAGGGACGTCTGTGAGCGAACTCAGCCTGACAACCCTACTGATCCTGTCAGTGACAATATCCGTACAGTCCGGTCCGTTCGTCTATGAGTATCGCATGGCGGGCCTAGGGGGTTGGTAAAAGTCAGACCCCCAAAAGCGGTACAAGTCGTGTCGGAGTGTAGCCCAGAACACCCTGAGATACTACTGGAATACCTACCAGTAAATCTCCTTGCCTCGGCCGAGGGCTTCGTGTAATGGCTCTCCTAGACACAGCGCGACCTCACCCCCAATACCGGGAGAGACCAACCCCTGAAGATACGCTCACTTCCTTCATGTGGCTCGGGACTGTACCCAACTAAAACCTGTTTGCACGACTCCTTTGAGCCGTGGTAGGGTTGTAATCAAAGTACAGTGGGAACTCACACAAGACAAATGACGATCCCCAGGTCGATGAACTAACCTGTACACATGTCACCAGGGAACTGCCATCTGACGTCTGGTATATGACCAACTAGCATGTTCCCGGCGAGTCCTGTCCGGTGTACTCATAACCCAATGAGCACCTGTACACATCTTAGGTGATCCAACTGACACCAGTGGCTTATGAGACCGGCCACCGCCCCTCGTCGGGGTCTCGACTGTATACACTAGTCTACTCTGGAGTATCGATGCCCTGTCTCGAAACTCACACGACTAGGGACCATTTAAGGATATGCTTATAGACCCCAGCTCCCACTTATATGATCGCCCTCATACTGCTGGTGGTCAAGCAAGAATCCTAGGGGCTCTATCAACGTGTAATAGCGACTTGTCAGGTCACCTAAAGCAGTACACGATGATAAAGATAAACCAGATAGCATACTATCATCTCGAGTAAGACTGTCTTACCGGGATAGGTCCTCCATCAATCATTGAAAACACGTACCTGTGACCTAATAATTGACTCTGAGGGCACTATCTCCAACAATCTCCCACTTGCACTCAAGGCTAATTATTGCGATGTCACATACTCACAGTCCGTGTGATACCGAACACCCAACCCCTCTACTAGTCAGTCTCACAAAGCTCGTTTGAGAAACTATTGCGTTCGAGGAATAGCCTTAGTGAGTGGATCCGCTTAGATGTTTCTTTCTATGTCTCTCTATATCTCAAGTTCGCGGAGAAACCCATCTCCCGAAATGAGCAATACCTGTCTTAGAATGTGTCTGGATGTCTGATGGGACATAGCTCATAAATGAACTCCAAATCCAAACTTCTTAGACTGTATCGTCAACTGAACTTAATCAGTATCCTGCGCCATGCCTCCCTCAGTATTGCCTTGGACCACCTGTCCAAAATACTGCCCCTCATCAGAAGGAAAAACTATAACTCTGACAACCTCCCTGTCGTCCAAGTCACCTTGGAAGCCTGGAATGATAACTGTCTCCTGCATGAGGCTGTCGTTATCATATCCCTAGAACATCCACTTATGTTCTAGAACTGCTTCCGACTGTTTCTCCAGGATTGGATCAATGTCAACTTATTGCATCTAGTGCAAGAACAATATCTGGTGTGGTACTTGACATCTCATGATTGACTCAATTGCCTGAGCAAGTGATCTGCCAATCATGCACATCCCTCTCCCCTTTAGTCTATAAGACACCTTTAGAGAGGGTGACTCCATCACCTGCAGGTACACTACCGTGCCAGGAGTCGTCCATTCTAAATACTCTTAGAATGCTGTCTAAGTACCCAGATTGGAAAACCACCCAAATCTAGATCTAAAACCATAGATCTAGTAACCAGTATGTCTGATATAATGTCCAAGTCCCATATGGAGAAACTACTGTGTGACGACCAAAGTATAACCGATCGTAGTATAGGAATATCACTTCCTATTCCGTGTATGTCATCCAAATACCAGGATATCACACCCTACTACCTTCTCAACAGATCCATCCCCTATTCTGATGAAGTCAAACCCATGACTGTCACGTCAGAAATAGATGATCTATCTCCGCTATATCTGCTTTAGTCTATAAATAGACATAAGCTACCTGTCCACCAATGCTTCCGCTGCTCCCACTAACTACGACAACCCTCTGGCAGAGTCATATACACGTACACTTCTGAAGCGAGTTCAGAACGACTCTATACTCATCCTCCTACCGGGTCTCATAGTCTGGAACAACAGCAATGGCAAGTGTGGGTAAACAAGAACCTCCCTGTCACCGTCCTTGAGCCTACCGGAGTACCTCTCGGGTGCCGGAAGTTACCCACCTTATCTGCGGAGTGGCCAATGGAATGTCAAACCAGATTGAATCTTTAGGTTCCTATCAAATCTTCAGTAATCGTTTGTGGTTCTGGAATCACTTCCAGTTCTACCATACTCCCACTACTGTTTTCTGAAAAAATCCATTTTTAATAAAACTGTGGCGAGTCAAGAACAATATTGCTATTGATCTTCCAGATGGTAGAAAGTCAACCCTCGTCATAGCCTGGGTCAACGCACAAAAAGCCATTACAGAAACGTGCCTTGAGTTGTCAAGTGTCTGGTTTTAATCATAAACCGGACAACTCCCCATACCTTAACATCGTTAAGATATGAACTGTTCTATATCCAATATAGAACCAGAGGCACTGATTTAATTGAACCAGATTCAAATCATGCAACTGTCTCCAGTGCATGTCAACTAAATAGAGAGAGGCCGATCAGCGTTACTCAACTTAGGAATGCTTCCAATTATAAGTAACCTGAAAGAGAAGCAAGTTCTCTTAATCATTACTATCAACTGAATACCATATACAAGTATCTACATCTTCGATCACTTTGAAGAATCCCGATACTTGCTATACCTGGTTCTCTACTCTATTCAAATACCTATAACTTCTCAAAATTCGGACCCTGTGTTTCCACGAAACACCTGTCTAAAAACTAGAGAAGTCATAAGTAAACCGAATATAGTACGAGGACCATCCCCTCTGTCTTGATGGACCCTGGACAACATACAATACTCTGTATAAGTCCCTTGAGTCTGAAAACTCATTCACTGTGTGTCGTAGGTTGAAAACTGTACTTATGGTTAAGAAGAATTACACCGCTGTTTAATGCTCCTTACCTAACCATCCACTGATATAGGTAAATGTCATAGACATAATTTCAAAAAGGTATATCTCACTCTATGAAAATAGACGTACAGATATACCAATTTGAAATTGGTGCACGACAGCGGATATTCAAAACCAAATATTTGCCGACCGGCAAACAGTCCAGGTGATTTCCTCAAATATCACCGATTACAACGAATCCCGATATAATGAGGATGATCACCCAATTCCCAATAACTTACTCCCACTCATCATCTGTAAAACCATACAGATGTGAGAATCGTACCTGGTAAATACATACCCTGGAGTAAGGACTAATTGGGAAATCAGTTTTCTTTTAACAGTACACAGTGAAACTGAAACATTGAAATGTTTCGATGGGGTATTTGGGTATTCCTAGTAATGCCTCTTCCAGATTCACGACTGTAACCGTATAATTCTTTGCCACCTCTCCAAATCCCTTTTTATGTCTTTAGTCATTACCTTCTGCACACCCCTTTTAGGCCAAATGGTTTTCTTCCTTCCCTACCGTTCGGCACCTGCCTATGGTTTGGAAGAAGACTATCCAGTAAGCATAATGGGTGTACTGTCCTAATCCTAGGAACACTCGCAATGCGAGAGAAGGTGAAGATAAAAGACACCTGAATAAATCTTATTCCTATTTCTCCTGAACCAGAATCCATCCCCGAACTGGAACAAGTTCCTTTCGAGTTCGTATATAACCATACGACGGAGTATCCAAATAAACTGTGGATCTTCGTAGTGATACGGAGTGTCTTGGAGAAATACAAAGGTGATTTAGGATTGGCGAAGGAATACTTGGTTTGGTCGTGAATAGCAGTCGCAATTTTCTTTGCCCTCTTACTAATCCCTTGCTTTGTCTTAACTTAATACCTTATGCACACCATCGTTAGGCTAATTGGTTTTCTTCATTCCCTACCGGTCGGCACCTGCCTATGGTTTGGAAGAAGACTATCCAATTTGCATAATAGGTGTACTACCCCTAAACCAAGGAGTACTCGCAACCTGAGAGAAGGTAAAAGGAAAAGACAACTGAATAGTCCTATTCGTTTTCTCCAGAACCGGAAACCATCATCGAATAAATTCCTTCGAGTTCGTATCTAACCATATGATGGTTTTGTCCAATGGAAGTGGACGTTCGTAGCAATACGGGGTGTCCTGGAGAAAAGGGTAAAAGTAGGAGTGGCAATGAGGTTTGCAACTCTGACAATCCAAAAGCCAGTGTTAAGAAGGTTCGGTCAACTTGGTCACTGAGTCATAGTCTTAGGGTCGGGTCAATGGTCGCTGCCAAAGAGAGAGAGAAAAGAAACACTCAGCGTGCACTCTAATTTAGATCAGAATGGTTACCAATTTATCTAATCTGGAAACCTCCCACTGTACCTCAAATTCTCCTCCAAACCTGAAAGAAGAATTAGTCGGGGTCACCCGAGGAGTAAACTAACTCATCAGTGGGAATCGGGATCCAACTCTCATCGCATGATAACGTGACGGAATCCGCTCACGTCATCACACTCCAGATGGTATGCGCATATCTGGCAAGTTTCAGTTCTTTTGAAACTCCCGATGTGATTTCTACCCCATGTTCTTATGACCTTGACTTTGGCCAACAAATCATAAGTCACATGTCAAGTTCTACCCGTCATTCTCCAGGTTGATTCGAATCCACCCGCACAAGCCCTTGACTTTGGCCAACAAGGCTATACGACTGTTCCAAACCAACGCATCTATCTATGCTGCATATGAATAACCAACAGCTACCAAACACTGTGCCTTGACTTTGGCCAACAAACACAGCTTGAATACTATTGACTACCCATATGAAACGACGGAGGGCTACGAATGGTTTCTGGCGAAAACCTTTAACGTAATGAACTTGATATCGTTGAAGGAACTGATAGCTTTAAAAAAATATAGTGACGAAAACCTTTGCTAAAGAGGTTACTCCCGGTGAAGGGATCTCGGCTCTTTCCCCGTAGAATGAGGTGCAGGATATTCCAACTGAATACCACGATGCAAAGCAAAAGTAATCGGCTATAGTGAAGTCATTGCCCTGACGCAAACTTTTGTCCAAGGAGTCACTCCCGGTGAAGGGATCTCGGCCCTTGCCTCGTCGACTGAGGAGCAGTGTATTCCGACTGAATACCACGATGCTAAACAAAAGTGAACGTCCTTGCAAATAACAGCTTTTTGAAAAGTGTTCCAACAACATCAGATTAGGTTTGTTTTAACCTGCATTGATCCGAATCAACGCAGTCCCACCAATTGATCACACCACAAAGAACGAAGATATACTGACGTACGTATATGCCATCCGCATTGGCCACTGGGTCCCGTCATTACCCGTTAGGTTAGCTAACTAACGACAGAGCGGGGACTGGACTAGCGCGGATGCAAAACATATACAACATCTACTAATATATATACCAATATATTATATTTCGCTCAAGGCGTGATAAAATGCAACATCACAGAAATGTACAGCATCATAGAATAAAACAGATATCTGGGATCCCCGGGTTTCACAGAGCCGCTGAAACCCGACGTTCCCCTGGTCGTGTGGATAGCCTGTGCAATGAAATCCTAGACCCCTACGGGCGCGGCAAGTTACCCGCCAAAACCTGAAGCGAGGCAGCCCCCTTCAGCAACGTGAATGGACCACCCAGCACTTCACGGAATCCGGTAACTTGGGCACCCCTCCTGGGTCAACCTGTACCCCCTACGAGTGCGGCGAATAGCCCGCCAATCCTAGAGTGAAGCCCCCTCCATCTCAATGCCATGAGATGCGGGCTTGTTGCGCTCTAGAACCCGGCTATCCGTGCACCCCTCCGCGGGGCAATCCTAGTACAGAAAGTAAAATATACATACAACGGGTACATCGACCGCAACCTGGTCGTGCCCCAAAATAATAATACAAACAGGCAGTGACGGCAGTCCACATATCGGACGCTCGCCCCGCAATATCAAATGTACATAATACAACAAAAACTGTACTAGCATTGCATCCAGGCTATCCCCCACGACCGATCCGCAACATCACAGCAATACACAGAACATCAACGTGAAAGTCACGTTCGCAAATCCGTCTAACCGGGCTATAGCAGTTAGACAGAATTTACCGATCAAGTGACATTCACGGTCGAAGATATAATGTAAATACTGTGAAATAATGTGTTTTAAATATCCGATCGATCAAATTTTAACAAGTGGGCCCCCAAGCATTACTGTAGCAGATCAAGAAATTCTGGGCCCAATGTTATTATTCCAAAACCCCAATTTTAACCCCAGAAAGATACTGTAGAAATTTGGTGCAGGGAACCCAACAGTGTGCGGCGGAACCGCGGCCTAAAGGGGTGTTTGGCCGCGGTTCCGCACTCCTGCAGTGGAGTTGTTGCATCGAATTTTCACAGAACTCTTATTTTTTCTAATAGATCACTTTTCTGTAACCTGAAAAAATTTTCGACACCAAAAAATTTCAACAGAAAACTGATGCGAAAAAAAACGCGGATTTTGGAATTTTGGTCGATCGGAAATGTAAAACACATTAAACAAAGCTAAACTATGTTAATGGCGAGGCTCTGATACCACTGTAAGTGCACGGCAGCGCCCCGGCCGTCAATCCGACGGCCAAATGCGGAAGCGGTGATAAACTTTAATTTTTCTTGAACTGGCAAACCGCCGCGCACTAATACCCGGATCGAACCATTAATTAGTCCTAGCTAACTACAAGAAAGGGAAGAGAGATATACCGACTGATCCAGGTCCTCCGGTCTTCTCGTCGTCGTCCCGATCTCCTGCGGAAGCTCGGGTCTCCACCTCGTCGCCGGAAGTGCACCACATCGCCTACTTCTTTTACGGGCTCCCACCTCAATGCCGAGGCAACTCGGGCATGAAGCTGGCTAGTCGACGTGCCCAAGATTTGCTGTAGAATGTGTAGTACTCAAGGCTCACTTTGGGGTTCATGGAGATTGCCATTTTGGTGGAGGGATGATTCAAGAACTATGTAGAGGAACTAGGGGATTTTTGGAGCATGAAATGAACAAAATTCCACTATCCAAAAATTTGGACAGCCCTTGCCAAGTCTTGGCCGGCCATGACCATGAGGGGAGGGTGAGAATGAGAGAGTGGGAATGAGAGTTGTGTTGTATCAAAGATAATGGGAGCCATACTCATCTCATGCAAGAGAGAGAGAGAGGAATGGTTATCATATGGAAAAATGATCACAAAGAAACACCAACACTCAACCACCAAATCATGCAAAGAAATGATCACCAAAAGAGAACCTCACTCCACCACAACCATCATGAAAACCATGTCATATGAAAGTCAAGCCATGATGGAGAAGTCAAGAAGTCAAGGTCAAGGAATGGAGCAACCATCATGAAACCATCATGATACAACAATAAGCAAAGACCCCCTCCACAAATGCTTATTTGCAACAATGCAAATAAGCCCTCCTCCACCAAGCTTCGGCCAATGAACGATACAAAGGAAATCGACCGAAACGGAAAGCAAACTGGCAACTCCAGAAAACTGGTCCCGTAATAAATTACAGGAAAACCCCGATACTGTGCATACACACCCGCATTTGTATTTCGACCGAAATACAAATGCAATGAGACAAAATCTACACTGTACTATACTAGGATCCGGCTTAAACCAAAGCCGGCTAGTAATATCTGTCCGATCCTGATCCGTGCAATACCGCACGTATCTGATCGAACCCTGCCATATATCCATACGGCTTATAGTACAAACTGTCCGATCCTGATCCGTGCAATACCGCACGTATCTGATCGGACCTTGCCATATCTCCATACGGCCTCTACAACTTTTCGCCCGAAAGCTGAGTAACTGAATGTGGGGGACTCTAAAGACTCGTCAACACCTTGGTTGTGGATTTAACCACTAGCACGTCAGAGGTATAAGCCAATACGTAACGGGCTACCAGGTATTGACTAAAAGGGACGTCTGTGAGCGAACTCAGCCTGACAACCCTACTGATCCAGTCAGTGACAATATCCGTACAGTCCGGTCCGTTCGTCTATGAGTATCGCATGGCGGGCCTAGGGGGTTGGTAAAAGTCAGACCCCCAAAAGCGGTACAAGTCGTGTCGGAGTGTAGCCCAGAACACCCTGAGATACTACTGGAATACCTACCAGTAAATCTCCTTGCCTCGGCCGAGGGCTTCGTGTAATGGCTCTCCTAGACACAGCGCGACCTCACCCCCAATACCGGGAGAGACCAACCCCTGAAGATACGCTCACTGCCTTCATGTGGCTCGGGACTGTACCCAACTAAAACCTGTTTGCACGACTCCTTTGAGCCGTGGTAGGGTAGTAATCAAAGTACAGTGGGAACTCACACAAGACAAATGACGATCCCGAGGTCGATGAACTAACCTGTACACATGTCACCAGGGAACTGCCATCTGACGTCTGGTATATAACCAACTAGCATGTTCCCGGCGAGTCCTGTCCGGTGTACTCATAACCCAATGAGCACCTGTACACATCTTAGGTGATCCAACTGACACCAGTGGCTTATGAGACCGGCCACCGCCCCTCGTCGGGGTCTCAACTGTATACACTAGTCTACTCTGGAGTATCGATGCCCTGTCTCGAAACTCACATCACTAGGGACCATTTAAGGATATGCTTATAGACCCCAGCTCCCACTTATATGATCGCCCTCATACTGCTGGTGGTCAAGCAAGAATCCTAGGGGCTCTATCAACGTGTAATAGCTGTTAGTGTATATGCCCTAGAGGCCATTACTGTATCATACTGGTTTGTATATTACTTAATGGATGCTTGGGATATTCACCTTGTATATACAATCTTGCTCAAAATAGTAGTATGCTACTTGGTTTGTTTCTACTTCAATGTGTACATGTGTTTATTTTTGTATATCGCCTATACACATTAGTAGAGCCATTAGGATCTTTGCTTGATTACCAGCGATGTGATGGCCGTCACACTAGTGGGGCTGGGTAATCTATAAGCACATCCTTATGCAGGTCCCTGGTCGCAGGACTATCGAGACAGGGCATCGATACTCCGGAGTAGACCAGCGCATGCGCTTCTCATCCCAGTATGGGAGACGGTCTGTCCCACAGCCGTCAGTACGTCGTACTTGAGATAGTATGCGGGTGCTCGTTAGGTTACGGGTACACTGGACAGGACTCGTCGGGAACTGACTAGTTGGTATTATACCTATCGTCAGTTATCAGTTCCCAGGTGACATGAGTACAGCTTAGTCCGCTGACTTGACACTGTCACTTCGCCTCGGGTGTGTTCCCACTGTACTTTGATCACTACCCTACCACGGCTCAAAGGAGTCGTGCAAACAGGTGGTGGTTGGGTGCAGTCCCGAAGCACTTGGAGGCAGTGACGGTTAGACAGGATTCGTCTCTCCCGGTATTGGGGGTTGACATCGCGCTGTGTCTAGGAGAGCCATTACACGAGTAGTCCCTGGCCAGGGCAAACGAGATATACTGGTAGGTTTCCAGTGTTATCTCAGGGTGTTTTGGGCTTCGCTCCGGCACGACTTGTACCACTATTGGGGGACAGACGTTTACCGCCCCCTAGGCCCGCCATGCGATGTATCAGACGAACAGACCGGACTGTACGGAGAATGTCACACTCAGGCTCAGTAGGAGTTCAGATGGGTTTCGCCTCGTCGGTCTTCTTGTCGGCATTACCTGGGGACCGTTACGCACAGCTAGTGCCGCTTGCGGTCTGTGGTTAAACCTACTGCCAGCGTAGTGTCGAGTCTTTAGAGTCCCACACAGAAAGCTTTTCGCCTTTAGGCAAAAGAGTAGAGGTCGCATGGTATTGCGACAGGTCGCATGGTTTTGCGACAGGGTTCGGTCACGTCCGTGCACTTGTGCACGTACAGTGTCCGGACAGTTTACACTAGCGGGCTTTGGTTTAAGCCAGATCCTAGTGTACCTTATGGGATTGGATTTATCCAGTTTGCATTCGTGTTCCTCGGAACGCGGATGCGGGTGTGTATGCACAGTTGACTGGGAGGCAGAGGCAGCGGATTCTCATTAGGGTTGTTGACTGTTGACCGTTGACTATTTGACTTTATGCTCAACCCTAACGAGAATATGATATGTGATTAACTATTATATTAATTAAGTATTATGGTGATATGGTTGTTGACTTGTTGACTTTGTTGACTTGTTGACTTTTGTTGACTTGTTGACCGGTTGACTAGGCTTGACTAGTTGACCATCATGATAACTATGGTTATCATTTCATGCCAAAGACTTTTTCTTGCTTGCTCATTTGAGTAAAATGAGTGCATGACATGATAAGGTTATGGTTGCTTCTAACCATCACATAAGACTTTTTTGATATGATGAGTTATGATCACTTGGGATTATGAGAGGGTGAAAGACAAAAGAGTTGCTCATTCTTTCTTGCTCATTCTCTCTCTTGTTCTTGAGCTCTCCTCTTGCTCTCACCCTCAACCTCTTGCTCCCTCACTTGATCTATGGTTCTCTTGTCTCATGAGTTGAGAATCAAGAACCATAGATAAAATCCCATTCTATTTCCTCTCTACTCATTCTAGTTCACTAGGTTTAGCAAACCAAGTGAACTAGTTTCTTCAAAGAACGAAGAAGGAGCTAAAGGTTGGAGCTTTCAAGTGGATCTATCTTCGGCGTATGGAGACAACGAGAAGGAGCCATCGAACCACCATCGGAGCTTGAAGAGAAGGAGTTCAAGTTTAGGTATAACCATCTTCATCCGAGTAGCTAAATATCTTTAGCTTAGTTTGCTAGTTTTAGTTTAGGTAAAGATCCCGACCTAGCTTAGTCCATGTTGCCTCTTGCGTTAAAATTTTGATTTTATACCGTTTCCGCCTCCCCGTAAGAACCGGGGGTCGCAACGTGGACTTACAGTGGTATCAGAGCCTAACTAAACTTAAACTAGCTTGGTAGTGAAGTGTAACGAAGTTCGGAACCGGGAAAATCCAAAAACCAAACTTTTACAAAAACTGAGTTTCTGTTGAAATTTTTTTGGCTCAAAATGAAAAACTTTACACTTGTAAATTCGGCTCAGGGTTTTGTGTGAACACCCAAGAAAAACGATACAGTAATTCGTCCAAACCGCCGCCCTTCCGCCGCGCGAGCTAGGCAGCCGCCGCGGAACCGCCGCGCTTTGTCGTCTTCTGTGCATCGTTTTTCGTGCAGTGTGTGTCTGTGTTGGTTTTGGGATTTTTGGAATATATTATATGTGCCCAGATTTTCCAGAAAAGAAATTTCCTTTTGGGGTCCTATAATTCCGTATTTTTTCCGAACTTCACTGCACTTTGACTTTGATGGTTATATCTGTGATGTTTGCATGTATTGAACGTCGGCTAATCGCTATAAGTCGATTAGTCGGGGTTATACATGATCTGTAATGTGCTGGAATGTGTATATAAATATGTTGGATTGTCGCGG
Organism: Agapanthus africanus; assembly: GCA_030015575.1. Taxonomy (NCBI): domain Eukaryota; kingdom Viridiplantae; phylum Streptophyta; class Magnoliopsida; order Asparagales; family Amaryllidaceae; genus Agapanthus; species Agapanthus africanus. The sequence continues at coordinate 370,111,656 of CM057337.1, read as the reverse complement.
GTGAATAGCCGGGGGTTGTGAGACGAGAGTTTTCTTTTCTTGCAATTCATGTAAATTTGTAAATTGATGTAATAATTATTTGTATGGCCGCACAACCGGGAATGGGTTGTAGCCGTCATTGTATAATTTCTTTTTACTGTTTTTGCTCCTAGGATAGACCCATGGAGGGGTGCAAAAACTACCGGGTATGCCGAAGTGTCGAGTGGCCTACTCATGGAGATGAGGGAGGTTGCTACGCTTCGGGTACTTGGCGGGTAGTTTGCCGCACCCGTAGGGGTCTTGGGTGGGGTATTGGCTATTCACCGCGACCGTGTTATCTGTTTTTGTTACAGGCTCGTACAAATTATAGATTGCTAGTATATCCAATGTATTTATCTGTGATCTGAAATGTTTATCATTGCAGTATATCTATATATGATATTATTTAGGCGTTGCTTATGTTTTACAGACGCGCTAGCCCAGCCCCCGCTCTGTCGTTAGTTAAGTAACCTAACGGGTAATGACGGGGCCCAGTGGCGAATGCGAATGGCATAAGCGTACGTCATATTTTGGTTGTTTTCTGCAATGGTAGGATTAAATGATGGGACGCATTAAAAGAACTAATGCAAGAATATCACGCATTAAAAGAACTAATGCAAGATAATAAACCAAGTTAAAGTCGTTGGAACACTTTCGAAAAACCACTCGGTTCTTTTCAAAACAACTTTTAAAATACGGAGTTTGAGCCACTCCATTTAAAAGCTATCTCGTTCCATCGACTAAATCAAGTTCACTACGTTCACGGTTTTGCCAAAACCATTCGTAGCCCTCCGTCGTTTCACATGAATAGTCAATAGTATTCAAGCTGTGTTTGTTGGCCAAAGTCAAGGCATAGTGATTGGTAGCTATTGGATATTCATGTGCAGCATAGATAGATGCGTTGGTTTGGAACAGTCGTACTGCCTTGTTGGCCAAAGTCAAGGGTATGTGCGGGTGGATTCAAATTAACCTGGACAACGACGGGTAGAACTTGACATGTGACTTATGATTTGTTGGCCAAAGTCAAGGTCATAAGAGCATGGGGCAAAAATCCACATCGGGAGTTTCATAAGCACTGAAACTTGCTAGATTTGCATACCATTTGGAGTGTGATGATTCTGGTAGGATTCCTTCAGTTTCGTCACGCGATGATATTTGGATCCCGATCCTACTGTGAGTATATGCTACTCCTCGGGAAATTTCTCACTAATCGATCAATGCTATAAACCTAGTAGGTGCCTAGAAAGGTGTTAGCGGGGCTACGCCCCCAGGGAAAAGAGGTTCTTTAATTAAGGAACTTCGCGAAAGCGTTGGAAAACCTCCCTCGAAGTACCGACACCGGCCTGGCTGAACGGTTAAGCAAGTATTGTACGGTGGGATTGATCCTGACTAATTCTTCCTTTATGGTTTGAGGAGGGATTCGAGAAACAGTGGGAGCCATCCTGTTTAGACAAACTAAAAACCACTCTAAACTTGCAAGAGCATCATGCTGAGTGTTTCTTCTTCTCTCTCCTAATTGCAGCGACCAATCAACATGACTGGACTTAAGTTACTCCTAGATAAAAACAAACTGACAGGGCCAAACTACAAAGATTGGCTCAGGAATGTCAAGATAGCAATCACTTATGACAAGCTGGGGTATCTTCTTACCACCAAAGCTCCCCCTGTCCCTGGTCCAACTTCCAGTGTCGCGGATAAGGAAATCCGCAAGACTTGGGAGATTGATAGCGCGAAGGCCAAGTGCCTCCTGCTTGCCTCGATGGACAACGAACATCAGAGGAGGCATGAGAATATGGACATGGAGTCCATATTGCTCCATACAAAAGAACTGTATGGAGAGCAATCACGTATCGCAAGATACGAAGCGTCGAAAAAGTTATTTTCGACAAGAATGGCCGTCGGATCATCAGTAGCCGAGCACGTGCTAAAGATGATCGGCTTCATTGAAGAGCTCGCTGACCTAGGGATCACATTGGAGAGTGAGCTATATACGGATATAGTTCTCCAGTCCCTTCCTTCCACTTACGCCCAGTTTATACTGAACTTCAACTTACAAGAAAAAGAGGTTGAACTTTCAGAGCTCCTCAACATGCTGAGGAGCGCAGAGGGCACCCTACAGAAAGGTAGGGATACATCCACTTTGTTTGTAGGAGGATCATCTTCTTCTAGGTCCAAGGCGAAAGCCAAGGGAAAGAAGAAGAAGGCCCCCGCCAAACCAAGGGGCGGTGTTAGTAAAGTGGATACGAAGGGAAAAGGAAAAGCAACAAAGATAGCGGGGAAGCTTGTGGATAAGGAAGAATGCTTCTATTGTCATAAGAAAGGACACTGGAAGAATGATTGCACGGCATGGAAGGCCAGAACACAGGAATTGAAGCAGGTTGCAGCTTCAGCTTCAGGTGTGTATGTTATTGAAAACTGTCTTTCAATAAACTCTACTTCCTGGGTATTGGATACCGGATCAGGATCTCATATCTGTAATTCTTTGCAGGCGTTGAGAAACCGTAGGGTTTTGAAGGCAGGTGACATGACCCTCAGAGTTGCAAACGGAGCTAGCATGGATGCTAAAGCCGTGGGGGACTATCACCTGGGAATGTCAGATGGACATGTTTTGGTTTTGCGTAATTGCTTTTTTGTACCCAACGCAACTTGTAATATCATTTCTGTATCTTTAGTTTCTAAAGAAGGTTATGAATTTGCGTTTGTAAGTAATGTTGTAAACATTCACCTTAATCAAGTTTTGATTGGGTCAGGTACATTGAGTAATGGTATATACGTGTTAAACCAACCACAGATTTTTAATGTCCAGAATACACACAAAAGAAAGTCTCCAGAAATAAATCAGACTTTCTTATGGCATTGTAGATTGGGTCACATCAATGAGAGAAGGTTGACTAAGTTACATACAGAAGGATATTTGAATGCGTTCGAATATCAATCGTATGCCACTTGTCAATCTTGTCTCAAAGGAAAGATGACAAAGACTCCGTTTACTGGACAAGGAGTAAGAGCGAGCGAGCTCTTGGGACTCGTACACAGTGACGTGTGCGGTCCAATGTCTACACATGCCCGAAGCGGACATTCTTACTTCATTACTTTTACGGATGACTTCTCAAGGTACGGTTATGTCTTCTTGATGAAACATAAGTCCGAGGCCTTTGGAAAATTCCAGGAGTATAAGAATGAAGTAGAGAAACAGACCGGCAAAAGTATTAAGATTCTAAGATCGGATCGAGGTGGAGAATACTTAAGTGCCGAGTTCCTGGACTATTTAAAAGAGAACGGAATTCTCTCTCAGCTTACTCCTCCATACACCCCGCAACATAACGGTGTATCGGAGAGACGGAACCGCACCCTATTGGATATGGTGCGGTCCATGATGAGTAACGCTGAGTTACCGCGATCGTTCTGGGGGTATGCGCTAGAATCAGCAGCGTACCTTTTGAACCGAGTTCCGACTAAGACTGTGCCTTCCACACCATATGAAATGTGGTGTGGGAAGAGACCCTATCTTAAGCACATTAAGACATGGGGATGTCCGGCTTTTGTCAAAAAGCAGCATGCGGACAAGCTCGAGGCACGCTCAGTACAGTGCAAGTTTGTGGGGTATCCAAAGAACTCAAAAGGATATTTCTTCTACTGTGAAGAGGAACAAAAAGTTCTTGTTTCTCGTCATGCCTACTTCTTGGAAACTGAGTTTTTGGAAAACCAGATAAGTGGGAGCACAGTAGAACTGGAAGAAATTCCAGAACCACAGACTATTACTGAAAGGTTAGTGGAACCAGAGGGTTCAACAGAACAGGACATTCCTACGCCGCTCCGCAGGAGTAGTAGGCAGTCTCATCCGCCCGAGAGATACTGCGGTTTTCTCATAGACGGGGATAGAGAGGATTGCATCATAGATTATGATGAGCCTACTAGCTTCCAGCAGGCCGTTCAGAGCGTTGACTCAGTGAAATGGCTGGATGCAATGCGGACCGAAATGGAGTCCATGTACACCAACAAGGTATGGACGTTGGACATTGCTCCAGACGGGGTAAAACCCGTAGGATGCAAGTGGATCTTCAAAAGGAAGATTGGTGTAGATGGACAGGTTGAGACCTATAAAGCTAGGCTGGTAGCAAAGGGTTTTCGTCAAAGACCTGGCTTGGACTACGACGAAACCTTTTCTCCAGTAGCCATGCTGAAATCCATTCGGATCCTTCTTGCCATTGCTGCCTTCCACGATTATGAGATCTGGCAAATGGACGTAAAGACAGCTTTTCTAAATGGAAATTTAGAGGAGTGTGTCTATATGGACCAGCCAGAGGGTTTCATTCAGAGTGGGAGCAGCGGAAAGGTGTGCAAGTTGCTTAAGTCCATCTATGGACTAAAGCAGGCGTCGCGGAGTTAGAACATCTGCTTTGATGAGACGGTCAAGGAATTTGGCTTTATCAAAAATCCAGATGAACCATGTATCTATAGTAGATTTGTAGCGAGAACTGTAGTATTCCTCCTTTTATACGTGGATGACATTCTCTTAATAGGAAATGACATTCCTATGCTACAATCTGTCAAGGGGTTCTTGTCACACAGGTTCTCCATGAAAGACCTGGGTGATGCCTCATACATTCTGGGTATCTGGATCTACCGTGACAGATCCAAGAGGATATTAGGACTTTCGCAGTCCAGGTACATCGACACCATACTGAAGAGGTTCAGTATGGAAGATTCCAAGCGCGGTAACCTACCGGCTTGTCACGGGATCACCCTCTCTAAAGAGATGTCTCCCAAGACTGATTTAGAGAGGGATCGCATGTCTATTATACCCTACGCTTCTGCGGTAGGCTCTATAATGTATGCGATGTTGTGTACCAGACCGGATGTAGCTTATGCACTGAGTGTGGTAAGCCGGTATCAGTCAAACCCTGGGGAGAAACACTGGATAGCGGTAAAGAACATTCTCAAGTACCTGAGAAGGACTAAGGAGATGTTCTTGGTGTATGGCGGAAAAGACCTCCAGATCGAGGCCTTTGCTGACTCCAGCTTCCAGAGTGACAAGGATGATTCCAAGTCCATGTCGGGTTTTGTCTTTACCCTCAATGGAGGGGCGGTGTGTTGGAAGAGTTCCAAACAGGAAACCGTTGCAGACTCGACGATGGAAGCGGAATACATCGCTGCATCTGATGCCGCAAAAGAAGCTGTCTGGATGAGGAAGTTCTTGAAAGAACTTCAGGTGGTTCCGTCCATTGTTGATCCAATACCTCTGTATTGTGACAACAACGGGGCTATAGCTTTAGCGAAGGAACCCAGGTCCCATCAGAGATCCAGGCACATCTTGAGGCGGTATCACCTGATCAGGGAGATCGTGGATCGCCAGGAGATCGAGGTTCGGAGAGTCGCTTCAGAAGATAACACTGCTGATCCATTCACCAAGGCCCTGCCCCAGACTCAGTTCGAGCGGCTGATCGAGATGATAGGTCTTCGATACGCCAGTACATGGCCTTAGTGCAAGTGGGAGATTGTTAGTGTATATGCCCTAGAGGCCATTATTGTATCATACTGGTTTGTATATTACTTAATGGATGCTTGGGATATTCACCTTGTATATACAATCTTGCTCAAAATAGTAGTATGCTACTTGGTTTGTTTCTACTTCAATGTGTACATGTGTTTATTTTTGTATATCGCCTATACACATTAGTAGAGCCCTTAGGATCTTTGCTTGATTACCAGCGATGTGATGGCCGTCACACTAGTGGGGCTGGGTAATCTATAAGCACATCCTTATGCAGGTCCCTGGTCGCAGGACTATCGAGACAGGGCATCGATACTCCGGAGTAGACCAGCGCATGCGCTTCTCATCCCAGTGTGGGAGACGGTCTGTCCCACAGCCGTCAGTACGTCGTACTTGAGATAGTATGCGGGTGCTCGTTAGGTTACGGGTACACTGGACAGGACTCGTCGGGAACTGACTAGTTGGTATTATACCTATCGTCAGTTATCAGTTCCCAGGTGACATGAGTACAGCTTAGTCCGCTGACTTGACACTGTCACTTCGCCTCGGGTGTGTTCCCACTGTACTTTGATCACTACCCTACCACGGCTCAAAGGAGTCATGCAAACAGGTGGTGGTTGGGTGCAGTCCCGAAGCACTTGGAGGCAGTGACGGTTAGACAGGATTCGTCTCTCCCGGTATTGGGGGTTGACATCGCGCTGTGTCTAGGAGAGCCATTACACGAGTAGTCCCTGGCCAGGGCAAACGAGATATACTGGTAGGTTTCCAGTGTTATCTCAGGGTTTTTTGGGCTTCGCTCCGGCACGACTTGTACCGCTATTGGGGGACTGACGTTTACCGCCCCCTAGGCCCGCCATGCGATGTATCAGACGAACAGACCGGACTGTACGGAGAATGTCACACTCAGGCTCAGTAGGAGTTCAGATGGGTTTCGCCTCGTCGGTCTTCTTGTCGGCATTACCTGGGGACCGTTACGCACAGCTAGTGCCGCTTGCGGTCTGTGGTTAAACCCACTGCCAGCGTAGTGTCGAGTCTTTAGAGTCCCACACAGAAAGCTTTTCGCCTTTAGGCAAAAGAGTAGAGGTCGCATGGTATTGCGACAGGTCGCATGGTTTTGCGACAGGGTTCGGTCACGTCCGTGCACTTGTGCACGTACAGTGTCCGGACAGTTTACACTAGCGGGCTTTGGTTTAAGCCAGATCCTAGTGTACCTTATGGGATTGGATTTATCCAGTTTGCATTCGTGTTCCTCGGAACGCGGATGCGGGTGTGTATGCACAGTTGACAGGGAGGCAGAGGCAGCGGATTCTCATTAGGGTTGTTGACTGTTGACCGTTGACTATTTGACTTTATGCTCAACCCTAATGAGAATATGATATGTGATTAACTATTATATTAATTAAGTATTATGGTGATATGTTTGTTGACTTGTTGACTTTTGTTGACTTGTTGACTTTGTTGACTTGTTGACTTTTGTTGACTTGTTGACCGGTTGACTAGGCTTGACTAGTTGACCATCATGATAACCATGGTTATCATTTCATGCCAAAGACTTTTTCTTGCTTGCTCATTTGAGTAAAATGAGTGCATGACATGATAAGGTTATGGTTGCTTCTAACCATCACATAAGACTTTTTTGATATGATGAGTTATGATCACTTGGGATTATGAGAGGGTGAAAGACAAAAGAGTTGCTCATTCTTTCTTGCTCATTCTCTCTCTTGTTCTTGAGCTCTCCTCTTGCTCTCACCCTCAACCTCTTGCTCCCTCACTTGATCTATGGTTCTCTTGTCTCATGAGTTGAGAATCAATAACCATAGATAAAAACCCATTCTATTTCCTCTCTACTCATTCTAGTTCACTAGGTTTAGCAAACCAAGTGAACTAGTTTCTTCAAAGAACGAAGAAGGAGCTAAAGGTTGGAGCTTTCAAGTGGATCTATCTTCGGCGTACGGAGACAACGAGAAGGAGCCATCGAACCACCATCGGAGCTTGAAGAGAAGGAGTTCAAGTTTAGGTATAACCATCTTCATCCGAGTAGCTAAATATCTTTAGCTTAGTTTGCTAGTTTTAGTTTAGGTAAAGATCCCGACCTAGCTTAGTCCATGTTGCCTCTTGCGTTAAAATTTTGATTTTATACCGTTTCCGCCTCCCCGCAAGAACCGGGGATCGCAACGTGGACTTACAATAGCGACTTGTCAGGTCACCTAAAGCAGTACACGATGATAAAGATAAACCAGATAGCATACTATCATCTCGAGTAAGACTGTCTTACCGGGATAGGTCCTCCATCAATCATTGAAAACACGTACCTGTGACCTAATAATTGTCTCTGAGGGCACTATCTCCAACAATCTCCCACTTGCACTCAAGGCTAGTTATTGCGATGTCGCATACTCACAGCCCGTGTAATACCGAACACCCAACCCCTCTACTAGTCAGTCTCACAAAGCTCGTTTGAGAAACTATTGCGTTCGAGGAATAGCCTTAGTGAGTGGATCCGCTTAGATGTTTCTTTCTATGTCTCTCTATATCTCAAGTTCGCGGAGAAACCCATCTCCCGAAATGAGCAATACCTGTCTTAGAATGTGTCTGGATGTCTGATGGGACATAGCTCATAAATGAACTCCAAATCCAAACTTCTTAGACTGTATCGTCAACTGAACTTAATCAGTATCCTGCGCCATGCCTCCCTCAGTATTGCCTTGGACCACCTGTCCAAAATACTGTCCCTCATCAGAAGGAAAAACTATAACTCTGACAACCTCCCTGTCATCCAAGTCACCTTGGAAGCCTGGAATGATAACTGTCTCCTGCATGAGGCTGTCGTTATCATATCCCTAGAACATCCACTTATGTTCTAGAACTGCTTCCGACTGTTTCTCCAGGATTGGATCAATGTCAACTTATTGCATCTAGTGCAAGAACAATATCTGGTGTGGTACTTGACATCTCATGATTGACTCAATTGCCTGAGCAAGTGATCTGCCAATCATGCACATCTCTCTCCCCTTTAGTCTATAAGACACCTTTAGAGAGGGTGACTCCATCACCTGCAGGTACACTACCGTGCCAGGAGTCGTCCATTCTAAATACTCTTAGAATGCTGTCTAAGTACCCAGATTGGGAAACCACCCAAATCTAGATCTAAAACCATAGATCTAGTAACCAGTATGTCTGATATAATGTCCAAGTCCCATATGGAGAAACTACTGTGTGACGACCAAAGTATAACCGATCGTAGTATAGGAATATCACTTCCTATTCCGTGTATGTCATCCAAATACCAGGATATCACACCCTACTACCTTCTCAACAGATCCATCCCCTATTCTGATGAAGTCAAACCCATGACTGTCACGTCAGAAATAGATGATCTATCTCCGCTATATCTGCTTTAGTCTATAAATAGACATAAGCTACCTGTCCACCAATGCTTCCGCTGCTCCCACTGACTACGACAACCCTCTGGCAGAGTCATATACACGTACACTTCTGAAGCGAGTTCAGAACGACGCTATACTCATCCTCCTACCGGGTCTCATAGTCTGGAACAACAGCAATGGCAAGTGTGGGTAAACAAGAACCTCCCTGTCACCGTCCTTGAGCCTACCGGAGTACCTCTCGGGTGCCTGAAGTTACCCACCTTATCTGCGGAGTGGCCAATGGAATGTCAAACCAGATTGAATCTTTAGGTTCCTATCAAATCTTCAGTAATCGTTTGTGGTTCTGGAATCACTTCCAGTTCTACCATACTCCCACTACTGTTTTCTGAAAAAATCCATTTTTAATAAAACTGTGGCGAGTCAAGAACAATATTGCTATTGATCTTCCAGATGGTAGAAAGTCAACCCTCGTCATAGCCTGGGTCAACGCACAAACAGCCATTACAGAAACGTGCCTTGAGTTGTCAAGTGTCTGGTTTTAATCATAAACCGGACAACTCCCCGTACCTTAACATCGTTAAGATATGAACTGTTCTATATCCAATATAGAACCAGAGGCACTGATTTAATTGAACCAGATTCAAATCATGCAACTGTCTCCAGTGCATGTCAACTAAATGGAGAGAGGCCGATCAGCGTTACTCAACTTAGGAATCTTCCAATTATAAGTAACCTGAAAGAGAAGCAAGTTCTCTTAATCATTACTATCAACTGAATACCATATACAAGTATCTACATCTTCGATCACTTTGAAGAATCCCGATACTTGCGATACCTGGTTCTCTACTCTATTCAAATACCTATAACTTCTCAAAATTCGGACCCTGTGTTTCCACGAAACACCTGTCTAAAAACTAGAGAAGTCATAAGTAAACCGAATATAGTACGAGGACCATCCCCTCTGTCTTGATGGACCCTGGACAACATACAATACTCTGTATAAGTCCCTTGAGTCTGAAAACTCATTCACTGTGTGTCGTAGGTTGAAAACTGTACTTATGGTTAAGAAGAATTACACCGCTGTTTAATGCTCCTTACCTAACCATCCACTGATATAGGTAAATGTCATAAACATAATTCCAAAAAGGTATATCTCACTCTATGAAAATAGACGTACAGATATACCAATTTGAAATTGGTGCACGACAGCGGATATTCAAAAACAAATATTTGCCGACCGGCAAACAGTCCAGGTGATTTCCTCAAATATCACCGATTACAACGAATCCCGATATAATGAGGATGATCACCCAATTCCCAATAACTTACTCCCACTCATCATCTGTAAAACCATACAGATGTGAGAATCGTACCTGGTAAATACATACCCTGGAGTAAGGACTAATTGGGAAATCAGTTTTCTTTTAACAGTACACAGTGAAACTGAAACATTGAAATGTTTCGATGGGGTATTTGGGTATTCCTAGTAATGCCACTTCCAGATTCACGACTGTAACTGTATAATTCTTTGCCACCTCTCCAAATCCCTTTTTATGTCTTTAGTCATTACCTTCTGCACACCCCTTTTAGGCCAAATGGTTTTCTTCCTTCCCTACCGTTCGGCACCTGCCTATGGTTTGGAAGAAGACTATCCAGTAAGCATAATGGGTGTACTTTCCTAATCCTAGGAACACTCGCAATGCGAGAGAAGGTGAAGATAAAAGACACCTGAATAAATCTTATTCCTATTTCTCCTGAACCAGAATCCATCCCCGAACTGGAACAAGTTCCTTTCGAGTTCGTATATAACCATACGACGGAGTATCCAAATAAACTGTGGATCTTCATAGTGATACGGAGTGTCTTGGAGAAATACAAAGGTGATTTAGGATTGGCGAATGAATACTTGGTTTGGTCGTGAATAGCAGTCGCAATTTTCTTTGCCCTCTTACTAATCCCTTGCTTTGTCTTAACTTAATACCTTCTGCACACCATCGTTAGGCTAATTGGTTTTCTTCATTCCCTACCGGTCGGCACCTGCCTATGGTTTGGAAGAAGACTATCCAATTTGCATAATAGGTGTACTACCCCTAAACCAAGGAGTACTCGCAACCTGAGAGAAGGTAAAAGGAAAAGACAACTGAATAGTCCTATTCGTTTTCTCCAGAACCGGAAACCATCCTCGAATAAATTCCTTCGAGTTCGTATCTAACCATACGATGGTTTTGTCCAATGGAAGTGGACGTTCGTAGCAATACGGGGTGTCCTGGAGAAAAGGGTAAAAGTAGGAGTGGCAATGAGGTTTGCAACTCTGACAATCCAAAAGCCAGTGTTAAGAAGGTTCGGTCAACTTGGTCACTGAGTCATAGTCTTAGGGTCGGGTCAATGGTCGCTGCCAAAGAGAGAGAGAAAAGAAACACTCAGCGTGCACTCTAACCTAGATCAGAATGGTTACCAATTTATCTAATCTGGAAACCTCCCACTGTACCTCAAATTCTCCTCCAAACCTGAAAGAAGAATTAGTCGGGGTCACCCGAGGAGTAAACTAACTCATCAGTGGGAATCGGGATCCAACTCTCATCGCATGATAACGTGACGGAATCCGCTCACGTCATCACACTCCAGAAGGTATGCGCATATCTGGCAAGTTTCAGTTCTTTTGAAACTCCCGATGTGATTTCTACCCCATGTTCTTATGACCTTGACTTTGGCCAACAAATCATAAGTCACATGTCAAGTTCTACCCGTCATTCTCCAGGTTGATTCGAATCCACCCGCACAAGCCCTTGACTTTGGCCAACAAGGCTATACGACTGTTCCAAACTAACGCATCTATCTATGCTGCATATGAATAACCAACAGCTACCAAACACCGTGCCTTGACTTTGGCCAACAAACACAGCTTGAATACTATTGACTACCCATATGAAACGACGGAGGGCTACGAATGGTTTCTGGCGAAAACCTTTAACGTAATGAACTTGATATCGTTGAAGGAACTGATAGCTTTAAAAAAATATAGTGACGAAAACCTTTGCTAAAGAGGTTACTCCCGGTGAAGGGATCTCGGCTCTTTCCCCGTAGAATGAGGTGCAGGATATTCCAACTGAATACCACGATGCAAAGCAAAAGTAATCGGCTATAGTGAAGTCATTGCCCTGACGCAAACTTTTGTCCAAGGAGTCACTCCCGGTGAAGGGATCTCGGCCCTTGCCTCGTCGACTGAGGAGCAGGATATTCCGACTGAATACCATGATGCTAAACAAAAGTGAACGTCCTTGCAAATAACAGCTTTTTGAAAAGTGTTCCAACAACATCAGATTAGGTTTGTTTTAACCTGCATTGATCCGAATCAACGCAGTCCCACCAATTGATCACACCACAAAGAACGAAGATATACTGACGTACGTATATGCCATCCGCATTGGCCACTGGGTCCCGTCATTACCCGTTAGGTTAGCTAACTAACGACAGAGCGGGGACTGGACTAGCGCGGATGCAAAACATATACAACATCTACTAATATATATACCAATATATTATATTTCGCTCAAGGCGTGATAAAATGCAACATCACAGAAATGTACAGCATCATAGAATAAAACAGATATCTGGGATCCCCGGGTTTCACAGAGCCGCTGAAACCCGACGTTCCCCTGGTCGTGTGGATAGCCTGTGCAATGAAATCCTAGACCCCTACGGGCGCAGCAAGTTACCCGCCAAAACCTGAAGCGAGGCAGCCCCCTTCAGCAACGTGAATGGACCACCCAGCACTTCACGAAATCCGGTAACTTGGGCACCTCTCCTGGGTCAACCTGTACCCCCTACGAGTGCGGCGAATAGCCCGCCAATCCTAGAGTGAAGCCCCCTCCGTCTCAATGCCATGAGATGCGGGCTTGTTGCGCTCTAGAACCCGGCTATCCGTGCACCCCTCCGCGGGGCAATCCTAGTACAGAAAGTAAAATATACATACAACGGGTACATCGACCGCAACCTGGTCGTGCCCCAAAATAATCATACAAACAGGCAGTGACGGCAGTCCACATATCGGACGCTCGCCCCGCAATATCAAATGTACATAATACAACAAAAACTGTACTAGCATTGCATCCAGGCTATCCCCCACGACCGATCCGCAACATCACAGCAATACACAGAACATCAACGTGAAAGTCACGTTCGCAAATCCGTCTAACCGGGCTATAGCAGTTAGACAGAATTTACCGATCAAGTGACATTCACGGTCGCAGATATAATGTAAATACTGTGAAATAATGTGTTTTAAATATCCGATCGATCAAATTTTAACAAGTGGGCCCCCAAGCATTACTGTAGCAGATCAAGAAATTCTGGGCCCAATGTTATTATTCCAAAACCCAAATTTTAACCCCAGAAAGATACTGTAGAAATTTGGTGCAGGGAACCCAACAGTGTGCGGCGGAACCGCGGCCTAAAGGGGTGTTTGGCCGCGGTTCCGCACTCCTGCAGTGGAGTTGTTGCATCGAATTTTCACAGAACTCTTATTTTTTTCTAGTAGATCACTTTTCTGTAACCTGAAAAAATTTTCGACACCAAAAAATTTCAACAGAAAACTGATGTGAAAAAAAACGCGGATTTTGGAATTTTGGTCGATCGGAAATGTAAAACACATTAAACAAAGCTAAACTAAGTTAATGGCGAGGCTCTGATACCACTGTAAGTGCACGGCGGCGCCCCGGCCGTCAATCCGACGGCCAAATGCGGAAGCGGTGATAAACTTTAATTTTTCTTGAACTGGCAAACCGCCGCGCACTAATACCCGGATCGAACCATTAATTAGTCCTAGCTAACTACAAGAAAGGGAAGAGAGATATACCGACTGATCCAGGTCCTCCGGTCTTCTCGTCGTCGTCCCGATCTCCTGCGGAAGCTCGGGTCTCCACCTCGTCGCCGGAAGTGCACCACATCGCCTACTTCTTTTACGGGCTCCCACCTCAATGCCGAGGCAACTCGGGCACGAAGCTGGCTAGTCGACGTGCCCAAGATTTGCTGTAGAATGTGTAGTACTCAAGTCTCACTTTGGGGTTCATGGAGATTGCCATTTTGGTGGAGGGATGATTCAAGAACTATGTAGAGGAACTAGGGGATTTTTGGAGCATGAAATGAACAAAATTCCACTATCCAAAAATTTGGACAGCCCTTGCCAAGTCTTGGCCGGCCATGACCATGAGGGGAGGGTGAGAATGAGAGAGTGGGAATGAGAGTTGTGTTGTATCAAAGATAATGGGAGCCATACTCATCTCATGCAAGAGAGAGAGAGAGAGGAATGGTTATCATATGGAAAAATGATCACAAAGAAACACCAACACTCAACCACCAAATCATGCAAAGAAATGATCACCAAAAGAGAACCTCACTCCACCACAACCATCATGAAAACCATGTCATATGAAAGTCAAGCCATGATGGAGAAGTCAAGAAGTCAAGGTCAAGGAATGGAGCAACCATCATGAAACCATCATGATACAATAATAAGCAAAGACCCCCTCCACAAATGCTTATTTGCAACAATGCAAATAAGCCCTCCTCCACCAAGCTTCGGCCAATGAACGATACAAAGGAAATCGGCCGAAACGGAAAGCAAACTGGCAACTCCAGAAAACTGGTCCCGTAATAAATTACAGGAAAACCCCGATACTGTGCATACACACCCGCATTTGTATTTCGACCGAAATACAAATGCAATGAGACAAAATCTACACTGTACTATACTAGGATCCGGCTTAAACCAAAGCCGGCTAGTAATATCTGTCCGATCCTGATCCGTGCAATACCGCACGTATCTGATCAAACCCTGCCATATATCCATACGGCATATAGTACAAACTGTCCGATCCTGATCCGTGCAATACCGCACGTATCTGATCGGACCTTGCCATATCTCCATACGGCCTCTACAACTTTTCGCCCGAAAGCTGAGTAACTGAATGTGGGGGACTCTAAAGACTCGTCAACACCTTGGTTGTGGATTTAACCACTAGCACGTCAGAGGTATAAGCCAATATGTAACGGGCTACCAGGTATTGACTAAAAGGGACGTCTGTGAGCGAACTCAGCCTGACAACCCTACTGAGCCTGTCAGTGACAATATCCGTACAGTCCGGTCCGTTCGTCTATGAGTATCGCATGGCGGGCCTAGGGGGTTGGTAAAAGTCAGACCCCCAAAAGCGGTACAAGTCGTGTCGGAGTGTAGCCCAGAACACCCTGAGATACTACTGGAATACCTACCAGTAAATCTCCTTGCCTCGGCCGAGGGCTTCGTGTAATGGCTCTCCTAGACACAGCGCGACCTCACCCCCAATACCGGGAGAGACCAACCCCTGAAGATACGCTCACTGCCTCCATGTGGCTCGGGACTGTACCCAACTAAAACCTGTTTGCACGACTCCTTTGAGCCGTGGTAGGGTAGTAATCAAAGTACAGTGGGAACTCACACAAGACAAATGACGATCCCCAGGTCGATGAACTAACCTGTACACATGTCACCACGGAACTGCCATCTGACGTCTGGTATATGACCAACTAGCATGTTCCCGGCGAGTCCTGTCCGGTGTACTCATAACCCAATGAGCACCTGTACACATCTTAGGTGATCCAACTGACACCAGTGGCTTGTGAGACCGGCCACCGCCCCTCGTCGGGGTCTCGACTGTATACACTAGTCTACTCTGGAGTATCGATGCCCTGTCTCGAAACTCACACGACTAGGGACCATTTAAGGATATGCTTATAGACCCCAGCTCCCACTTATATGATCGCCCTCATACTGCTGGTGGTCAAGCAAGAATCCTAGGGGCTCTATCAACGTGTAATAGCGACTTGTCAGGTCACCTAAAGCAGTACACGATGATAAAGATAAACCAAATAGCATACTATCATCTCGAGTAAGACTGTCTTACCGGGATAGGTTCTCCATCAATCATTGAAAACACGTACCTGTGACCTAATAATTGACTCTGAGGGCACTATCTCCAACACTTTTAACCTTTGCTTTTCTCCAGAACACCCCGTATCAGTACGTATATCCACTTTCATTGGATAAAACCATCGTATGGTTATATACGAACTCGAAGGAACTTTTTCGAGGATGGTTTCTGGTTCTGGAGAAAATGAATAGGACTATTCAGTTGTATTTTCCTTTTACCTTCTCTCAGGTTGTGAGGGCTCCTTGGATTAGGAGACAGTACACCTATTACGCTTATTGGATAGTCTTCTTCCAAACCATAGGCAGGTGCCGAAAGGTATGGAATGAAGAAAACCAATTAGCCTAAGAATGGTGTGCAGAAGGTAATAAGTAAAGACAAATAAAGCGATTAGAAAGATGGCAAAGTAAAATGCGACTGCTATGATTTACGACCAAACCACGTATTTCATCGCCACTCCTACTTCACCTTTGTATTTCTCCAGAACATCCCGTATCACTACGAACATCCAATTCCATTGGATAAATCCATCGTATGGTTATATACGAACTCGAAGGAACTTTTTTAAGGATGGATTCTGGTTCAGGAGAAATAGGAATAAGGTTTATTCAGTTATCTTTTATCCTTACCTTCTCTCAGGTTGCGAGTGCTCCTAGGATTAGGAGAGTACACCTATTATGCTTATTGGATAGTCTTCTTCCAAACCATAGGCTGGTGCCAAACGGTAGGGAAGGAAGAAAACCACTTAGCTTAACGATGGTGTGCATAAGGTAATGACTGAAGACAAATAAAGGGATTTGGAGAGATGGCAATGAAATATACGATTGTAGTCATGAATCTGGATAATGGAAGTGGCATTACTACGAATACCCGGATACCCCTTCGAAACATTTTCATGTTTCAGTTTCACTATGCATTGTTAATAGAAAAACTGATTTCCCAATTAGATACTCACTCCAGGGTATGTATTTACCAGGTCTGATTCTCACATCTGTATGGTTTTACGGATGATGAGTGGGAGTAAGTTATTGGGAATTAGGTGATTATCCTCATTATATCGGAATTCGTTGTAATTGGTGATATTTGAAGAAATCACCTGGGTACCGTTTTCAACCTACAATGCACAGGGATTGAGTTTTTTCAACTCAGGGGACTTATACAAAGTATTGTATGTTGTCCAGTGTCCATTAGGACAAAGGGGTTGGTCCTCGTACTTTATTCTGTTTACTTATGACATCTCAAGTTTTAGACATGTGTTTCGTAGAAATACAAAGTCTAAGTTTTGAGAAGTTATAGATATAAGAATAAATTAGAGAACCACGTGATGCAAGTATCGGGATTCTTCAAGGTGATTAAAGATGTAGATACTTGTGTAGGGTATTCAGTTGATAGTAATCGTTTTCAGAAACTAATTTCTCTTTCAGGTTACTCATAATTGGACGCAATCCTAAGTTGAGTAATGATGATCGCCCTCTCTCCATTTAGTTAACATGCACTGGAAACAGCTGCATGATTTTAATCTGGTTCCAATTAAATTATTTCTTTTGTTTCTATATTAGATATATATAGAATCAATTTATATCTTAACGATGTTAAGGTATAGGGAGTCGTCTGGCTGATGCTTAAAACTAGAATCCGGATAAACTCAGGGCACGTTTCAGTAATGGCCGTTTGTGGGTTATCCCGGGCTTTGACGAGGGTTAACTTTCTACCATCTGGAAGATCAATAGTGATATTGTTCTTGACTCGCCACAATTTTAGTAAAATGGAATTTTTTCAGAAAACAGTAGTGGGAGTTGTAGGGTTCCTAGGCACCCTAATGAGGTCTCACAAGGCATCGATCATGCCAAATTAAAATTTTAACGGTGCCGAGAAACCCGACTACGGATCGTTTGCTAGAAATCTAGGCGAAAAAGCTAACTAGTTAACAATTAACTAAGAGATACGGAAATACAACCTTTGTAGATCCGGTGCTCCACCTCCACGGCTCCGCAACGAGGTCCTCTCCGCTGTCCAAATCAAATCTGGGCTCTAGAGTCGGCTTCGTCGGAGAAAAAGGGAGCTAGGTCGTCGATGTCCATGCCGAAGATGTCTACGTCGAAGCATCGCAAGATCAAGCTCTCACTTCACCAAGTCATGAAACTTGTGAAGAAAACACACTCTACTACTTGGCAAGAGGTAGAGGATGAAGAAATAGGAAGTGGGTAGACTTTAGATTTGGATTTCTCACTTGTTTCATCAATCCACCATTGATGAAGAGAAGCTTTCTTCATTGAAGAAGATGAAGAAGAAGAAGCTAGTTCTTATGATAAGTTATTTTAAAATCAATAGAAAATCAAAACTTATCTTAATGTTAACTATAGTCAAGTGTAGAGAATGAATCATGGTTAGTGGGAATGGTTAGGGTTAAGGATGAGATAAGAATGGTTGACTTGATCAAAGCTTCATGAAGCTTCAACTAAACTCCAAAACTAGCAACCATTCTTTTCTCTCCTTTTCCAAAATGAATAAACAAATAAATAAATGAATAAATAAAGGAAATGAAACCCTAGCCATTCTTTTAACTATGGTTTAATTCTTTGCACTTAACCAAGTAAACATGTATCATCAAACATGATACAATCAAGTGCACAAAAGTATATCACATATACAATGTGTACAATCCGAGTGAGAAAATCCATTTAAAGTGAACCAATACTAGTTAATGCAAAGTAATATATCAAATACATAATTATACATTAAATCATTAAATCAACACTTGATTCAATGATCCGGTCATGTCGCACACAACCGACTAGTATTCAATGTATCGGCTTATCGAATCAACCCTTGATTCGATAACTAGGTTATATCGCATACAACCTTTCGATACATTCATCGCGAGAATGGAATACGGTATCACATACACGGATTATTCTCGATCCCGCACATATCTCATATGCGCTCCTATTTCGTTTCGCTTGAGCCAGGAAACCTCTGTGTAGGACTCTAAAGACTCGTCAATACGCCTGCAGCAGGTGATGATCATATCAAACACCCACAAGCCGCAAGCGGTCTGCTAAACGTAACGGCCACCCGGGTATTGAGCGATCTGAAGATCGACGAGCAAGCCCGCTCACACTCCAGTGAATCCGACCAGTAACACTACCGTACAGTCCGGTCTGATCGTCTGATATGTCGCATATCTCGCCTAGGGGTGGTAAACGTCAGACCCCAATAGCTCGATAAGTCGTGTCGATATGAGGCTCATAACGGGTCGAGAAACTACTGGTAACACTTATCAGCAATTCTCTGAGCAGCCCTGGCCAGGGACTTCCTGTTATAGTCAATCGAACACTGTGCAACATCAACTCCCTATACCGGGAGAGACGAATCCCCTCCTATCGCTCATTGCCTCCATGTGACTCGGGACTGTACCCAAAAACCACCATTTTGCACGCCCTCTTGGACGTGGTAAGATAGAAATCAAAGCACAGTGGGAACCACGCAAGACTCTATGACGATCTCGGGTCAACAGACTACTCTGTACTAGTGTCACCAGAGAACTGCCATCTGACGTGAGGTATAATACCATCTGGGAGTTCTCGGCGAGTCCGTCCAGTGTACCCAGTCTCCACTGAGCACCCGTATATCATCTCTGATGTCAAACACCAATGGATATGGGATCATCCATCGCCCATCTGTATGGGTCGAGAAGGTATACGCTAGTCTACTCTGGTATATCGATGCCCCGTCTCGATACACCCTCGACTAGGGACTTTGAAGGACGTACTTATGGACTACCATGTCCCCACTAGTATGATCCGCATCATAGTACAGATCCTAAGGGCTTTACCAACATGTAACAGGGAGACAATCAGTGTACACGTTTAGGTAAAGATCAACCAGATAGCATACTATCATGTCGAGCAAGAAAGTCCTCCCTATATATGTCCCAGGATCCACTACAATATACATCCTATGTACAGTAATGGCCTCTAGGGCATACATATAACTAACAGGAGTATGGTAGAACTGGAAGTGATTCCAGAACTACAAACGATTACGGAAAATTTAATAGGACCTAAAGATTCAATCAGGATTGACATTCCATTTGCCACTCCGCAGATATGGTGGGTTACCTCAGGCACCCGAGAGGTAGCTCGGTAGCCTCAAGAACGGTGACAGGGAGGTTCTTGTTTACCCAGACTTGACACTACTGTTGTTCCAGACTATGGGACCCGGCAGGAGGATCGGTATAGCGTCATTCTAAACTAGCTTTAGAACTGCACGTGTATATGACTCTGCCAGAGGGTTGTTGTAGTCAGTGGGAGCAGCGGAAGCGTAGTGGACAAGTAGCTTGTGTCTATTTATAGACTAAAGCGGATATGGCGAAGATAGATCATCTATTTTGATGTGACAGTCATAGGTTTTTGACTTCATCAGAATAGGAGATGGATCTGTTAAGAAAGTAGTAGGGTGTGTGTCCTGGTATTGAGGATGACATACACAGAGTAGGAAGTGAAATTCCTATACTACGATCGGTTATACTTTGGTTGTCACACAGTAGTTTCTCCACATAGGTTATGGATATTATATCAGACATTCTGGTTACTAGATCTAAGGTTTTAGATCTAGATTTAGGAAGTGTCCCAATCTGGGTACTTAGACAGTATTCTAAAAGTATTTTAGAATGAACGGCTCCTGGCATGGTGGTGTACCTGCAGGTGATGGAATCACCCTCTCTAAAGGTGTCATACAGACTAAAGCGGAGAGGGAAGTGCATGATTGGTATATAACTTGCTTAGGAAATTGAGTCAATCATGACATGTCAAGTACCACACCAGATGTTGTTTTTGCATTAGATGCAATAAGTTGATATATTAATCCAATCCTGGAGAAAAACGAATGGAAGAAGTTTATGAACATAAGTGGATGTTCTAAGGATTTGATAACGGCGGCCTCCTTCTGGAGAGGGTTATCATTTCAGGCTTCCAAGGTGACCTTGATGACAGAGTGACTGTCAGAGTTATAGTTTTCCCTCTGACGAGAGGCAGCAGTTTGGACAGGTGGTCCAAGCGGATACTGAGGATGGTATAGCGCAGTGTACTGATTGAGTTCAATAGACGATATAGTCTAAGAAGTTTGCTGGATTTGGAGTTCTTTTGTGAACAGGGTCCTATCAGATATCCAGCCATATTCTAAGACGGGTATTGCTCATTTCGGGAGATAGTTTTCTCTGCGAAGTTGAAATAAAGAGAGACATAGAAAGAAACACTGGAGCGGATCCACTCACAGAGGCTATTTCTCGAACGCAATAGTTTTACAAACGAGATTTTTGAAACTGATTATTAGAGGAGTTGGGTGTTCGGTATCACACGGGCTGTGAGTATGCGACATCGCAATAATTAGACATAAGTGCAAGTGGGAGATTGTTGGCTATAGTGCCCTCAAGGCAATTATCATAGTCGCAGCCATGTGATCATGATGATTGAGGGAGGACCTATAACGATAAAACAGCCTTACTCGAGATGATAGTATGCTATCTGGTTTGTCTTTATCATCATGTATATGTTGATAAAGCCCTTAGGATCTTGCTTGACTACCAACATTGTGATGGCGATCACATACGTGGGAGCTGGGGGTCTATAAGCACATCCTTAAATGTCCCTAGTTGTGGGAGTATCGAGACTGGGCATCGATACTCCAGTATAGACTGGTGTATACTTATCTAGACCCTGAGGAGGGGCGGTGGCCTGTCTCACAAGCCATTGGTGTGAATTGTTCACCTAAGATAGTATACAGGTGCTCATTGGGTTATGAGTACACTGGACGGACTCGCCGGGAACATGCTAGTTGGTATTATACCTATAGTCAGATAGCAGTTCCCTGGTGACATATGTACAGGTTAGTCTGTCGACCTGAGATCGTCATTTGTCTCGTATGAGTTCCCACTGTGCTTTGATTACTACCCTACCACGGCTCAAAGGAGTCGTGCAAACAGGTTTTAGTTAGGTACAGTCCCGAGCCACATGGAGGCAGTGAGCGGATCGTCGGGGATTCGTCTCTCCCGGTATTGGGGGTTGATGTCGCGCAGTGTACGGGTGGCCATCACTAGAAATCCTCGGCCGGGGTATGTGAGAATTATCGATCCAGGATCGATAGTTTCTCGGGTAGTGATGGGTTTCATACCGACACGAATTATCGCGTTGTTACGGGTCTGACTTTATCCACCCCCGTAGACCCGATATGCGATACTCTTAGAAGAACATGTTAGTTATATGTATGCCCTAGAGGCCATTACTATACATAGGATGTATATTGTAGTGGATGCTTGGACATATATAGGGAGGACTTTCTTGCTCGACATGATAGTATGCTATCTGGTTACTCTTTACATTAACGTGTATACTGATTGTCTCTCTGTTACATGTTGGTAAAGCCCTTAGGATGTGTACTTGACTACCTGGACTATGATGCAGATCATACTAGTGGGGACATGATAGTCTATAAGTACATCCTTCAAGGTCCCTAGTCGTGGGTATATCGAGACGGGGCATCGATATACCAGAGTAGACTAGCGTATACCTTCTCGACCCATACAGATGGGCGATGGATGATCCCATATCCATTGGTGTTTGACATCAGAGATGATATACGGGTGCTCAGTGTAGACTGGGTACACTGGACGGACTCGTCGAGAACTCCCAGATGGTATTATACCTTACGTCAGATGGCAGTTCTCTGGTGACACTGGTACAGAGTAGTCTGTTGACCCGAGATCGTCATAGAGTCTTGTGTGGTTACCACTGTGCTTTGATTTCCACCTTACCACGTCCAAGAGGGCGTGCAAAACGGTGGTTTTTAGGTACAGTCCCGAATCACATGGAGGCAATGAGCGATAGGAGGGGATTCGGCTCTCCCGGTATAGGGAGTTGATGTTGCGCTGTGTTCGATTGGCTGTAACCGGAAATCCCTGGCCAGGGTTGCTGAGATTTACTGGTAAGTGTTACCAGTAGTTTCTCGAACTGTTATAGACCTCATATCGACACGGCTTATCGAGCTATTGGGGTCTGACGTTTACCACCCCTAGGCGAGATATGCGACATATCAGACGACGAGACCGGACTGTACGGTAAGTGTTACTGGTTGGATTCACAGGAGTGTGAGCGGGCTTGCTCGTCAATCTTCTGATCGCTCAATACCCGGGTGGCCGTTACGTTTAGCAGACCGCTTGCGGCTTGTGGGTGATTGATATGATCATCATCTGCTGCCGACGTATTGACGAGTCTTTAGAGTCCTACACAGAGGTTTCCTGGCTCAAGCGAAACGAAATAGGAGCGCATATGAGATATGTGCAGGACCGAGAATAATGCGTGTATGTGATACCGTATTCCATTCTCGCGATGAATGTATCAAAAGGTTGTATGCGATATAACCTAGTTATCGAATCAAGGATTGATTCGGTAAGCCGATACATAGGATACTAGTCGGTTATATGCGATATGACCGGATCGTTAAATCAAGTGTTGATTTAATGTATAATTATATATTTGATCTATTACTTTGCATTAACTAGTATTGGTTCACTTTAAATGGATTTTCTCACTTGAATTGTGCAAGTTGTATATGTGATATACTTTTGTGCACATGATTGTATCATGTTTGATGATACATGCTTATTTGGTTAAGTGTAAAGAACTAAACCATGGTTAAATTGATGATTAAGGTTTTGTTCATTCATTTATTTATTTATTCTTTTTTGGAAATTAAAAGGGTAAATTGATATGGTGGCTTTCTTTGTATCTTTCATGAAGCTTCATGAAGTGTTGAAAGTTTGACCACTTTTTTCTCATGCATAACCTTAACCATGATTCATTCTCTACACTTAACCATGGTTTGTATATGATAAGAATTGATTTTTCTTTTCCATTTTTCTCATTATTCTTATGATAATTATCTTCTTCTTCTTCTTCTTCAAAGAAGAAAACCTTTCTTCCATCAATGGTGGATTGATGAAAAGAGTGAGAAATCCAATTCTAAAGTGAACCCACCTCCTATTTCTTCATACTCTACCTCTTGCCAAGTAGTATAGGGTGTTTTCTTCACAAGTTTCATGACTTGGTGAAGTGGGAGCTTGATCTTGTGATGCCTCGACGTAGATCATCTTCGGCATCGTAGTCGATGACCTAGCCCGCCCATTTTTCCGATGAAGCCGACGCTAGAGCCCGGGATTCGATTTGGACAGCGAGGAGACTTCATTGCGGAGCTATGGAGGTGGTGGACAGGATCTACAAAGGTTGTATTTCCGTTCTTTTAGTTAAGTTGTTAACTAGTTGCTTTTTCGCCTAAAATCTAGTTAACGATCCGTATTAGGGTTTCTCGGCACTTGTAAAATTTGAAATTGGCATGGTTGATGCCTTGTGAGACCTCATTAGTGTGCCTAGGAACCCTACAGTGGTATCAGAGCCTAGCTAGAGCCTTAGGCGATGCGTAGACGATGTTAGAAACTCGATCGAACCCCGAAACCCTAACTTTTAACCCTCTCTGGACATTTTCTGAAAAAGTGGTTTTTTCCAAATTAAAAATGCTTAAAAAATTCAGCAGGAAATTCTAAGAATTACGGTGCAAAAATTACCTAATGATCTGTCTAAAGCGCGGCGGAACCGCGGCATTAGCCGCCTATTGCGGCGGTTCCGCACCCATTTAGTCTCTTCAGTCAACCATTTTTGCACAGTAACTTCTTTATTTAAATGCTGAGTTTTATGGGAATTTTTAAAATTTACTCAAGAGTTGAGTTTTCTGGGTTGTATTAGGGACTCGGTATTTCGATCGGATTGTCTTATTTTGTCTGTGTGCTTTTCCGGATATTTTTTTGAATATGTTAAAAAAGTTCGACCGGATATAAATACCCACCTTTTCCCATGTCGGGAAATCTCCAAGTGTTGGATCTTTCCGTAGTTTAATGACGTTCTAAGAAGTGCAAGTAACGCGATGGTCCCTCTAGAAGACAACAAACCTTAACTCGATTATGTGACCGTCTTGAACTGCCCTTTGAACCTTAGGGTTTGGGGCAGTACGGCGTGCCACATGTGAGGCGTTGGCTTGACCCTTCTACGGCTGGACCGTTGGAACTGAGGCATGAACTGAATGTTTTTAGACTTATTTCATGTGTTGAGATGTTTTGGGAAAACTTGGGTGTTTGCATGTTCGATCGGAAAGTTTAACATTTTCTATTTATCCGGAATGGGATACAATAATTGGAATTCACAATAAGTTATGAGATAACTGAATGAATGTTATAAACATAGCAGTTTAGTCTCACTTGATCGGTTGCCACGGAATTTTGATGCGATCAAAAGTCTGTCGCAATCACGTAGCGTACGCGGATACTCGCCGGGTAAACTTAATAGACAACCTCACTCCATAGCCCCGACCAAGTGACTGTAGGAGAACCCCGTCGCCGAAAACATCCGTTCGGGTGCTTGCGGCAGCGGTGTTCAGCCTTGGTGCGCTTCGTCGACGGCGTTGGGGGTGCGGCCGCCTACTAAAGTTTGCGACGAGCATTCGATCAGGATGTCGGGAATCTTGTTGAATTGCCCGACTTGATATTGAAAAGTGTTTTCGATAATGAGACTAAAATGCGGGGTTTATAATTGTTAGGCATGCGATGTCTAAGCATTTCATTTGATTAGGCATGCGATGTCTAAAGAGATTGCGGATTCCAACTGTTGTAGTTTTACACTTTCTTTTCTACGACCGTAAGTGTAATATGTGATATCGCCGGTTTCGTTGCTATATGTCAACGACAATTGGGATGCGCATATTTACTTACGTTGATGACATGTGATGTTATGTGTTGCTGGATATGATATATTGGATCGTCGTGTTTGAATAGCCGGGGGTTTTTTTTATGTGAGATGAGTGTTTTTCATTTTCATTCATGTAAAAACTTGTATGTAATATTCTTTTATTGGGGCACTTCCAGGTTGCGGAAGATGTCACCCTTTGTATATTATTTACTTTTCCGCACTAGGATAGACCCAAGGACAGGAGCACAAGTAACCGGGTTCCGGAGTCCAGTGGGAGACCAACTCGAGGAGTCGAGTCCGGGTCTCCTAACTCTAGAATTGGTAGGGTTGCTTGCCGCTCTCGTAGGGGTCTAGGGTTGTGGGTTTGGCTATTCATCACGACCGTGGAATCCGTGTTTTATACTGGCTCGTATTGAAAACACGGACGTCCTAGTATATCCAATATTTCATATGATTCTTCTGCTGCGATATCTGTGATGTGATCATGTGATATGTTCTGTGATAGATACTTTATATAGTATATATGATATATTATATAGACGTTACTTATGTTTTACACCCGCGCTAGCCCTGCCCCGCTCTGCCGTTAGTTACCTAACCTAACGGTGCACGAGGAGACATCGTGGCGAATGCGGATGGCATAAGTGTACGTCGTATTTATCTGTGATGTTTAGGTATTTAAATGATGGGACTTCATTAATATGATTAATGAAATAAAAGAAACCTTAAGATGTTGTAGAATCGAATTTCAAAAATAAAACAGGTAGCTACAGTTCTTGCTTTGCATAGCGGTATATGTGATATATCCTGCACCTTATTCGATGAGAAAAGGACCGAGATCCCTTCACCGGGAGTGACTCCTTTAGCAATAACTTGCAGATGCTACACACTCGGTTTGTCTTTTGATTGCTTTTAAGAGTTTTTGCTTTGCACAGTGATATATATGATATATCCCGCACCTCATTTGACGAGGAAAGGACCGACGATCCCTTCACCGGGAGTGACTCCTTTAGCAAAACTAGAAAAGCCTCAAAAGCACTCCATTTTAAAATCATTTGATTCTACAACGATATCAAGTTCATTACGCAATAGGTTTTCAGAAAAACCTGACGTAGCCCTCCGTCATTTCAGATAAGTACTAGTTAGTATTCGTGCTGCGGTAGTTTGGCCTCCGTCAAGGCGTAGTGTACGGTAGCTAACTAGTGCTTATCTGCTAGCATATGATGCGATTGGATTAGGGTATTCGTACGGTATTGTTTGGCCTCCGTCAAGGGTCGTGCGGGTGGGTTTAATTCAATCAGGAAATGACGGGTTGAACTTGACTAGCGGACTATGGGTAGTTTGGCCTCCGTCAAGGTCATAGGACGCTAGGGGCAAAATTATAGGGAATTTCAAGTGTTGAAATTTGCAATGAGATTGCATACCTTCTATGAGATAGTTGGATCCCGATACCCGCTGTTGTTACTCCTGGGAGAGTTTTACACATTACAATTAGCCGATCAAGTAGGTGTCTAGAAAGGTGTCAACGGGGTTACGCCTCTGGGAAAACGAGGTTTACATTAATTAGGTTCGTTCGAAAGCACGGGGGACCTCCCTCAAAGTACCGACACTGGCCTGGCTAAAAGATTGGCGAACTTGTAGTGTGTAATTAATCCCGGCTAGTCTTTCCTTTTAGGGTTTGAAGGAAGATTTGATAAAAACAGTGGGAGCCATCCTGATTAGATAAAATAATAACCAATCTGATCTTGCAAGAGCGCACGCTGAGTGTTTTCTTCTCTCTCTCTCCTGGTAGCGACCATGTCACGCCTTAATCAAGATAACAATACGGATATTTGACCGAACCCGCTTGTTATACTGAGCTGGGGAACGTTGGTCCCGCTCCAACTTATAATTGTTATAAGACAGAGCAAGAAATTGGGGATTACCATAATTCCCGTGCCGCCCAAACGAAGAGAGTGCATGCTGATGCATCATCTTCGGGTGTGTTCATTACAAAGAACTGTTTCTCAGTATCCTCCGCATCCTGGGTATATGATACCGGATCAGGATCCCAGATATGTAATCTGTTACATAGGGCTGCAAAAAGGTAGAAGAACTGAGAACGGGTGATAAGTTTCATGAGGCAGAAAACGGGGCAAGTGTTGCAGCCAAGTCTGTTGGTCACTGTCACCCTGTATTACCAATACACTGATTCTGAACGAATGTTATTAGATACCGAACCTGATATGCAAAATCATATCTGTCTCTTTATTAGTAAAGAAACGATAAAATTTTGTATTGTCGGATTAGGTTTTGAACATTTCCTATATCAAAACTTGATCGGTTCAGGCACGTTATCTAAAAGCATTGATGTTCTAAATTAAACTACGGTTCTAATTATACGGAACACACACAAGAGGAAGAGTTCAGAAATGAACGAATCCTTCTTGAGGTATTGTACACTAGGTCATATCAATACGACCAGACTAGCTAAGTTGCACATAGATGCATATTTAAATCTGTTTGAATTTACATCTTGTGAAACTTGCCAGTGTTAGTGTATATGCCCTAGAGGCCATTACTGTATTATACTAGTTTGTATATTACTTAATGGATGCTTGGGATATTCACCTTGTATATACAATCTTGCTCAAAATAGTAGTATGCTACTTGGTTTGTTTCTACTTCAATGTGTACATGTGTTTATTTTAGTATATCGCCTATACACATTAGTAGAGCCCTTAGGATCTTTGCTTGATTACCAGCGATGTGATGGCCGTCACACTAGTGGAGCTGGGTAATCTATAAGCACATCCTTATGCAGGTCCCTGGTCGTAGGACTATCGAGACAGGGCATCGATACTCCGGAGTAGACCAGCGTATGCGCTTCTCATCCCAGTGTGGGAGACGGTCTGTCCCACAGCCGTCAGTACGTCGTACTTGAGATAGTATGTGGGTGCTCGTTAGGTTACGGGTACACTGGACAGGACTCGTCGGGAACTGACTAGTTGGTATTATACCTATCGTCAGTTATCAGTTCCCAGGTGACATGAGTACAGCTTAGTCCGCTGACTTGACACTGTCACTTCGCCTCGGGTGTGTTCCCACTGTACTTTGATCACTACCCTACCACGGCTCAAAGGAGTCGTGCAAACAGGTAGTGGTTGGGTGCAGTCCCGAAGCACTTGGAGGCAGTGACGGTTAGACAGGATTCGTCTCCCCCGGTATTGGGGGTTGACATCGCGCTGTGTCTAGGAGAGCCATTACACGAGTAGTCCCTGGCCAGGGCAAATGAAATATACTGGTAGGTTTCCAGCGTTATCTCAGGGTGTTTTGGGCTTCGCTCCGGCACGACTTGTACCGCTATTGGGGGACTGACGTTTACCGCCCCCTAGGCCCGCCATGCGATGTATCAGACGAACAGACCGGACTGTACGGAGAATGTCGCACTCAGGCTCAGTAGGAGTTCAGATGGGTTTCGCCTCGTCGGTCTTCTTGTCGGCATTACCTGGGGACCGTTACGCACAGCTAGTGCCGCTTGCGGTCTGTGGTTAAACCCACTGCCAGCGTAGTGTCGAGTCTTTAGAGTCCCACACAGAAAGCTTTTCGCCTTTAGGCAAAAGAGTAGAGGTCGCATGGTATTGCGACAGGTCGCATGGTTTTGCGACAGGGTTCGGTCACATCCGTGCACTTGTGCACGTACAGTGTCCGGACAGTTTACACTAGCGGGCTTTGGTTTAAGCCAGATCCTAGTGTACCTTATGGGATTGGATTTATCCAGTTTGCATTCGTGTTCCTCGGAACGCGGATGCGGGTGTGTATGCACAGTTGACAGGGAGGCAGAGGCAGCGGATTCTCATTAGGGTTGTTGACAGTTGACCGTTGACTTTTTGACTTTATGCTCAACCCTAATGAGAATATGATATGTGATTAACTATTATATTAATTAAGTATTATGGTGATATGGTTGTTGACTTGTTGACTTTTGTTGACTTGTTGACTTTGGTGACTTGTTGACTTTTGTTGACTTGTTGACCGGTTGACTAGGCTTGACTAGTTGACCATCATGATGACCATAGCCATCATTTCATGGCAAAGACTTTTGTTTACTTGCTCATTTGTGTAAAATGAGTGCATGAAATGATATGGTTGTGGTTGCTTCTAACCATCACATAAGACTTTTGTTAATATGATGAGTTATCATTGCTTTGGATTATGAGAGGGTGAGAGACAAAATACTTGCTCATTCTTTCTTGCTCATTCTCTCTCTTGTTCTTGAGCTCTCCTCTTGCTCTCACCCTCAACCTCTTGCTCCCTCTCTTGATCTATGGTTCTCTTGTCTCATGAGTTGAGAATCAAGAACCATAGATAAAATCCCATTCTAAATCATCTCTACTCATTCTAGTTCACTAGGTTTAGCAAACCAAGTGAACTAGTTTCTTCAAAGAACGAAGAAGGAGCTAAAGGTTGGAGCTTTCAAGTGGATCTATCTTCGGCGTACGGAGACAACGAGAAGGAGCCATCGAACCACCATCGGAGCTTGAAGAGAAGGAGTTCAAGTTTAGGTATAACCATCTTCATCCGAGTAGCTAAATATCTTTAGCTTAGTATGCTAGTTTTAGTTTAGGTAAAGATCCCGACCTAGCTTAGTCTTTGTTGCCTCTTGCGTTAAAATTTTGATTTTATACCGTTTCCGCCTCCCCGTAAGAACCGGGGGTCGCAACGTGGACTTACAGTGGTATCAGAGCCTAACTAAACTTAAACTAGCTTGGTAGTAAAGTGTAACGAAGTTCGGAACCGGAAAAAATCCAAAAACCTAACTTTTACAAAACCTGAGTTTCTGTTGAAATTTTTTCTGGTCAAAATGAAAAACTTTATACTCCTAAATTCGGCTCAGGGTTTTGTGTGAACACCCATGAAAAACGGTCCACTGTTTCGTTCAAACCGCCGCGCTTCCGCCGCACGAGGTAGGCATGTGCCGCGGAAGCGCCGCGGTTTGTCGTCTTCTCTGCATCGTTTTTCGTGCAGTGTGTGTCTATGTTGGTTTTGGGATTTTTGGAATATATTATATGTGCCCAGATTTTCCAGAAAAGAAATTTCTTTTTGGGGTCCTATAATTCCGTATTTTTTCCGAACTTCACTGCACTTTGACTATGATGGTTATATCTGTGATGCTTGCATGTATTGAACGTCGGCTAATCGCTATAAGTCGATTGGTCGGGGTTATACATGATCTGTGTTTGATATTGGAATGTGTATATAAATATGTTGGATTGTCGCGGGTGAATAGCCGGGGGTTGTGAGACGAGAGTTTTCTTTTCTTGCAATTCATGTAATTTTGTAAATTGATGTAATAATTATTTGTATGGCCGCACAACCGGGTCGGGGTTGTAGCCGTCATTGTATAATTTCTTTTTACTGTTTTTGCTCCTAGGATAGACCCATGGAGGGGTGCACAAACTACCGGGTATGCCGAAGTGTCGAGTGGCCTACACATGGAGATGAGGGAGGTTGCTACGCTTCGGGTACTTGGCGGGTAGTTTGCCGCACCCGTAGGGGTCTTGGGTGGGGTATTGGCTATTCACCGCGACCGTGTAATCTGTTTTTGTTACAGGCTCGTACAAATTACAGATTCCTAGTATATCCAATGTATTTATCTGTGATCTGAAATGTTTATCATTGCAGTATATCTATATATGATATTATTTAGGCGTTGCTTATGTTTTACAGACGCGCTAGCCCAGCCCCCGCTCTGTCGTTAGTTAAGTAACCTAACGGGTAATGACGGGGCCCCGTGGCGAATGCGAATGGCATAAGCGTACGTCATATTTTGGTTGTTTTCTGCAATGGTAGGATTAAATGATGGGACGCATTAAAAGAACTAATGCAAGAATATCACGCATTAAAAGAACTAATGCAAGATAATAAACCAAGTTAAAGTCGTTGGAACACTTTCGAAAAACCACTCGGTTCTTTTCAAAAACAACTTTTAAATGCGGAGCTTGAGCCACTCCTTTTAAAAGCTATCTCGTTCCATCGACCAAATCAAGTTCACTACGTTCACGGTTTTGCCAAAACCATCCGTAGCCCTCCGTCGTTTCACATGAATAGTCAATATTATTCAAGCTGTGTATGTTGGCCAAAGTCAAGGCACAGTGATTGGTAGCTATTGGGTGTCCATGTGTAGCATAGATAGATGCGTTGGTTTGGGACAGTCGTACTGCCATTTTGGCCAAAGTCAAGGGTAGGTACGGATGGATCCAAATTAACCTGGATAATGACGGGTAGAACTTGACATATGATTTATGATATTTTGGCCAAAGTCAAGGTCATAAGAGCATGGGGCAAAAATCCACATCGGGAGTTTCATAAGTACTGAAACTTGCTAGATTTGCATACCATTTGGAGTGTGATGATTCTGGTAGGATTCCTTCAGTTTCGTCACGCGATGATATTTGGATCCCGATCCTACTGTGAGTATATGCTACTCCTCGGGAAATTTCTCACTAATCGATCAATGCTATAAACCTAGTAGGTGCCTAGAAAGGTGTTAGCGGGGCTACGCCCCCAGGGAAAAGAGGTTCTCTAATTAAGGAACTTCGCGAAAGCGTTGGAAAACCTCCCTCGAAGTACCGACACCGGCCTGGCTGAACGGTTAAGCAAGTATTGTACGGTGGGATTGATCCTGACTAATTCTTCCTTTATGGTTTGAGGAGGGATTCGAGAAACAGTGGGAGCCATCCTGTTTAGACAAACTAAAAACCACTCTAAACTTGCAAGAGCATCATGCTGAGTGTTTCTTCTTCTCTCTCCTAATTGCAGCGACCAATCAACATGACTGGACTTAAGTTACTCCTAGATAAAAACAAACTGACAGGGCCAAACTACAAAGATTGGCTCAGGAATGTCAAGATAGCAATCACTTATGACAAGATAGGGTATCTTCTTACCACCAAAGCTCCCCCTGTCCCTGGTCCAACTTCCAGTGTCGCGGATAAGGAAATCCGCAAGACTTGGGAGATTGATAGCGCGAAGGCCAAGTGCCTCCTGCTTGCCTCGATGGACAATGAACATCAGAGGAGGCATGAGAATATGGACATGGAGTCCATATTGCTCCATACAAAAGAACTGTATGGAGAGCAATCACGTATCGCAAGATACGAAGCGTCGAAAAAGTTATTTTCAACAAGAATGGCCGTCGGATCTTCAGTAGCCGAGCACGTGCTAAAGATGATCGGCTTCATTGAGGAGCTCGCTGACCTAGGGATCACATTGGAGAGTGAGCTATATACGGATATAGTTCTCCAGTCCCTTCCTTCCACTTACGCCCAGTTTATACTGAACTTCAACTTACAAGAAAAAGAGGTTGAACTTTCAGAGCTCCTCAACATGCTGAGGAGCGCAGAGGGCACCCTACAGAAAGGTAGGGATACATCCACTTTGTTTGTAGGAGGATCATCTTCTTCTAGGTCCAAGGCGAAAGCCAAGGGAAAGAAGAAGAAGGCCCCCGCCAAACCAAGGGGCGGTGTTAGTAAAGTGGATACGAAGGGAAAAGCAAAAGCAACAAAGATAGCGGGGAAGCTTGTGGACAAGGAAGAATGCTTCTATTGTCATAAGAAAGGACACTGGAAGAATGATTGCAGGGCCTGGAAGGCCAGAACACAGGAATTGAAGCAGGTTGCAGCTTCAGCTTCAGGTGTGTATGTTATTGAAAATTGTCTTTCAATAAACTCTACTTCCTGGGTATTGGATACCGGATCAGGATCTCATATCTGTAATTCTTTGCAGGCGTTGAGAAACCGTAGGGTTTTGAAGGCAGGTGACATGACCCTCAAAGTTGCGAACGGAGCTAGCATGGATGCTAAAGCCGTGGGGGACTATCACCTGGGAATGTCAGATGGACATGTTTTGGTTTTGCGTAATTGCTTTTTTGTACCCAACGCAACTTGTAATATCATTTCTGTATCTTTAGTTTCTAAAGAAGGTTATGAATTTGCGTTTGTAAGTAATGTTGTAAACATTCACCTTAATCAAGTTTTGATTGGGTCAAGTACATTAAGTAATGGTATATACGTGTTAAACCAACCACAAATTTTCAACGTCCAGAATACACACAAAAGAAAGTCTCCAGAAATAAATCAGACTTTCTTATGGCATTGTAGATTGGGTCACATCAATGAGAGAAGGTTGACTAAGTTACATACAGAAGGATATTTGAATGCGTTCGAATATCAATCGTATGCCACTTGTCAATCTTGTCTCAAAGGAAAGATGACAAAGACTCCGTTTACTGGACATGGAGTAAGAGCGAGCGAGCTCTTGGGACTCGTACACAGTGACGTGTGCGGTCCAATGTCTACACATGCCCGAAGCGGACATTCTTACTTCATTACTTTTACGGATGACTTCTCAAGGTACGGTTATGTCTTCTTAATGAAACATAAGTCCGAGGCCTTTGGAAAATTCCAGGAGTATAAGAATGAAGTGGAGAAACAGACCGGCAAAAGTATTAAGATTCTAAGATCGGATCGAGGTGGAGAATACTTAAGTGCCGAGTTCCTGGGCTATTTAAAAGAGAATGGAATTCTCTCTCAGCTTACTCCTCCATACACCCCGCAACATAACGGTGTATCGGAGAGACGGAACCGCACCCTATTGGATATGGTGCGGTCCATGATGAGTAACGCTGAGTTGCCGCGATCATTCTGGGGATATGCGCTAGAATCAGCCGCATACCTTTTGAAACCGAGTTCCCACTAAGACTGTGCCTACTACGCCATTTGAGATGTGGTGTGGGAAGAGACCCCATCTTAATCACATTAAGATATGGGGAAGTCCAGCTTTTGTCAAAAAGCAGCATGCGGACAAGCTCGAGGCACGCTCAGTACTGTGCAAGTTTGTGGGATATCCAAAGAATTCCAAGGGATATTTCTTCTACTGTGAAGAGGAACAAAAAGTTCTTGTTTCTCGTCATGCCCACTTTCTAGAACACCAGTTCATAGAAAAAGAAATAAGTTAGAGCGCAGTAGAACTGGAAGAAATTCCAGAACCACGGACTATTACTGAAGGTTTAGTGGAACCAGAGGGTTCGGAAGAACAGGACATTCCTACGCCACTCCGCAGGAGTAGTAGGCAGTCTCATCCGCCCGAGAGATACTACGGTTTTCTCATAGACGGGGATAGAGAGGATTGCATCATAGATTATGATGAGCCTACTAGCTTCCAGCAGGCCGTTCAGAGCGTTGACTCAGTGAAATGGCTGGATGCAATGCGGACCGAAATGGAGTCCATGTACACCAACAAGGTATGGACGTTGGACATTGCTCCAGACGGGGTAAAACCCGTAGGATGCAAGTGGATCTTCAAAAGGAAGATTGGTGTAGATGGACAGGTTGAGACCTATAAAGCTAGGCTGGTAGCAAAGGGTTTTTCGTCAAAGACCTGTCTTGGACTACGACGAAACCTTTTCTCCAGTAGCCATGCTGAAATCCATTCGGATCCTTCTTGCCATTGCTGCCTTCCACGATTATGAGATCTGGCAAATGGACGTAAAGACAGCTTTTCTAAATGGAAATTTAGAGGAGTGTGTCTATATGGACCAGCCAGAGGGTTTCATTCAGAGTGGGAGCAGCGGAAAGGTGTGCAAGTTGCTTAAGTCCATCTATGGACTAAAGCAGGCATCGCGGAGTTGGAACATCTGCTTTGATGAGACGGTCAAAGAATTTGGCTTTATCAAAAATCCAGATGAACCATGCATCTATAGTAGATTTGTAGCGAGAACTGTAGTATTCCTCGTTTTGTACGTGGATGACATTCTCTTAATAGGAAATGACATTCCTATGCTACAATCTGTCAAGGGGTTCTTGTCACACAGGTTCTCCATGAAAGACCTGGGTGATGCCTCATACATTCTGGGTATCCGGATCTACCGTGACAGATCCAAGAGGATATTAGGACTTTCACAGTCCAGGTACATCGACACCATACTGAAGAGGTTCAGTATGGAAGATTCCAAGCGCGGTAACCTACCGGCTTGTCACGGGATCACCCTCTTTAAAGAGATGTCTCCCAAGACTGATTTGGAGAGGGATCGCATGTCTATTATACCCTACGCTTCTGCGGTAGGCTCTATAATGTATGCGATGTTGTGTACCAGACCGGATGTAGCTTATGCACTGAGTGTGGTAAGCCGGTATCAGTCTAACCCAGGGGAGAAACACTGGATAGCGGTAAAGAACATTCTCAAGTACCTAAGAAGGACTAAGGAGATGTTCTTGGTGTATGGCGGAAAAGACCTCCAGATCGAGGCCTTTGCTGACTCCAGCTTCCAGAGTGACAAGGATGATTCCAAGTCCATGTCGGGTTTTGTCTTTACCCTCAATGGAGGGGCGGTTTGTTGGAAGAGTTCCAAACAGGAAACCGTTGCAGACTCGACGATGAAAGCGA
Source organism: Agapanthus africanus (assembly GCA_030015575.1). Classification (NCBI taxonomy): domain Eukaryota; kingdom Viridiplantae; phylum Streptophyta; class Magnoliopsida; order Asparagales; family Amaryllidaceae; genus Agapanthus; species Agapanthus africanus. The sequence goes on along the minus strand of CM057337.1, from coordinate 370,075,580 downwards.
AATACATCGCTGCATCTGATGCCGCAAAAGAAGCTGTCTGGATGAGGAAGTTCTTGAAAGAACTTCAGGTGGTTCCGTCCATTGTTGATCCAATACCTCTGTATTGCGACAACAACGGGGCTATAGCTTTAGCGAAGGAACCCAGGTCCCATCAGAGATCCAGGCACATCTTGAGGCGGTATCACCTGATCAGGGAGATCGTAGATCGCCAGGAGATCGAGGTTCGGAGAGTCGCTTCAGAAGATAACACTGCTGATCCATTCACCAAGGCCCTGCCCCAGACTCAGTTCGAGTGGCTGATCGAGATGATAGGTCTTCGATACGCCAGTACATGGCCTTAGTGCAAGTGGGAGATTGTTAGTGTATATGCCCTAGAGGCCATTACTGTATCATACTAGTTTGTATATTACTTAATGGATGCTTGGGATATTCACCTTGTATATACAATCTTGCTCAAAATAGTAGTATGCTACTTGGTTTGTTTCTACTTCAATGTGTACATGTGTTTATTTTAGTATATCTCCTATACACATTAGTAGAGCCCTTAGGATCTTTGCTTGATTACCAGCGATGTGATGGCCGTCACACTAGTGGGGCTGGGTAATCTATAAGCACATCCTTATGCAGGTCCCTGGTCGCAGGACTATCGAGACAGGGCATCGATACTCCGGAGTAGACCAGCGCATGCGCTTCTCATCCCAGTGTGGGAGACGGTCTGTCCCACAGCCGTCAGTACGTCGTACTTGAGATAGTATGTGGGTGCTCGTTAGGTTACGGGTACACTGGACAGGACTCGTCGGGAACTGACTAGTTGGTATTATACCTATCGTCAGTTATCAGTTCCCAGGTGACATGAGTACAGCTTAGCCCGCTGACTTGACACTGTCACTTCGCCTCGGGTGTGTTCCCACTGTACTTTGATCACTACCCTACCACGGCTCAAAGGAGTCGTGCAAACAGGTAGTGGTTGGGTGCAGTCCCGAAGCACTTGGAGGCAGTGACGGTTAGACAGGATTCTTCTTTCCCGGTATTGGGGGTTGACATCGCGCTGTGTCTAGGAGAGCCATTACACGAGTAGTCCCTGGCCAGGGCAAACGAGATATACTGGTAGGTTTCCAGCGTTATCTCAGGGTGTTTTGGGCTTCGCTCCGGCACGACTTGTACCGCTATTGGGGGACTGACGTTTACCACCCCCTAGGCCCGCCATGCGATGTATCAGACGAACAGACCGGACTGTACGGAGAATGTCGCACTCAGGCTCAGTAGGAGTTCAGATGGGTTTCGCCTCGTCGGTCTTCTTGTCGGCATTACCTGGGGACCGTTACGCACAGCTAGTGCCGCTTGCGGTCTGTGGTTAAACCCACTGCCAGCGTAGTGTCGAGTCTTTAGAGTCCCACACAGAAAGCTTTTCGCCTTTAGGCAAAAGAGTAGAGGTCGCATGGTATTGCGACAGGTCGCATGGTTTTGCGACAGGGTTCGGTCACATCCGTGCACTTGTGCACGTACAGTGTCCGGACAGTTTACACTAGCGGGCTTTGGTTTAAGCCAGATCCTAGTGTACCTTATGGGATTGGATTTATCCAGTTTGCATTCGTGTTCCTCGGAACGCGGATGCGGGTGTGTATGCACAGTTGACAGGGAGGCAGAGGCAGCGGATTCTCATTAGGGTTGTTGACAGTTGACCGTTGACTTTTTGACTTTATGCTCAACCCTAATGAGAATATGATATGTGATTAACTATTATATTAATTAAGTATTATGGTGATATGGTTGTTGACTTGTTGACTTTTGTTGACTTGTTGACTTTGGTGACTTGTTGACTTTTGTTGACTTGTTGACCGGTTGACTAGGCTTGACTAGTTGACCATCATGATGACCATAGCCATCATTTCATGGCAAAGACTTTTGTTTACTTGCTCATTTGTGTAAAATGAGTGCATGAAATGATATGGTTGTGGTTGCTTCTAACCATCACATAAGACTTTTGTTAATATGATGAGTTATCATTGCTTTGGATTATGAGAGGGTGAGAGACAAAATACTTGCTCATTCTTTCTTGCTCATTCTTTCTCTTGTTCTTGAGCTCTCCTCTTGCTCTCACCCTCAACCTCTTGCTCCCTCTCTTGATCTATGGTTCTCTTGTCTCATGAGTTGAGAATCAAGAACCATAGATAAAATCCCATTCTAAATCATCTCTACTCATTCTAGTTCACTAGGTTTAGCAAACCAAGTGAACTAGTTTCTTCAAAGAACGAAGAAGGAGCTAAAGGTTGGAGCTTTCAAGTGGATCTATCTTCGGCGTACGGAGACAACGAGAAGGAGCCATCGAACCACCATCGGAGCTTGAAGAGAAGGAGTTCAAGTTTAGGTATAACCATCTTCATCCGAGTAGCTAAATATCTTTAGCTTAGTATGCTAGTTTTAGTTTTGGTAAAGATCCCGACCTAGCTTAGTCCATGTTGCCTCTTGCGTTAAAATTTTGATTTTATACCGTTTCCGCCTCCCCGTAAGAACCGGGGGTCGCAACGTGGACTTACAGCCAGTCATGTCATAAAGATTAGATGACCGTAACTCTGTTTATTGGAAACAGAGAAAGAGTTAGTGAACTCTTGGGATTGATACATGTTGATGTATAAAGGTCCCCAGTCTACACATGCCAAGACCGGTTCTTTGTACTTCATTACATTCTCTGATAATCTCTCGAGATTCAGACCTATGTTCCTGTTGAAACACAAGTCCGAACCTTTTGAGATATTCACAGAATATAAGTTGGAAGTAGAGAACCAAAACGGGTATAAGTATTATGTCCTATGATGAGATCAAAGAGGAGAATACTTGAGCACGGAATTCCTGGACTATTCTAAAGGAGAATGAGATTCTCTCTCCGCATTACTCCTCCGTATACACCATAGCACGATGGTATATCGGGGCGGAGCAATAGCACCCTATGCGATATGGTGCGCTCTATGATGAGTACTACTGAGTTACCTATTTCCTTTTTGGGAGTTATGCACTTGAGAAGCTGCATACCTATTGAATAGGGTTCAAATCAAATCAGTTGCCTACCACTTCATATTTGATATGATAAGGGAAGAGCCCATCTCTTAAGTTAGTTAAGATTTGGGTTGTCCAGCCTATGTCTGAAAAGCAAAATCCGGACAAGCTCGAGGCAAGGTCTGTAATGTAGAACTGGAAAGGTTCCAGCTATACAAACTACAGCAGATGATTTGATAAAACCAAAGGATTCAATAGTTACCAACGAAGCTCAGCCTCTCCGCCGATCTAGTAGGGTTTCTCACCCACCTGAGAGATACTTCTGTTTCTCTATGACAGTGGGAGCGAGGATTGCATCATAAGATGATGACCCAACTAGTTTCGAGCTGGCCATCAGGAGTGGGACTCTGTAAGAATGGCTGGATGCTTAGTGATCTGAGATGGAATCCATGTACACCAACAAAGTATGGACTTTGGTTGCTATATCTGAAGGGTGAAATCCCCTTCAGGAGCAAGTATATCTTGAGGAGATTACTTGGTGTAGATGGAAAAGTTGAGACTTTCAAAGCTAGACTTGTTAAAGGTTTTCTTCATCGACCAGGCGTGGATAATGATGAAACCTTTTCCAGTGGCTATGCTTAAGTCCATCCGGATCCTACTTGCCACGGCTACATACCATGACTACGATATCTGGCGGTTGGGTGCCATGACTGCTTTTCTAAAATGATGTTTTAGAAGAGAACGTCTATAAGTACACAGCCAGAGGGCTTTGTAAACAGTGGGAGCAGCGGAAACGTGTGCAAGATGCTTTATAGGATAAAGCAGACATCGCGGAGTTGGAACATCTGTTTTGATGTGTTAGTCAAAGAGTTTGACATCATCAAAATGGTAGATGAACCTTGTATAAACAAAAAGGTAGTAGGGAGTATAGTGACGATCCTCGTAAAGTACGTGGATGGCATGCTCTTGATAGGGAAGGAGTTTCCTATGCTACGCTCGGTCAATCTCCGCTTATCACAATGATTCTCCATATAGGATCAAAGTGATACCTCCTAAATCCTGGGTTTTGGATCTATGAGATAGATCTAAATGGATGTCAGGATTCTCACTAGTTGTAGTGAGATGGTATCAATCGATCCTGGGGAGAATCACTGGAAGGGTTCCAGGGTGATAATGACGACTGAATGTCAGTCGCAGGCATTGTCTTTACCCTCAGTAAAGGGACGGTATGTTGGAAGAGTTCCAAGTTAGATACCGTGGCATACTAGACGATAAAGGCTGGATACATCGCTAGTTAAGATGCTACCAAAGAGGCAGTCTGGATGTATATTGGTTCATGAGATGAACTTTGTTCCTCCCATTGTGTGACAATGGAGTTGTGGCTTATGCCAAGGAACACCGGTCCCATCAGTGATCCAGACATATTCTAAGGCAGTGTCACCTGATCATGGAGATGGTTGATCTCCAGGGTGATCAAGGTTAGGAGAGTAAACTCAGAGGACAACACGGCGGATCCACTCACAAAGGCGTTTTCCCAGAGAGAGACTTTTATGGGATGGTTGAGTATGAGATACTACAACCACTGCTATCAGATGGCCCTAGTGCAAGTGGGAGATTGTTAGTTATATGTATGCCCTAGAGGCCATTACTATACATAGGATGTATATTGTAGTGGATGCTTGGACATATATAGGGAGGACTTTCTTGCTCGACATGATAGTATGCTATCTGGTTACTCTTTACCTTAACGTGTATACTGATTGTCTCTCTGTTACATGTTGGTAAAGCCCTTAGGATGTGTACTTGACTACCTGGACTATGATGCAGATCATACTAGTGGGGACATGATAGTCTATAAGTACATCCTTCAAGATCCCTAGTCGTGGGTATATCGAGACGGGGCATCGATATACCAGAGTAGACTAGCGTATACCTTCTCGACCCATAAAGATGGGCGATGGATGATCTACTTGACTACCTGGACTATGATGCAGATCATACTAGTGGGGACATGATAGTCTATAAGTACATCCTTCAAGGTCCCTAGTCGTGGGTATATCGAGACGGGGCATCGATATACCAGAGTAGACTAGCGTATACCTTCTCGACCCATAAAGATGGGCGATGGATGATCCCATATCCATTGGTGTTTGACATCAGAGATGATATACGGGTGCTCAGTGTAGACTGGGTACACTGGACGGACTCGCCGAGAACTCCCAGATGGTATTATACCTTACGTCAGATGGCAGTTCTCTGGTGACACTGGTACAGAGTCGTCTGTTGACCCGAGATCGTCATAGAGTCTTGTGTGGTTCCCACTGTGCTTTGATTTCCACCTTACCACGTCCAAGAGGGCGTGCAAAACGGTGGTTTTTGGGTACAGTCCCGAATCACATGGAGGCAATGAGCGATAGGAGGGGATTCGTCTCTCCCGGTATAGGGAGTTGATGTTGCGCTGTGTTCGATTGGCTGTAACCGGAAATCCCTGTCCAGGGTTGCTGAGATTTACTGGTATGTGTTACCAGTAGTTTCTCGAACTGTTATAGACCTCATATCGACACGACTTATCGAGCTATTGGGGTCTGACGTTTACCACCCCTAGGCGAGATATGCGACATATCAGACGACGAGACCGGACTGTACGGTAAGTGTTACTGGTTGGATTCACAGGAGTGTGAGCGGGCTTGCTCGTCGATCTTCTGATCGCTCAATACCCGGGTGGCCGTTACGTTTAGCAGACCGCTTGCAGCTTGTGGGTGATTGATATAATCATCATCTGCTGCCGGCGTATTGACGAGTCTTTAGAGTCCTACACAGAGGTTTCCTGGCTCAAGCGAAACGAAATAGGAGCGCATATGAGATATGTGCAGGACCGAGAATAATGCGTGTATGTGATACCGTATTCCATTCTCGCAATGAATGTATCGAAAGGTTGTATGCGATATAACCTAGTTATCGAATCAAGGATTGATTCGGTAAGCCGATACATAGGATACTAGTCGGTTATATGCGATATGACCGGATCGTTAAATCAAGTGTAGATTTAATGATTTAATGTATAATTATATATTTGATATATTACTTTGCATAAATTGTATTGGTTCAATTTAAATAGATTTTCTCACTTGAATTGTGCAAGTTGTATATGTGATATACTTTTGTGCACATGCTTGTATCATGTTTGATGATACATGCTTATTTGGTTAAGTGTAAAGAACTAAACCATGGTTAAATTGATGATTAGGGTTTTGTTCATTCATTTATTTATTTATTCTTTTTTGGAAATTAAAAGGGTAAATTGATATGGTGGCTTTCTTTGTATCTTTCATGAAGCTTCATGAAGTGTTGAAAGTTTGACCACTTTTGTCTCATGCTTAACCCTAACCATTCCACTTAACCATGATTCATTCTCTACACTTAACCATGGTTTGTATATGATAAGAATTCATTTTTCTTTTCCATTTTTCTCATTATTCTTATGATAATTATCTTCTTCTTCTTCTTCTTCTTCAAAGAAGAAAACCTTTCTTCCATCAATGGTGGATTGATGAAAAGAGTGAGAAATCCAATTCTAAAGTGAACCCACCTCCTATTTCTTCATCCTCTACCTCTTGCCAAGTAGTATCGGGTGTTTTCTTCACAAGTTTCATGACTTGGTGAAGTGGGAGCTTGATCTTGTGATGCCTCGACGTAGATCATCTTCGGCATCGTAGTCGATGACCTAGCCCGCCCATTTTTCCGATGAATCCGACGCTAGATCCCGGGATTCGATTTGGACAGCGAGGAGACTTCATTGCGGAGCTATGGAGGTGGTGGACAGGATCTACAAAGGTTGTATTTCCGTTCTTTTAGTTAAGTTGTTAACTAGTTGCTTTTTCGCCTAAAATCTAGTTAACGATCCGTATTAGGGTTTCTCGGCACTTGTAAAATTTGAAATTGGCATGGTTGATGCCTTGTGAGACATCATTAGTGTGCCTAGGAACCCTACAGAACAAACCGGACTGTACGGATATTGTCACTGAAAGGCTCAGTAGGGGTTTGGATGAGTTTGCTCGTCGGCCTTCCTTTCGCTCAATACCTGGGTAGCCGTTACGTACAGCTAGTGCCGCTGACGTGCTTGTGGTTAAATCTACTGCCAGCGTATTGACGAGTCTTTAGAGTCCCACACAGAGGGTTTTCTCGGTTAAGGCGATATAGTGTAGGTGACGTATGTTGATACATACAGGTGTCCGATTAAATATGTGCACGAACTACACAGACTTCAATCGGACGGTTGATAATACTAGTGGCTTAGGATTAAGCCAGATTGTTAAATCAAGTTTTGATTTAATAATTTACATATGTATTTATACATATGTATTCTTGTATTATTGCTCACTATTCGTTTTCTTTCTTTGGCTATTCGTATTTTTCGTACGAATATGCGTATGTGTATTTCGATACATGTACCGGAAAGTATTCCGTATTTATGCGGAATGACTTTTAGAAGATGCCACCTCATTATTGAATTTATTTATAAAATCACATGTTTAAATGAGGTGGATATGATGACATGGAAATGCATGGACATTTGAGTCAAAGCATGGTTGGACATGTAGTGATTGGTATGGCTTCTTGATTTGTTTAATGCAAATTGGGATTGTGATTTTTTGGGGGTGCATGAGAGGAAGGGCCGGCCACATTGTGGAAGTGCTTGCTCATTTTTCTTATATTTTTTTGTGCTACACTCTCACTCTCATGCTCCCACAAAAACATATAGCCATTTTCTCAAGCCTTTGATCATCACCTCCACATCATCCATGGTTGTTCTATGAGCATAATTTTTGGGAGAAAAATAAGGTGAGACTATCCTAAATTCCCCACTCTCCACTACTAGCCATTTTGAAGAGTCGGTTGGTTTGCTCGGCGAACCTGAAGCTTGCGTCGTTTCCCTCGGGTGGATCATCAGAGATAAAGGAAGACCGGCGACCAAAGTCGATCCGCATCACTAGGAGCTTGGAATTGGTTGAAGACCCGAAGGACTTGGTTCATTAGGTATAACCGTTCTATCTCCTTTTTTTAGATTGCTAGTTTTAGGGTTAATGGTTTCGATCTTGCAAATCGGGTAATGGTAGCGCCGGGTTATAAGAATTTTTTTTTCCGCATTTGGCCACGGTTGGATGGCCGGGGCGCTCCCACTACCCAACACCCGCTACATTTCAGCGGTGTATGATGGGGATCTTTTCAGACATGGTTGAAAAGTTTTTGGAGATCTTTTTGGATGATTTCTCCATTTTTGGTGACTCCTTCGACGAGTGTTTGCTACACCTTGACGGAGTTCTTACCCGCTGTAGGGATAAGAAGCTCACTTTAAATTTGGAGAAATGCCACTTTATGGTAGGAGAGGGTATTGTCCTAGGACATGTTATCTCGCAAAACGGCATAGAGGTTGATAAAGCCAAGATTGAAGTCATTTCCAATCTTCCTCCTCCTAAATGCGTCGAAGACATCCGAGCTTCCCTTGGCAATGCCGGTTTTTATAAACGGTTCATCAAGGATTTTAGCAAGATTGCTAGACCCTTGACTCTCATATTAGCCAAGGACACAACATTTGATTTTGACTCAACTTCCATGGAAGCGTTCGAGTCATTGAAACACTCTCTCATTTCTGTGCCCATTCTTTCATCTCCAGACTGGACGCACCCTTTTGAAATTATGTGTGATGCATCAGATTTCGCCATTGGTGCTGTCCTTGGACAACACATTAATAAGATGTCGCACGTGATTTATTATGCTAGCCGAACATTAAATGAGGCCCAACTGAACTACACAACAACAAAAATAGAATTTCTAGCCGTTGTGTTTGCACTTGAAAAATTCCAGCCTTATTTAATCGGCTCTCCAGTGATAGTGTACACGGACCATTCAGCTCTTCTCCACCTTTTTGCGAAGAAGGATGCTAAATCGCGGTTAATACGTTGGATCCTCTTGCTACAAGAGTTTGACCTTGTCATAAGGGACAAAAGAGGATGTGAAAATGTAGTGGCCGATCACTTTTCACGACTTCCTTCTTCGCCAACACATGAAATTCCAATTAAGGATGTTTTTCCCGATGAGCAACTCTTAACCGTGTCTTGCGGACCTTGGTTCGCTGATATAGTAAACTACTTGGCCACCGGCTTGATACCTAAAAATTGGTCGAAACAGGATAAACTCCGATTCTTGTCCCAAGTAAAGCATTTTTACTATGATGAACCGTATCTTTTTAAATACTGTTCCGACCAAATCATTCGTCGATGTGTACCTGAAAATGAGTTTAAGAGTGTGCTGTCACTTTGCCACGATCAAGCGTGTTGCGGGCACTTTTGCCCAAAGAAGACAGCCGAGAAAATCTTGCAATGTGGTTTCTACTGGCCACGTCTCTTTAAAGATGCATATGAATACTGCAAGACATGCTCCCGGTGCCAACACTTGGGCCGGATATCGCGGAGAAACGAAATGCCGCTCCAACCAATTTTGGTTGTGGATATTTTTGATGTTTAGGAAATAGACTTCATGGGACCATTTCCCAATTCCTTTGGAAATGTGTATATTCTTTTGGCTGTTGACTATGTGTCAAAATGGGTCGAGACTGTGCCTAGCCGAACGAACGATAACAAGGTTGTCGTTCGATTTCTTAAAGAACATATCTTTTCTCGGTTTGGGCACCCTCGAGCAATTATAAGTGATAATGGATCTCACTTTTGCAATATGACTTTTGAGTCCATAATGCGCAAATATTCCATTACTCACAAATTGTCAACGCCATACCATCCCCAAACATGTGGGCAAGCCGAGGTTTCGAATCGGCAAATTAAACAAATATTGGAGAAGACGGTTTCTAAAAACCGTAAAGATTGGTCACACAAACTGCTTGATGCACTATGGGCATTCCGTATTGCATACAAGACCGATCTTGGTATGTCTCCATACCGGCTTGTTTATGGAATGGCTTGCCACCTTCCAGTTGAGATTGAGCACAAGGCATTTTGGGCTATCAAGGAGTTGAATTTATCAATGGGAGATGCGTGCAGCAATCGAAAGCTGCAATTAAATGAACTAGAAGAGCTGCGAGATGAGGCTTATGATAATACTATCATTGTTAAAAACCGAACTAAGGTGTTCCATGACAAACACCTTATGCGCAAAAAGTTTAAACCTGGTCAACAGGTTTTACTTTATGACACTCGGTTACATTTTCACCCCGGCAAGCTCAAATCTAGGTGGAAAGGGCCATTTTTAGTACGCACCGTATATCCGCACGGTGCGGTAGATCTTTAGAATCCGGAGGACGGTACTTTTTTTAAAGTGAACGGGCATCGACTAAAACCGTTCCTCACTGCGGACCCGTCGGAGGAGCTCCTGTTTTTGCAGGAGCCGGATTACACTAATTGATCTTCCTCCATTTAACCCCCAAATTTTTGATCTTCTTGCCAAAACTTTATTTCAAATAAGTTTGGGGGTGTGTATCATTTGTAAATACATAAATACAAAATAACATAAAAAAATTATTTTGGGTATTTTTGTAAAATAAGAAAATAAAGAGGAAAGTGCCGGCCATTTTGACCCTCTTGGTCTAGCATGACAGTGAGGACACTGTCAAGTTTAAGTTTAGGGGTGTGCTCAGTAAGCTTTCTTCCTTCGCATTCATATGTACATTTTTGCATTTGCATATTTATTTTAAAACCCATAAAAATTGAATACATTTTTGCATTTGCATATTTATTTTAAAACCCATAAAAATTGAAAATTTTCAAAAATTTTAAAAATTGAAAAATTCAATTTTGGCCATAATTGACTTAAGTTTAACAAGAAAGTTAACTAGCTAGGAACAACTAGATCTTAGACTTAGTAAATTAAAAATCCTAATAATAACCGTTCTTAAAATTTAACGGTAGAAAATATATGTCTTTGTATTTTACCTAGAAAAAGCAAATTTTGAGTTCACTTCTTGGGCTAAGTCAAAAATAAGGGAAGAGTATTGAAATTTTTATTAAAGTGTAAGTCTGAAAAATAATCCCTATGCTTAAGTCTAAATTCTGAAAATATATACCCTACAAATTGCACAAACACGACCCTTGAAACTTGGAATAGTAGAAGAGACCTTGAAATGCTCTTATATAAAGTCCTTAGTATGAAGGAAAAAAATAAAATAAAAATACAAGTGTGAATAAAGAGATAAAAAAATGAACACTGGTTTTTGTAATTACTTGAGGCTGCATTAATAGAAAAAAATATTTAGCGAGGGTGCTTTATCACCTAGTGCCTTAGACCAACTGGTTTGGGAGTCACTGCTAAACCCTTAGGTATTACAAGACGAGGAATTACGCCTTAATGTGCAAACACATTTTGTAATCGGTCGTTAGTACCTCAAGAAGTATTAACGGTCGCATGAAGAACGTGTGTGCAATTTCATCTAAAAATTCACCAATTGAAAAGTACTTTAGACGATGGACAAGAGTATAATTGCTTGATTTGAATTTCCTAGTGTAGGGGTGATATATACACACACGTAGGGGTATATGATTGGGGTTTAGATAAGAGATAGGAATAAAAAATAGGACTTATATCTTTAGTAGAGATGATAAAAATTCCTGAGTTGAGATGGAATCCTAGAAGGAAAACTCAAAAGATGCTAAAACCTAAGTAAATTTATAAGAACATATATAATCTTAAGTTAAATAATAAGGAAGCGTGAAGAATACGGGTGGATAATTTCTGAGTCAAAGATAATAGAGTTCTTGTTAGGAAACCTAATTAGAGGATAAAAGTCAATAGGCCGAATTGATAAGATTTTGTGGGTAGTATCCGCTGAAAACCCTTAGGAGACAACACTCCTCCTACTAGGGACACCTAGAGGTTTAACGGCTTGTTGCACGAGCTCAGTGCAATCACGTTTCCCTGCGAAAGTGAGGCTAGGTCTTATTCAAGAATAAAACTAGGTTTGCTCGAGGACGAGCAAAAGATAAGTTTGGGGGTATTTGTTCATATCATAATTTTGCATTCTTATAGACCCCATTCTTATTCATTTTACAAATAAACAGGTGCTTTTGATCCATGTCTGGTATATAGTTGCAGGTCACAGGTTCTCGGAATAAAAACAGTGAAATTGATGAAAAGATGATACAAAAGTGAGACTATGACCGATAAATGGTGGAATCTTGATCGTGCCTACATTTTGAGGGACAATGAAGATCAATGAACAAGTTCACAAAGCACAAAGGCAGCGCAAGGTTTGATACTTCAATACGAAGCAAACGGTAAAGTCCACTACATTTATTCACTGTGGAGATCTGGAAAAGAACTAGAAGACATTCTGAAGAACCAACTGAAGAAACAGGAAGACAAATACAACCAGAAGCAGCACAGCAAAAAGCAGACCACAAACTCCCTACTTGGCCGCGGAACTTCGGCCAAACCTGGCTTTTGGCCACGGATCCGCGGCCGTGTGTCGCCCGTGTCGGTGGAAATTTCTGTAGCGGCTGGCGGCGCGTTGACTTGTCTTCCTAGGGGTATATTTGTAAAAGCGGATGTGTGTCGATTGTAACCCTAGGGTTTCTATGCTCTATAAATAGAAGCCCTAAAACTTGTTTTATGTTATGCCTCTTTTCATTGAATAAAATTCAGAATTCCCATCATGTTTTGAGAGCATCAATTTTGTTAGTAGTTTCTTTTATTTTGCCCTAGTCTTAATTTTTATTTATGCCCTAGTTTAAATTTATTCTGTGCCTTAGTTTAATTTAGATTAGAACTTTTTATTAATCTGCTGTAGTTAGATAATTAATCTCTTAAATCGAAAACTCAAATAAAAATCATGTTTTTTATTGATCCCTTAATGAGCGAGTAGTTCCTCCCTTGTTAGGGTTAGGAATAGGGAAGGTTTGAGAGATGCAAATCTCTCACCCCTTACTTACCTATCACATATTAATAATTAGGACTCCATGCATACATACACATACCGCTCCCTACAGCACCCTATCTACGAGGTAACGGTGATACCGTAGTATAAAAGACCGGTTATGCATGTTTTCCATGGAGGTTAGGGTAAGGATTAAGAAAGGACGGACAAGGACCTAGAGGAAGAAACATTGTTTCTTCCCGATCGTCCTAATCCCCTTTATTAATAATTACCATAACACCTAAAGAGATCTAATTTAGGGCATTGAAAGCGGTGGGAAATCTTAATTTTCCAAACTTAACCTAAACCTAACCCTAGCAAGATTCTAAATCCTAGTCTAAATCAACTTAGTTTTTAGTGATAAAGATCCCACACCGTTTGGAATTAACTCGTTAGAACAATTAGGAAATACACAAAATCCCTGTGGACCGACCCGTACTCACTGGCTAGTTACTAAGCGACGCCGTTCTTGATTGCGGTAAACAAATTCTTTGATCAAACCAGCATGGTGACTCACTTGAGAACATGCTTGCATTTATGTGAGAGTTATTGCATGGTGCACTCACCCTTATCCTCACCTCTCTATCTCTTTTCTTCACACCTCACTCATTTCTCTCTCACTTTATCCCTTATCATTTTCTTCATTCCTCTCTCATCTCAACTGAACACTTATCATTCCCTTCACAAATCTTCACTAATCCATCACTAAACTTCAAAAAATCTCACAAAAATCACATCTTTGGACTTGTTTTGCCTCTTGGATGCCTTGGAGCTTAGAAAGCTAGGATTTTTGAGCTTGTGGGAGTAGGTAATGATCTCTATCTATTCTTTATGTTGTTATAGTGTTGTTTAGTCTTGTAGTTTTAGTTTAGAACGCTTAATGTATTGTTTCGTGCACATATCGTATTTTTAGTGTCAATATTTGATATCTGTGATCTGCTGTGACCCCGAGAGTATACTAGAAATTCAAACAATGTAGTTGTGTTGTACCAGAGACCTACAGCCTTCACCTGAAGCACGAACCCTTAGGCTTGGACCATGGCCGGCGACATTCCCTTGAAATTCGGCGACCTCGGCCGTAGGGTAGAGTTAGGGTGTGGGTTTTTGTGGGTAGCTGTCTGCTTTCGTTTAGATGTGTTTGGTCCTGTTTGATTTTTGGGTTTTCTCTGTATACAAAATCTGGGATCATCTAGCTAGTTTCTTATGTTACGATTACGTGTGTTACGTTGTACGACACGGTTCGTGCACTTTGTGTGGTTTTGCTCTTGGGTTGGTTTCGTAGTGTCGCTACGCACGTTAGCCATAATACGAACACATGAGAGTATGTTTCGAGTTGGTGCGCTGGTCAAACGTAGTTTGTACGTGTTTTGGGTATATTGCTAATATATACTTGCTTTGTTATTTTGTAATTTTTGGATCGCAGGCAGGGACTTCGGACGTTGCGAAGTAGGGGAAACAGGTGGTTGGCTTTGCTTATCCATGAGCGTTGGTGAGTAGATTTAACATCTACAGGGGAATCGCCCGCATGGCGTTATGCGTCTGGACTAGAGATGATATGATATTAGTCGCATATTTTATTGCATATATAGAGTTTGCGCATACACCTCATTGCATATTACTACTTGTTGTGCTTGGAGTTGTACCCTTTGGACACTGCACTATTATTGATGGCTCATGTTGTACGGGCACTGATTGTATGCCACACACACCGTCAATAAATGCCATGACACGCACAACACACATACATATATGATATTGTTTGGTTAGGGATATTGAGACATTGATTCATATTCTATTGTGCATATGACATATAGCATACCTGTATACCTACATGCTTACACATATGCCTTGACATGCTTACACATATGCCTTGACATGCTTACATGCTAGTTACCCTTATACCTATATGGTATTGTACCATTAGTGATAGGTATATACACATATGAGATATAGCTACATGTACATCTTGCATACATACTTACAGTTATACCTAGAGGGTATTACATCATTACTGATAGGTAGATACATATACCTTGCTATACCTACATGTTTACACATATATCTGGTTCTAGCTACATGTTCACCTTTATTTGATGTTATATGGACTTGGAGAAATTAGGAACCACATGATATATATATTAACTTATTGCAGTTAAATAGCGGCTTTTCCTTTATATGCTCACATTTCAGTTTTATGTTGCATATATTATATTCATGGATTTTCGCATTGAGATATGGATTTTTCATGATGTTTTCTGGATTTGAGGACCGTGGTAGTTTCATGAAATTATGCATTATTTGAAAAGCCCGGTTTCTCTTGATATGATATTTCAGCAGCCACCATGAGATTTCTCGGTTATGATATATACCCCATGCGAGGAAGCGTCGTGGGTCATGTGTGGGTACATGGTGGGGCCCGGAAGTACCCCGGGGTAAGAAAGGTATGTCGATGGACCACGTCGATGAGCCTGACAGGGGAATCATACCTACCGGTGATAGTATTTGGACTCGACGGATATCTGGGGGATACCGATCGAGGTTGTGTACGGACATGCTTTACAGATTTTGGGTGGTGCACACTCAGGTTCTATAAGATGTGCATACATGACATAGGAGATCTAGTCCTAAGTGATGGCGCCTCAGAGATGAGTAATTATGTGTCGATGCTAGACACTTGTTTTCATGATATTTTTACTCCTAAGTATATATAACAGCGTAATGGGACACTGTTATATATGCATTTATATATATATATATATATATATGTATTTGTGGAATGGGATGCTAATATATATGTATACATATCTAATTTATATACATCATCATAATGATTCATGCAAATATACTTATTCATTTCATGAGACTTGCTCGATATTGGATACAGGATATATGAGATTTACTTGATATTGGATACAGGATATATGAGATTTATTTGATATTGGATACATGATATATGAGATTTACTTGATATTGGACACTCAGGATATATGAGACTTACAGGATATGAGAGCTAATTTGGGGGCTGATTCGAGGAAATTTGGGATTTTGATGTTCGTGATCCTGCCACGAGGTCAGGATTCCGTGAGGATGGCATGTTTTATCACATACTCCGCATTTATTTTATATGCATTGCTTCATGTTTTAGTAGTACCTGATAGAGTACCTTTCATGACTGTTGCATATACATATTGCCATTTATTGCTTCATGTATTAGTAGTACCTGATAGAGTACCTTTCATGACTGTTGCATACATATTGCCATTTATTGCTATCCGCTTGCATATGTTAGATTCGCGTTGTACGTGCATACTTGCGATTACCTGCATATGTTAGTTACTATTCACGAGTTGGCAACTCACCCCCGTTGTGCCACAGTGTTTTGCAGGTTGTTCCTTAGAGTAGTCAGAGGCAGGGCTTTTCATCTATCCTATCATCTTTTGCAGCGGATACCGCTACGGTCGACTGTTACAGTTTTGCTATAGGTGGGTTTTGCAGTTATCCGATATTGCTCATTGTATATTCGTTGTACCATGTACTCTCCATCTACCACTTTCATGTATGACTTAGAGACTTAATGTGAGTACGATATTGTGTATTATTTTATGACTTGGAGGTCATTTATGCAGTTTTATTTATATCGTCTTTTTTTTCTTCTCTACGGCGTCATATATCTGTTGTGGTGGTTGTTTTCCTCCTTTGGGCGTGTATTTGCTCCTATTTGGGGATGCTTTACTTATATATTTGTTGTACCGCTTTTTTGGGCTGGTTTTTATAAAGGAGGTGCTGCCAAAATTTTAAAGGGAATAAAGTTGGACTTTAAAGGATTTGGTTTGAGATTTCAAAAGTTTTAGAATTGCTATTATCACTTACTACTTTTGATGGTTTTGATTGCTGGGTTTTCGGCTTACTTAAATTGCGTTACGCCTGTAGACGTTGCGTAGTTTAAGGGCCGTCATATGCCAATTTCAGGTCGTGACAACATAAAAAGGGGTAAAAAGGGGTAACTCAACATAAGAAAAGCCGGCTCACACAAGCACGACACCCAGAGTCACATATAATACAATATCTATCCTCACAAACTCGTCTCTAAGTCAGTACATGAAAGTGGTAGATGGAGAATATTAATTACAATGTGATATACAATAGATGTGATCGGATAACCGCAAACCCACCTACACCAAAAAGGCCTCACAACCAACCATAGCGGTATCCGCAGAAATAGATACAATAAGGAGCCCTGCCGCGACTACTCTGATGGCCGAGCCTGCAAAACACTTTGGCAGAACGGGGGTGAGTTGCCAACTCATGAATAGTAAATAACATCATACAGATAATCCCAAGTATGCACGAACAGCGATAATCCATCACATGCAATCTGATAGCCTAAGTATGGGAATATGGATATGCAACAAATCATGATCAAGGTACACCATCAGGGTACTACAACTACATGAAACAATGCATATCAAATAATACTAAGTGGGGGATACAACATAATCATCATCAATGATTCATCATCATGGAAAAACCGGTGTCCATCAACGACATCCAAAATCCCAATTTCTCATGCGCCATCACTCTGATCGGCCCTCATATCCGTAAACCACATAGAACCTGAGTGTCCAACATCGACACTCGAAACATCATGAAAACCCGTGTCCAACATCGACACGTAAATCCATATAACTCATGCACCGTCAGTCCGTATCGGCCCACAGGCTCCGTCGGTTCGGATCGGCCTATATCATCTCACAACTCCGGTCGGTATCCTTCGGATAACCGCCGGGTCCAAACTATCACCGGTAGGTACTAGTCCCTCTGCTAGGCTCATCGTCTACTGCACAACATACCTTTCTTGTCTAGGGGCACCATACCGGGTCCACCATGAACCCGTAAATGGATCATCCATCTCCTCGAATCGGGTTTCGAAAACCAATCTCAGAACTGAGAAAACTCATGGTGGACGCATCATAAAAAGAGAAACCGGGTTTTCTAAACAATGCATACTTTCTTGAAATATAACCACAGTTCTCAAATCTATAAATCACATGAAATTAGTATCTCAATGCGTAAATCCATGAAATACGATGTATGCAACATAGAACAGTAATATGAGCATATCAAGGGAAAACCCGCTTTTTAAAATGAATCAAGTTTTTAAAGTTATCATGAGGTTCCCAAATTCCCGAAGTCAATTTCAACATCAAATAAAGGTGTATATGTAGCTATAGCAAAGTATGCATGTATGCATGTATGTATGTATGCATGATGCAATTCATATGCGCAATAGAACAAGAATCAACGTTTAACTATTGATAATAATGAAGGCGGTACAATACATATTTCCTTAGTAAGGTGGTATAAGAACAACAGTCTCAATGTCAATAACGAATGCAATACCACATATATGTACATGTTGTGCGTATCATGGTAATTACCAACAGTGTGTGTGTGGCATACAATTCAGTGCTCGTGCTATATGAACCGTCAGTAATGGTGCAGTTTCCAATAGGTACTAAGTCAATGTACCACAAGTAATGGTATGCAAATGATGCTCATGTACAATCAACGCATATGCATATAAACATGTGGCTACAACACCGAATCTAGCCCTCGACGCTTAACGCCATACGGGTGATTCCCCCGTAGATGTTAAATCTACTCACCGATGATCTTGAGCTAGGTAAATCTAACTACTTGTTTTCCCTTCCTTGTAGCGTGTGAAGTCCGTGCCTCCGATCCTATTATCACATGACAACATGATAAGTGCAAGTTAGAAACCTTTCGATAACACACGCAAACAACGCTTAAATCAACACATCGACTCCCACAATCTCTCAAGTGTTAGCTTAGTGGCTAAACACGTACATCGGCATCTCAAAATAAATCCACGACTGCAAGCTACCAGAAATAATTAAACTAAGTTGGATTAACCGTATCACACGTTGCCGAGATACTAAAACTAGCTAAGTGGTCACAGATTTTTTCTACAGTCAATCTAGGAAAATCATACAGTAACAAACACCCAGGATAACCTACAGACAGCTACCCTCAAAACCACAACTCCCAAGGTACCCAAAAATCCGGCGACGCCGGACTTTCACCAAATCTCGCCGGGCCATCTAGGCTGGGTGGGGTCCGGGTTTCAGGTGAACACTCAGTGCTTCTAACACAATGCTACTGCATTGCTAGATTTTACAGTAAACTAACGTAGTGATAGAAGATCACAAAGACCCCAACTTATCACCAAAAATACAATATTTGCACAAAAACTATAACTTTAGTGTTCTAAACAGCAACTAATAAGCAACACAACATCTTAAAATCCTAGTTAACAGTTAGAGATCACTACCTTACCAAACTTGCTCAAAAACCCTAGCTTTCCAAGCTCAAAGTCATCTCTAGAGGCTTAATATGACTTTGTGAGGTTTTAGTGAGGTTTAGTAAAGATTAGGCTTGGGTTTGTGATGGAAAGGTATAGGTTTCAGTTGGGGAAGGGAAATGAGAAGGAGAAAAAGAAATGAGAGAGTGTGAGTGATGAGGGAAAATGAGGGTGTGAGAGCGGTGAAGGAAAAAATGAGGGTGCGAGGTTAGGAGATGAGCCATACCCTTTCTATCTCCTCATTAAATTCTCCCATGCTTGCCCCATGCCTCATCATTTTCCATTTGTCAACCCTCTCTCTCTCTCTCTCAAGTCAAAATAATAAACCCTTACAAAAATTTAAGTGGAAAGGGTTAACATGGCTTAAAATTGGTTTAGGGTATCATGGCTACATAAGCATGGTTAACACCTCCATAACCCCCAATTTAACATGCACAATTGTGTGCAAGCCAAAACAAATAATAATAAAATATTAATTAATTTTTATAAAATATGTGAAAACTATTTTGGTTAATTTTTTATTAAAAACCCGCCTTATCGTTAATTAACACTAATCGCATTCTAAGGTGTTACAATCTTCTCCCTTAAAGAAATTCGGTCTCCGAATTTAAAAATCTTACTATGCGTACCTTCAAAGAGATGAGAGAATTTCTTCCTCATATCACTCTCAGCTTCCCATGTGACCTCTTCACTATTCGGGCCACGCTAAAGAACCTTCACAGATGACGAGACCTTTGACCGAAGTTTCTTCACCTGCCGATCTAATATAACTACCGCCTGCTCGGTGAACAATAGATCGCGCTCCAACTGGTCGGTCTGGTGCTGTATCATTTAAGAAGGGTCATCAAGGTACTTGAGAAGCATAGATACATGAAACACGGGGTGAACATCAGGAAAACTGGGCGGATGTGCCAAACGATAGGCAACGGTACCAACTCGCTCAAGGATCTCAAAAGGACCCACAAATATAGGATTGAGCTTCCCTTTCTTCCCAAATCTCATCACGCCCTTTATCAGAGAAATCCGTAGGAATAGATGATCTCCCACTGCGAACTCAAGCCTGCGACGGCGACGGTTGGCATAAGACTTCTGTCTGCACTGGGATGCTCTCATCCTATCCTGAATCAACTGGACCTTCTCCATAGTCTCTTGAACTAGCCGGGGTCCAAAAATCCTGCTCTCGCTGAGTTCGGTCCAACAGACAGGCGATCGACACTTTTTACCAAACAAAGCTTCAAAAGGCGCCATCTGAATCATCTCCTAATAACTGTTATTGTAAGAGAACTCTATCAACGGCAAATGACGATCCCAACTGCCACCAAAATCAAGCACGCACGCACGAAGCATATCCTCCAGAGTCTGTATAGTCCTCTTTGACTGACCATCGGTCTGCGGATGGAAAGCGGTGCTAAAACTCAATCGGGTACCCAAAACTTCCTACAGTTTCTGCCAATGACGGCTGGTAAACTGGGTGCCCCTGTTGGATACGATGCATGTGGTAACGCCGTGCAAACGCATAATCTCATAAATATACAACTGAGTTTACTGAGCATAACCGAAAGTGGTCTTCACTGGAAGGCAGTGAGCCGCTTTCGTCAACCGTTCAACAATCACCCAAATAGAGTCGTACTCTCGACTGGACCTGGGTAGACTGTTCATACGAGAATATTGCATTTTAATACTGCTCATTTGTTATCTGTTTTGTTATATATCGGTACTATTAACCAGTGTCTGCTCAGTAATACAGATTACAAGTATCCGTGACAAAATACTGGAAATACACTTAAAATCACGGATATATCATTTGCGAGCCGACACTATAACCGGAATTGCAAACCGATATCCCAAGAGTTATTTTGCAAACAAATAAAGTGTACACATTTTTTTCCAACACATTGCATGTGTGAACATAACTCTTGGAGCATGGACCTAGGTGAGGGGGCTGCCCAAGGCACACAAGTAGGAAAGAGTGTGATGTGCATTCAATGCATAAAGTGTGATGTGATGCATAGCTACTTGTTTACCTCCAATCCCTGAGTGCACCACAAATTCAAATAGACAAATCAAACTGTACCAATGTGATGTTTGGGAGCACACAAGACCACCACTGCAATACGGGACAGTTCCCTCTTGACTTGGTCGGCCACAAACCCTCCTTGGCCGAGTTGGACGACCTCATCTGCTCCTGTGGGTCCCAGTCTCTCACAGTCCCTCCCTTGCTGCCACCTCATCCTGTTTTTATTGTTTGTTTATTTTCCTTTTGAGCCTATATAAGGCAGATGAGTGAGCAAGGGAGAGGAGTCTATTCATTGCCTCATTTTTGTTACTCTCAAGTTTTATTTTTGTTCTCTTTTAGTTCTCTTGTACATAGCTAAGCTAACCCCTTGAGTTCTTTGCCTTAACTTGATCTTGCAACCTCTTCATTGAGCTTGCAAGTTTATGCTTTGGTTATTGATCGCAAGGGTTGTATCATTCTTGAAGTTTAATAAAACTCTCTTTTGTGCCTTCATTTCCCTTGGGTTCTTTGCCTTCTCTTGATCTTGCACCCTCTTAATTGAGCTT
Organism: Agapanthus africanus; assembly: GCA_030015575.1. Lineage (NCBI taxonomy): Eukaryota > Viridiplantae > Streptophyta > Magnoliopsida > Asparagales > Amaryllidaceae > Agapanthus > Agapanthus africanus. Next base: position 370,053,723 of record CM057337.1, on the reverse strand, counting down.
GCAAGTTTAAGATTGGGTTATTGAACCCATGGCTTGTATGGTGTTCTTTGGTTCCTAGTTCTCTTTATCTTGCTTTACTTTTTTGCAATTAATCTACTTGCTTTACATTCTTGCTCTTTACATTCCATGCTTTACTTTCATGCATTTCTTACCATGTCATTTAATTTCTTGTGTTGTTGTTCTTTTCTTTTCTCTTCTCCTTTTCTTTGCTTTTTCTTTTGTTGTTGTGAATGGATGTTAATATGGTGTTGTTAGGAATAGATAACGATATTGTAAGTTAAGCTTTCTTTGATCATTTCCTTTTCCCGTATTTTCCAATTGAACTCCGTCCAAACGTTACGCAAGCACTCCGTTAGGAACCCTACCCTACCAAGGTATCAGTGATCCCTAACCGTGACCGGTTGCGTTCAGTTTGGCCGGAGGCGAAAGTAAAAGACAATAACGGATGGACAAGGGTCAATAAGTCGGATTTCTAAAACCGTGCTTAAGTACCCTAATCCACGTTGTTACCGATTGCTCTAGCATCAATCATTAAGTTCGGCTCAAAGGTTTTTTAGTGCGGATTTCCCTAGCTTACACTATCCTATCGATTCCTAACAAGCTTTTTACATTGCACATAACACTTAGGATAGATACGAACAATCTGCCTCGCGCATTAACTCGTCAAAAAAAGAACTTAAAATGCTCCGTCTCCCTGTGGATCGACCCGTACTCAACCGGCTAGCTGCGAAGCGACCCCGTCCTAATCGCGGTTAACTTTAGAACTTTGAATACACGACACGCCAAAAGCGTGCGATTAAATTGCGCCATTGCCGGGGAGACGGTAACTTTTTAATTCTTTTTATTTCATGTTAATCATTGTACATCTCATTTATACAACTAACCCTATTTTCAAAATAAACTAAAATTTCAAAAAAAAAAAGCCAAGACCAAAACAAAAATTAACACATCTAACCAATTTTTGTTCTCTGGATTTTATACTTGCAACCACTCTGGAACTAAACAAAAAAGATAAAAAATACAAATGAGGCACTAGTGGAGCAATGAGACAGCAGAAGAAGTTTGGAGCCCCAATTCAAAAGTTGGACCGGCGACAATCCCTCAAAATCCGAGCTCACCGGCCTTGTCCCCTCCTTTTGCCTCCAAATTTTCCTCTGTGCTCCAGTGTTCTATTTTTGTCCCATTTTTATTGTTTGTTTTTTTTATAATTTTTAGTGTGCGGGTATTTGCGCATTCATATCGCTTTTTCGCACTAAAATCCGTTTTTCCGACATTTCAGATTTTTGCGGATTTGCGAATTGCGATCGTGGGGAGAAAAGTGTACATTCAAAGTTAAGGTGATTGCGAAGTACAGTGCCAATGATCCGGGTAGTTTGACCCGTGCAAGCGAACTTTCCAAGCTATTCGGATTTAACTTCAACGGGGGTTTCTTAACCCAAAAATTTATCGGTACGTACTTTACTAACACATTCTTCTCAAATCTGACGCATCCAATATAATATCTTTGCAGGATTCTTTGCATGTTCGCTTTCAAATGCCAAAAATTGACTAACCCGTATTTATTGTAGTGCCGCGCTTAATGTAAAAACGATTGTTTGATTGTTTGAATAACTTTTATTGAATTGCGCATTGCATACATTAATATGGATTTAAGGGCAAGCGAACCCCACAACATATGGTAAAGGATTTCACCCCTTTTTCCGTTGCCCACAAATCATGAACTTGAGCATAACGATTACCCGCACAAATTTTAAAAGAAACTACACTTTAAGCCTTAAGGACTTCGCGCTCATTAGGAGAAGTTAAGTGTGTTTAGAACACCACTTAACGGTATATCGTTTACGAGGTGTCTAGGAAATTGTTCACGGCGAAACCGCTAAAACGGAAAGGGTTATCTAATTAAGAACATTCGCGAAAGCATCGAAAAACCTCCCGTTATCTCTGCACTTACCTGGCCTCGTGATCAGCATATTTTGAACCCATTTCTCGACACAGTTTTACTTCAACAATCAAGTTCTTGAGCAGGTCTAGTTGACCTAGGTGAACCCTAGACTGATTAGGTGTGCAGTATTGTGTGTCGTGATTATTTTGTCCAGATTATTTTTGTGTGTATATTTCATTCTTTTGTTAATAATTAACTTTAAAAAAATTATAAAAAAATAACATTCTTTTTCTTCATATCATGGGCACCCCACCTCGAAAAACTCTTGCTGAACTTTGGTACCCACAACTAAACATTACTTCTTACGGTTCTTGCTTTGGTCAAATTTCGAATGATCCATCCATACCAAAAATTTCTTTGAAAGATCGGATAGACGTCTCTAGGACAAACAACTGGACTCCGCAATCCACTCTGTATCAACCGTTTCAATCTTCCCTACCTCCTTACGTTGATACCCTTTTTGAGAGTCCAGTTGTAACTCCAAGACCTATTTCTCTTGCTGAACGTATTGAACAATCTCGTAACCGATTTTTCACTCCTTTCACCACTGCGAATTCTTTTGATCAACAATTACATTCACCTTCTTATCCGTATGTTGATCCTACCCCTATCCAACCATTCAATTCCTATCCATCCGATCCAACATTTGCACCTTCCCTAGACATTGCTTCTGAACCACCTTTTGGGAGTTTCTAGTATCCAAACAACTTCGAATCTTTTACTGAAACCCATTCACAACCCATGTCTAGTCTGGATCAGTCGTTAGAAGACTTTCGGGTAGTAACATACCAACAGATGATAGATTTGAATGTGTCCATGGCTGCCTTCATACAACCTAGTGACACGGTAGCTAGTTTCCAACTAGCTCCACATTTTCCAATGTATGATGAGACGGTAGGACAGGTTGAGAGTGAGTTGTATACCCTTCCAAATCAAACCTACCCATCCCAAATTGAATTCCACAACTCCGGTTTTGAATGTCTATCGAGTATTCCAAACGATTCATCAATTGAAGATAGAATGCTTAATGAGTTGTGCGACTTTGTAGTGTTTGATTTACCAGATTGTGAAGGGTCCCTTTCGAGTGAAACCATACCCAATCCTTTTAACCTCTGCACCTCCACCTTAGAACCACAATTGATACATATCCATGTGTTGGATGTATATGCCCTAGAGGCCAGTATTGTATATGTATACATATGGATGCTAGGGATATATATGTACAGAACAATCTTGCTCAGTTTTATAGTATATTATTTGACTTGTCTATATCGGGATATGTGTATTTATTGTTATTATATCTGGTTTGCACATATTGATAAAGACTCGATACGGTAGTATACTGTTGTGGTTTGTCTTTATCTTAACATGGCATATGTCATACTCGTTATTACATATTGCGGTTACATGTTGATAAAGCCCCTAGGATCTTGCTTGACTACCTCCGTTGTGATGGCGATCACACTTGTGGGAGCAGGGTAGTCTATAAGCACATCCTTAAATGGTCCCTAGTCGCGTGAGTATCGAGACTGGGTATTGATACTCCAGAGTAGACTAGTGTATACGTTTCTACCCCGTCGGGGGATGGTTGGTCCCGCAGCCATTGGTCTGATGTACCCAAGATCGTATACAGGTGCTCACTGGGGTGAGTACACTGGATGGACTCGCCGAGAACTTCCATGTGGTACTATACCTATCGTCTGATGGAAGTTCTCAGGTGACATGTGTACAGGTTAGTCCTTGGACCAGAGATCGGCATTTGTCTCGTGTGAGTTCCCACTGAACTTTGATCACTACCCTACCACGGCTCTACTGAGTCGTGCAAACAGGTTTTGGTTGGGTTCAGTCCCGAGCCACATGGAGGCAGTGAGCGATTGTCGGGGATTCGTCTCTCCCGGTATAGGGAGTTGATATCGCACTTTGATTCGATTGGTCAGGACCATAAGACCTTGGCCAAGGCAGATGGAATTTACTGATATGTTGATCAGTAGATTCCTGGATTGGTCCTGAGCCACATTGGCACCACTTACCAGGTTATTAGTGTCTGACGTTTACCATTCTCCTAGACCTGATATGCGATACTCTTTGACGAAGAGACCGGACTATGCGGATATTGTCACGGATAGGCTCAGTAGGAGTTTGGACGAGCTTGCTCATCGGCATTCCTTTTCCACAGGTACCTGGGTAGCCGTTACGTACAGCTAGTGCCGCTGACGTGCTTGTGGTTAAACCCACTACAGAGTACTGTCGAGTCTTTAGAGTCCCACACAGAGGGTTTCCCTGATTCAGGCGAAATGGTGTAGTTGCCGTATTGGATACGTGCAGGGTTCGATCGATTGATGTATTTGGTACTCGGATTTTCGATCGGACAGTTTGTAATACTAGCCGGCTCGGGTTTGAGCCGGATTATTAAATCAGGTATTGATTTAATAATTTACGTATATGTATTTCGATATATATATTCTAGTATTATGTTCTTCGTGTTATTCTATCTCTTTTGGGGGTTCGGATTTTTATCTGATTGCCGGTATATTTGTACAGTAGACTGAAATCTGTATTTACTACAGATTTACTTCTAGAAGGTGGCCACCTCATTTTGGATTTTCCATTTATTTCATAAATGGAAATGAGGTGGAAAGTGAGAGGTAAGGGAGGAAAGGTAGTGACCATGCTTCAATAGTAGTCAAATGAATTTATAATTCATTTTGGGTTTACTATTGAAGCATGGTTGCTAATTGATTAATGAAAGAAATCATACACAAAACCTATGTGTGTATTTTTTGTCTTTCATGTTTGCTTCATTATTTCTTTTGAGCTCTCTTTTTCTCTTGCTCTCCTCTTTCCTCTCTAGCTTCCCCCACCTTCATCTTCTTCCTCTTCACTACCTTCTCATGTGTTGAGAATCAAGTGAAGAGGCAAGAAAGAGATAGCTAAACACTAAGACACCCTTCACTACACCCTAGACTACTTGGTTTAGCAAACCAAGTTCTCTAGTTGCTCCTTTGGTTATATAATTAGGAGCTAGAGCCATGGATCATACTCCCCGGGTGGATCACCTGCGACAAAAGGAGGCCGGAGAACAAGCACGATCCCGATGGACCGATGGAGCCGGTTTTGAAGTTCAAGCATGTTCAAGGCGCTTGCTAGGAGCCAAGGATGAAGAAAGAAGACCGAAGGACTCGATTCTTTTGGTATACCATTTTTTCATAGTAGTTAGCTTCACTTTGTTTGCTAGTTGGTTTTATGGTAAAGATCCGGTTTTTAAGTTATCTTTGCGCCCCTTTTAAAGCTCTAGAAAATTTTTGTTCCGCAAACCTCCTCGTTTGGAGGCTCGGGCGTGAATATAACCCAACATGGTATCAGAGCCAACCCATAAAACCTATACTAGCTAGTTCAAACGTGTTTAGAATGACGATCGACCAAAAATTCAAAAAACCGCATTTCATTTCATGATGTTTCTGTCGATTTTTAAAAGTGCTCGAAAAATCAATTTTATGGTCTTAGAAAATCATGCAGGCTTTTATAAGAACCCACAAGAAAATTGGACCAATGAACCCATAATTCCACCGCGGAACTGCCTCATAATGCCACACTTGGCCGCGGTTCCGCGGCGGTATATGGGCCTCTGTGGCCACAAATTTCTTCTGGGTCTCTTAATTTTTGGGATTGTGGTTTCTGGATAATTATTTTTGGGCCCAGATTTGTTACAGTGTTGGTTTAATACTTGGGGCCCACTTGGAAAGTTTAGTCGATCGTAATTTTAAAATTACGTATTTTATTTTCAGTACATTCGCTTTTATCTGCGACCGGGAATGTCACTCGATCGGTAAAACTCGTCTGATTGCTATATGTTCTTTTAGACGTGTTTTGCGAACGTGACATTCGCGTTGATGTTGTGTGCTTGTGCTATGTTTGTGGTTGGATTGTCGTGATGGATAACGTGTGGTGCAATGTTAGAAATACAGTTTATAATTCATTTGTACATTTGTTATTGCGGGGCGAGCGTCCGACATGTGGACTGCCGTCTTTTCCGTTTGTATATTATTTTGGGGCACGACCGGGCTGAGGTCGATGTCACCAGTTGTATATATTTTTAATTTTCTGTATTAGGATTACCCCGCGGTGGGGTGCACGAATAGCCGGGTTCTGGAAGGCAACAAGCCCGCATCTCAAGGCGCTGAGACGGAGGGGCTTCATTCTAGAACTGGCGGGCTATTCGCCGCACTCGTAGGGGGTACAGGTTTTCATTGTACAGGCTATCCACACGACAGGGAACGTCGGGTTTTATTTGCGGCTCAAATGAAACCCGGGGCTCCAAGATTATCCGCCATTCTGTAATGTTATCTGTGATGTTGTTTATTATCATGCCTGGGACGAATGTTATATATACTTATATATATACTAGTAGATGTTGTATATGTTTTGCACAGCGCTAGTCCAGCCCCCCCTCTGTTGTTAGTTAAGTAACCTAACGGGTAATGACGGGGCCCCATAGCGAATGCGGATGACATATACGTACATTTTATTTTCGTTCTTTTCTGGTGTGATAGGTTACAAATTTGATGGGGCCGCATTAATTTTAATTAATGCAAGATAAAAACCTAAAAAGATGTTGGAACCAGATTTTAAAAACTGACATTAAAGATGTTCTCTTTTGCTTTGCATAGTGGTATTCAGTTTGGAATATCCAGCATTTCATTCGATGAGGCAAGGGCCGAGATCCCTTCACCGGGAGTGACCCCTTGAGTAAAAGTTTACGTCAGGGTAATAACTTTAATATAGTCGACTGTTTTTTCTTTGTATCGTCGTATTCAGTTTGGAATATCCTGCACCTCATTCGACAAGGAAAGAGCCGAGATCCCTACACAGGGAGTGACCACTTTAGCAGAAGTTTTCGCCACTATATATTTACAAAACTACTAAGGTTCCTTCAACGATATCAAGTTCATTACGTTAACGGGTTTTTCGCCAAAAACCCAGTCGTAGCCCTCCGTCATTTCCTACAAGTAACACTTAGTATTCGTGCTGCGTTTGTTGACTCCGTCAAGGCGTAGTATACGGTAGCTGAGTGGTGCTTGTTTGTAGCACTAGATACGATTGGTTAGGACAGTCGTATAACCTTGTTGACTCCATCAAGGGTTATGCGGGTGGGTTTGACGCAATCCAAATAATGACGGGTTGAACTTGACTAGGACTCTTTGATTTGTTGACTCCGTCAAGGTCACTAGGGTCCTATGGGTAAAAAACCACATCGGGAGTTTCAAACATACAGGAAACTTGCAGATTTAGCATACCTTCTGGAGTGTGGTGACTAGAGTGGATTCCATCTAGTGCATCACACAATTATAGTTGGATCCCGATCCCACTGATGAGTAGGATTACTCTTGGGAGATTTTTCACTTAACAATCAATGCTATAAACCAAGTAGGTGTCTAGAACGGTGTTAGCGGGGCTACGCCTCAAGGGAAAAGAGGTTATTTAATTAAGGAACCTCGAGAAAGCATTGGAAAACCTCCCTCGAAGTACCAACATCAGCCTGGCTGAAAGGTTAAGCAAGTATTGTGACGTGCGATTGATCCTGACTAGTTCTTCTTTTAGGGTTTGTAGAAGAATTTGAGGAAACAGTGGGAGCCATCCTGGTTAGATAAATTAATAACCAATCTAATCTTGCAAGAGCATACGCTGAGTGTTTTCCCTCTCTCTCCAGATAGCAACCATTTCACGCCCTAATCAAGATAATAAAATGTATCGCTTGACCGATCCGAATTCTTATTCGGGGCTGGGGAACGTCGGTTCCGCTCTAACTTACGACAACTGTCATAAGTACGAGCAAGGGAAAGAGGAAAGTTTGAATTCCTTGATAAACCCATCGAAGAAGAAACATACTGTTACGTCTTCTTCAAGTGTTCTTGTTATGGAGAACTGTTTTTCAGTCAGTCCTACCTCCTGGGTACTCGATACCGGATCAGGATCTCATATCTGTAATTTATTACAGGGACTGAGAAAAAGTAGAATAGTTGCACCTGGTGATATGTCCCTCAGAGTAGGGAACAGAGCACAAGTTAATGCTGCGGCCGTCGGTGAGTATCACCTAGTGTTGCCAGATGGTAACACTATGATTTTGAACAATTGCTACTTTGTACCTTCCATGCTTTGCAACATCATATCAGTTTCTTTACTTGATAAAGATGGATATAACTTTGTTCTTGATAGAAATATCATGAACATTTACCTTGATAAGGTACTGGTTGCAGAAGGTACACTTTGTAATGGTATCTATGTTCTAAATCAGAATACAGTTCTCAATGTACAAAACACACGCAAGAAGAAAAGTTCAGATACGAACGAATCCTACTTGTGGCATTGTAGACTTGGTCATATCGGAGAGAAAAGACTAAGTAAGTTACATAAAGATGGATTCTTGAATACGTTCGAATTTTCATCTTATGAAACTTGTCAGTCTTGTCTCAAAGGAAAGTTGACCAAATCTCCGTTCACCGGGCATGGAGAAAGAGAAGCAGAGCTCTTGGGACTCATACACAGTGATGTATGTGGTTCGATGTCTATACATGCGAGGGGTTGGTTCTCGTACTTCATCACATTCACTGACGATCTCTCTAGATTCGGGTATGTGTATCTTATGAAACACAAATATGAAGCTTTTGAGAAATTCAAAGAATACAGAAATGAAGTAGAGAACCAGACTGGCAAGAGTGCTAAGATCCTCCGATCTGACAGAGGAGGGGAGTACTTAAGCACGGAATTCCTAGATTACCTAAAAGAGAATGGAATTCTCTCTCAGCTTACTCATCCGTATACACCACAGCACAACGGTGTATCGGAGTGGAGGAATCGTACCCTATTGGATATGCGCTTCAAACAGCCGCATACTTACTAAAATACGTTCCATCCAAATCTGTGCCTAAGACTCCATATCAAATATGGAGTGGACAAAATCAATATCTTAAGCGATTTAAGATATAGGGTTGTCCGGCCTATGTGAAAACACAAAAACCGGACAAGCTTGTGGCACGGTCAGTTCTTTGTAAATTTGTGGGATATCCTAAAGATTCACTAGGATATCTGTTCTACCACACTGAGGAATAAAAAGTTTTTGTATCTCGCCATGCTACCTTTTTAGAAAGGGAGTTTCTTGCAAAAGAAACTAGTGGGAGTACGGTAGAACTGGGAGAAATTCATGAACCACAAAATGTAACTGAAGATTTGGAGGAACCACTAGATTCAGTAATCCCAGACGAACCTCAGCCACTCGGCAAATCTAGTAGGATTTCTCATCCGCCTGAGAGATACTATGGTTTTCTCATAGATGAGGATCGAGAGGATTGCATCTTGGAAGAAGATGATCCTACTAGTTTTAGGCTGGCCATTATCAGTAGGGACTCTGATAAGTGGCTGGATGCCATGCAATCTGAAATGGAGTCCATGTACACCAATAAAGTGTGGACCCTGGAAGTTGCTCCACCGGGGGTAAAACCCGTTGGATGCAAATGGATCGACAAGAAGAAACTTGGTATAGATGGGCAGGTGGAAACCTATAAGGCTAGACTCGTTGCAAAAGGTTTTCGTCAAAGACCAGGAGTAGACTATGACGAAACTTTTTCTCCAGTGGCTATGCTCAAATCCATTAGGATCCTTCTTGCCATTGCTGCCTTCCATGACTACGAGATCTGGCAGATGGACGTAAAAACGGCTTTTCGAAACGGATGTTTAGAAGAGTGTGTTTATATGGATCAGCCGAAAGGTTTTGTAGTCACTGGGAGCAGCGGAAAGGTGTGCAAGTTGCTCAAATCCATTTATGGATTGATGTAAGCATCGCGGAGCTGGAACAACTGTTTTGATGAGACAATCAAGGACTTTGACTTCATCAAAAACGAAGATGAGCCATGTATTTATAAGAAGATTATAGGACGAACTGTCGTATTCCTAGTCTTGTACGTGGACAACATTCTTTTGATAGGAAATGATATTTCTATGCTACAATCGGTCAAGCTATTCTTATCACAAAGGTTATCTATGAAAGACCTAGGTGATGCCTCGTACATTCTGGGGATCAAGATCTTCAGAGATAGATCCAAGCGACTACTGGGACTTTCACAGTTCAGGTACATAAGACCGTACTAAAGGGATTTAGTATGGATGATTCCAAGCGTGGTAACATACCCGCATTGCACGGAATCACCCTCTCGAAGGAGATGTCTCCTAAGACTGACGAGGAGAGGGTTCGCATGAGCACTATACCATACGCTTCGGCGGTAGGATCTATAATGTATGCGATGCTATGTACAAGACCAGATGTAGCTTAAGAGCTGAGCGTGGTAAGCCGGTATCAGTCAGACCCAGGTGAGGACCACTGGACAGCAGTGAAGAACATTCTCAAGTACATAAGAAGGACTAAGGAGATGTTCCTGATTTACGATAATGGAGACTTCAGGGTCGAGTCCTTTACCGACTCAAGCTTCCAGAGTGACAAGGATGACAACAAGTCTGTCTCGGGTTTTTTGTTTACCCTCAACGGAGGGGCGGTGTGTTGCAAGAGTTCCAAACAAGATACCGTCACAGACTCGACGATGGAGGCTGAATACATTGCTGCAAGCGATGCCGCAAAAGAGGCGGTCTGGATAAAGAAGTTCATAGCCGAACTTCAGGTGGTTCTGTCCATTGTTGATCCAATACCAGTGTATTGTGACAACAATGGGGCTATAGCTTTAGCGAAGGAACCACGGTCCTATCAAAAATCTAGGCACATCTTAGGGCGGTATCACTTGATCAGGGAAATCGTAGATCGCCAGGTGATCGAGGTCCAGAGAGTGGATACGAAAGACAATACGGCGGATCCATTTATAAAGGCCCTCCCGCAAGCACAGTTCGAGCGACTTTTTGGGATATTGGGTATGCGGTACGCCAGCAGCTGGCCTTAGAGCAGACGTTGGGTATTCGGTACGCCAATCACTGGCCTTTAGTGCAAGTGGGAGATTGTTGGATGTATATGCCCTAGAGGCCAGTATTGTATATGGATACTAGGGATATGTATGTACAGAACAATCTTGCTCAGTTTTATAGTATATTATTTAACTTGTCTTTATCGGGATATGTGTATTTATTGTTATTATATCTGGTTTGCACATATTGATAAAGACTCAATACGGTAGTATACTGTTGTGGTTTGTCTTTATCTTAACATGGCATATGTCATACTCGTTATTACATATTGTGGTTACATGTTGATAAAGCCCCTAGGATCTTGCTTGACTATCTGCGTTGTGATGGCGATCACACTTGTGGGAGCAGGGTAGTCTATAAGCACATCCTTAAATGTTCCCTAGTCGCGTGAGTATCGAGACAGGGCATTGATACTCCAGAGTAGACTAGTGTATACGTTTCTACCCCGTCGGAGGATGGTTGGTCCCACAACCATTGGTCTGATGCACCCAAGATCGTATACAGGTGCTCACTGGGATGAGTACACTGGACGGACTCGCCGAGAACTTCCATATGGTACTGTACCTATCATCAGATGGAAGTTCTCAGGTGACATGTGTACAGGTTAGTCCTTGGACCCGAGATCGGCATTTGTCTTGTGTGAGTTCCCACTGAACTTTGATCACTACCCTACCACGGCTTTACTGAGTCGTGAAAACAGGTTTTGGTTGGGTTCAGTCCCGAGCCACATGGAGGCCGTGAGCGATTGTCGGGGATTCGTCTCTCCCGGTATAGGGAGTCGATATCGCACTGTGATTCGATTGGTCAGGATCATAAGACCTTGGCCAAGGCAGTTGGAATTTAGTGATAGGTTGATCAGTAGTTTCCTGGATTGGTCCTGAGCCACATCGGCATGACTTATCAGGTTATTAGGGTCTGACGTTTACCATTCCCCTAGACCCGATATGCGATACTCTTTGACGAAGAGACCGGACTCTGCGGATATTATCACGGATAGGCTCAGTAGGAGTTCGGACGAGCTTGCTCGTCGGCCATCCTTTTCGACAGGTACCTGGGTAGCCGTTACGTACAGCTAGTGCTGCTGACGTGCTTGTGGTTAAACCCACTGCCAGAGTACTGTCGAGTTTTTAGAGTCTCACACAGAGGGTTTCCCTGATTCAGGCGAAATGGTGTAGTTGTCGTACTGGATACGTGCGGGGTTCGATCGATTGATGTACTTGGTACTCGGATTTTCGATCGAACAGTTTGTAATACTAGCCGGCCCGGGTTTGAGCCGGATTAAAAATCAGGTATTGATTTAATAATTTACGTATATGTATTTCGATATATATATTCTAGTATTACATTCTTCGTGATATTCTATCTCTTTTGGGCATTCGGATTTTTATCTGATTGCCGGTATATTTGTACAGTAGACTGAAAACTGTATTTACTACAGATTTCCTTCTAGAAGGTGGCCACCTCATTTTGGATTTTCTATTTATTTCATAAATGGAAATGAGGTGGAAAGTGAGAGGTAAGGGAGGAAAGGTAGTGACCATGCTTCAATAGTAGTCAAATGAATTTATAATGAAAGAAATCATAAAGTGAGAGGTAAGGGAGGAAAGGTAGTGACCATTTTCTATTTACTATTGAAGCATGGTTGCTAATTGTTTAATGAAAGAAATCATACACAAAACCTATGTGTGTATTTTTTCTCTTTCATGTTTGCTTCATTATTTCTTTTGAGCTCTCTTTTTCTCTTGCTCTCCTCTTTCCTCTCTAGCTTCCCCCACCTTCATCTTCTTCCACTTCACTACCTTCTCATGTGTTGAGAATCAAGTGAAGAGGCAAGAAAGAGATAGCTAAACACTAAGACACTTCACTACACCCTAGACTACTTGGTTTAGCAAACCAAGTTCTCTAGTTGCTCCTTTGGTTATATAATTAGGAGCTAGAGCCTTGGATCATACTCCCCGGGTGGATCATCTGCGACAAAAGGAGGCCGGAGAACAAGCACGATCCCGATGGACCGATGGAGCCGGTTTTGAAGTTCAAGCATGTTCAAGGCGCTTGCTAGGAGCCAAGGATGAAGAAAGAAGACCGAAGGACTCGATTCTTTTGGTATACCATTTTTTCATAGTAGTTAGCATCTCTTTGTTTGCTAGTTGGTTTTATGGTAAAGATTCGGTTTTTAAGTTATCTTTGCGCCCCTTTTAAAGCTCTAGAAAATTTGTGTTCCGCAAACCGCCTCATTTGGAGGCTCGGGCGTGAATATAAGCCAACACCATGCTTTTGATAAGGTGTCTGAGAAAATTGATTTTCACTTGATCGAGGATATCGACGCTGTGGATTTTTTGGATGATGAACCCGCAGGTTTGGATGAGTTTTTCTCTCCAATTCATCATCCAGAGTCATTAACTATTTTTCCCGAACTTCATATACGTCTAGATATTGATGATAAATGCATGGATGAGCTAATTTTTTAGGAGACTTTTGAGGATAGTATTGAGGATGAACCAGTTTTACTTGATGAGTCGGATTCCCAATTCATCCTGTCCCTTTAATTAACTGTGTACACCCTCATGAACCTTTACCTGATACCCTTCCTCAATCACTTCCCTCCACCCTTTCCATCGTTCCGACCTTGCAAGACACAGTATCACTTTCATTTCTTATGTCTGGTTTACCAAGTTCGGTGTACCCATGTTTACTCACGAATCTTGAGGGATTTGACCCCATTTCTCGATGGGTTAATAGATTAGTACAATCACTTCTTACACATCGGTCATCACAAATTGTACTAATTTTTTCACTCCATTTCCACCCTCAAGTTCGTATTCTACTTCTTTCTCCCTTCCGCCATTCTTCTCGTCATATACCGAAACCGTATCCCGCTTCTATCCGCAAACGGTCCCGCGTATTCCCCATTTCATTCCTCTCCGCATTCTTGCACCAACCGCTGCTTTTTCACGATAAATATTTTGAATGGTTGGTGTTAACTTTTGGCCTGTTTAAGGCCTTGTATAGATTAATACTGTTCTTTCCCCCCTAATCCTGAATCTCAACGCTTAACAGTGGAAACACTATTTTAGTTAAGTTTGGGGGGTCCCTTTTTGTGTATATATTTCTGGTTTTCTTTTTTATTTTGTATATAATTTGTTTTTGGGGAGCACCGACAATTTTTACCCTCTTGGTGTCGCCTGACAGTGAGGGTACTGTCAATTTTAAGTTTGGGGGTGTGCTCGGTAACCTTTCTTCCTTCGCATTCATTTGTATATTTTGCATTTGCATACTTATTTTAAAACCTATAAAAATCAAAAAAATTTCCAAAATATAAAAACTTTGTCGTCAAGTTAGCAAATAGGGTAACTTAGACCCACAACAAAATCCATGGAGATCTGTTCCCATTTCCACTCCGGAATGGGTAAAGGCCGCAACTCTCCAGCCGGTCTCTTCTGATTCTCAGCCTTGACTTGCTGACAAGTCAGGCACCTCGAAACGAAATCCGAAACATCACTCTTCATCCCTCCCCACCAGTAGATATCTCTCAAGTCACGATACATCTTGGTGGAACCTGGGTGAACACTATTAGCTGACTGATGTGCCTGCTCTAAGATCTCACGTCTCAACCCACCGATATCAGGTATACACAAACGAGTCCAAAAATGTAGCACACCCTGGTCATCAATCATGAACTCCGAATTTCTACCTTGCCGAACATGCTCAAGAATTTCAAACAAACGGGCATCGTCGGTCTGTGCCTCACGAATACGATCAACTAGAAGTGGACAGGCGCGGACATGAGCAAGCTGTCCCCAGTGGAAGTGAACTCAAACTGTACTCTAATATCGCACAAGATCTGCCAATCTGCAGAAGACTGTCTCTGAACTGTGCTCAACTGGGACAAGCTACCCCCGGGCCTACGACTCAAACCATCAACTACAACATTCGCCTTGCCCATGTGATAAAGGATCTCACAATCATAATCCTTCACGAGCTCCATCCAACGGCGCTGTCTCAAATTTAGATCCCGCTGCTGGAAGATGTACTTTAAGCTCTGGTGGTCTATGAAAATCTAACATGACTCCCCATACAAGTTGTGTCTCCAAATCTTAAGCGCAAAGTGTTGGAGATAGTGCCCTCAGAGTCAATTATTGGATCACAGGCACGTGATTGTAATGATTGATAAAGGACCTATCCCGATAAGACAGTCTTACTCAAGATGATAGTATGCTATCTGGTTTATCTTTATCATCGTGTACTCCTTTAGGTGACCTTACAGGTCTCTATTACACGTTGATAGAGCCCCTAGGATTCTTGCTTGACTACCAGCAGTATGAGGGCGATCATATACGTGGGAGCTGGAGTCTATAAGAATATCCTTAAAAGTTCCCTAGTCGTGGGAGTTTCGAGACAGGGCATCGATTCTCCAGAGTAGACTAGTGTATACAGTCGAGACCCCGACGAGGGGCGGTGGCCGGTTTCACAAGCCACTGGTGTCAGTTGGTTCACCTAAGATGTATACAGGTGCTCATTGGGTTATGAGTACACCGGACAGGACTCGCCGGGAACCTGCTAGTTGGTATTATACCTGATGTCAGATAGCAGTTCCCTGGTGACATGTGTACATGTTAGTTCATTGACCGGAGATCGTCATTTGTCTCGTGTGAGTTCCCACTGTGCTTTGATTACTACCCTACCACGCTCAAAGGAGACGTGCAAACAGGTTTTAGTTGGGTACAGTCCCGAGCCACATGGAGGCAGTGAGCGGATCTGCAGGGGTTCGTCTTTCCCGGTATTGGGGGTGAGGTCGCGCTGTGTCTAGGAGAGCCAGTACATGAAAAGTCCTTGGCCAAGGCAGGAGATTTACTGGTAGGTATTCCAGTAGTATCTTAGGGTGTTCTGGGCTACACTCTGATACGACTTGTACCGCTTTTGGGGGTCTTACTTTACCAATCCCCTAGGCCCGCCATGCGATGCTCATAGACGAATGGACCAGACTGTACGGATATTGTCACTGACAGGCTCAGTAGGGTGTCAGGATGAGTTCGCTCATCGACGTCCCTTTGGTCAATAGCTGGTGGCCCGTCACGTATGGCTGATACCTCTGACGTGCTAGTGGTTAAATGCACAGCCATAGTATTGACGAGTCTTTAGAGTCCCCCACACACAATTACTCAAGTTTCGGGTGAAACGCTGTAGAGGCCGTATGGAGATATGGCAGGGCTCGATCAGATACGTGCGGTATTGCACGAATCGTGATCGGACGGATTTTACTAGCCGGCTTTAGTTTAAGCCGGATCCTAGTATTAGACAGTGTAGATTTTGTCTCGTTGCAGTTGTATTCAGTGGGAATACAAATGCGGGCATGTATATACAGTAGCGGGGTTTTCCTGTAATTTATTACGGGATCAGTTTTCTGAAGTTGCCAGTTTGCATTCCGTTCCGGCCGGTTTCCCTTTGCTTCTTCACGGCCGGACTTTTCGATGGAGGGGGGTTATTTGAAAGTTTGCAAATAACTTAATGTGAGAGGGTTTCTTGCATTTTGTGGCTTCATCATGATGAGATTCCTTTTGAATCAATCCTAGCATTTATGAGATTAGAAATGGAAAAGGTGAGGAGTTGATTTGGATTAGAAATGTGGTGACCATTTTTTCATTGATCTTTTTTTCTTCTCTTGAAATTAAGATTCCTTTTTACCCTCTACCATATCATTATGGGGCCGGCCACTTTTGAGGGGAGAGAGGAGAGAGGTTCATTTGGTGTAGCATTTTCTTCATCTCATTTTCCTTGCTAAAATGAGAGAACCATTATTCCTCCAAAGTTCATTCTTCACTTCCTCCACCATGGCAACTAACTAAACCCCAAAAGAGACAAGCTACTACACTACACCTACAGTACCCTTGGACGCGTCGGCTTGCTAACTTCGTGCCCGAGTTGCCTCGGTCCAGAGGTGGGAGCCCGTAAAAGAAATCGGCTACGTGGTGCCCTTTCCGACGAGGAGGTGACGGACGGAGATTCTGCCGGAGATCGGAGTGGAGACGAAGACCGAAGGACACGGATCGCTTGGTATAACTCTTACCCATCTTTTTGTTTGCTAGTAGCTAGGTTGATGGCCCGATCCGGGTTAACAGTGCGCGGTGGTGCCGGTTTGCTGTTTTAGCAAAGTTTTCCGTTTCCGCATTTCCGGCGTCGGATTGACGGCCGGGGTGCCTCCGTGAACTTACATTGGCATCAGAACCACGCCATTAACCTAGTCTAGCTTGGTCTAACATGTTTACATTTCCGATCGATCAAAAATCCCAAAAACCGTATTTTTCCTTGTATCAGGTTTTTGTCGAAATTTTTTTAGCTCCAAAAATTTTTCAGGGTGTTGCAGAAATATGTGCAGGGTGTTCTAAGACTTCTGGAAAAATTTGGTGTCATGATTCGACTTTTCCACCGCGGAACCGCGGCCAAACACATGCATTGGCCGCGGTTCCGCGGCCATAATGACCCCTTGTTGCACCATTTTTTTCCAATGGGTCCTAGTCTATGAAATAGGGGTTTTGGGATATTCTTTTTGGGCCCAGATTTTCTGTGAGAGCTACAGTAGTGCTTGGGGCCCACTTTGATAAATTTGTTCGATCGGATATTTTAAACATGCTAGTTCACAGTATTTACATTATATCTGCGACCGTGAATGTCACTTGATCGGTAAATCCAGTCTAACTGCTATAGCCCGGTTAGACGGATTTGCGAACGTGACATTCACGTTGATGTTCTGTGTTGTGCTGTGGTGTTGCGGATCGGTCGTGGGGATAGCCTGGTTGCAATGTTAGTACAGTTTTGTTATATGTACATTTGATATTACAGGGCGAGCGTCCGACATGTGGACTGCCGTCACTGACTGTTTGTATTATTCTTTTGGGGCACGACCGGGTCGAGGTCGATGTACCCGTTGTATGTATATTTTACTTTCTGTACTAGGATTGCCCCATGGAGGGGTGCATGGATAGCCGGGTTCTAAAGGGCAACGAGCCCGCATCTCATGGCATTGAGACGGAGGGGGCTTTACTCTAGAATTGGCGGGCTATTCGCCGCACTCGTAGGGGGTACAGGTTGACCCAGGAGGGGTGCCCAAGTTACCGGATTCCGTGAAGTGCTGGGTGGACCATTCACGTTGTTGAAGGGGGCTGGCTCGCTTCAGGTTTTGGCGGGTAACTTGCTGCGCCCATAGGGGTCTATGATTTCATTGCACAGGCTATCCACACGACCAGGGGAACGTCGGGTTTCAGTAGCGGCTCTGTGAAACCAGGGGATCCCAGATATCTGTATTGTTCTGTGATGCTGATTACTCTCTGTGATGTTGCATTTTTTATCACGCCTTGAGCAAATATTATATATTGATATATATACTAGTAGATGTTGTATATGTTTTGCATCCGCGCTAGTCCAGTCCCCGCTCTGTCGTTAGTTAGCTAACCTAACGGGTGATGACGGGACCCAGTGGCGAATGCGGATGGCATATACGTACGTCATTATTTTCGTTCTTTATTGGTGTGATCAATTGATGGGACTGCTTTGATTCGGATCAATGCAAGTTAAACAAACCTATTCTGATGTTGTTGGAACATTTTTCAAAAAGCTGTTATTGCAAGGGCGTTCACTTTTGTTTTGCACAGTGGTATTCGGTTATGAATATCCAGCTCCTCAGTCGACAAGGCAAGGGCCGAGATCCCTTCACCGGGAGTGACCCCTTGGACAGAAGTTTGCGTCAGGGCAATAACTTCACTATAGCCGATTACTTTTGCTTTGCATCGTGGTATTCAGTTGGAATATCTTGCATCCCATCCTATGGGGAAAGAGCCGAGATCCCTTCACCGGGAGTGACCTCTTTAGTAAAGGTTTTTGTCACTATATTTTTAAAAATCTATCCGTTCCTTCAACGATATCAAGTTCATTACGTTAAAGGTTTTCGCCAGAAACCATTCGTAGCCCTCCGTCGTTTCATATGGATAGTCAATAGTATTCAAGCTGTGTTTGTTGGCCAAAGTCAAGGCACAGTGTTTGGTAGCTGTTGGTTATTCATATGCAACATAGATAGATGCGTTGGTTTGGGACAGTCGTATAGCCTTGTTGGCCAAAGTCAAGGGCTTGTGCGGGTGGGTTCAAATCAACCTGGAGAATGACAGGTAGAACCTGACATGTGACTTATGATTTGTTGGCCAAAGTCAAGGTCATAAGAGCATGGGGCAAAAATCACATCGGGAGTTTCTAAAGAAACTGAAACTTTTCAGATATGCGCATACCTTCTGGAGTGTGATAACGTGAGCGGATTCCGTCACGTTATCATGCGATGATAGTTGGATCCCGATTCCCACTGATGAGTTGCTTTACTCCTCGGGTGATCCTGACTAATTCTTCTTTCAGGTTTGGGGAAGAATTTGACGGTATAGTGGGAGGTTTCCAGATTAGATAAAGTGATAACCATTCTGATCTAGGCTAGAGTGCACGCTGAGTGTTTCTTTTCTCTCTCTCTTTGGCAGCGACCATTGACCCGACCCTAGACTATGACTCAGAGACCAAAATTAACCGAACCTTCTTAAAACGCTGGCTTTTGGATTGTCAGAGTTGCAAACCTCATTGCCACTCCTACTTTTACCCTTTTCTCCAGGACACCCCGTATCACTACGAACGTCCACTTCCATTGGACAAAACCATCATATGGTTATATACGATCTCGAATGAATTTATTCGAGGATGGTTTCCGGTTCTGGAGAAAACGGATAGGACTATTCAGTTGTCTTTTCCCTTTTACCTTCTCTCAGGTTGCGAGTGCTCCATAGATTAGGACAGTACACCTATTACGCAAATTGGATAGTCTTCTTCCAAACCTTAGGCTGGTGCCGAACGGTGGGGAATGAAGAAAACCAATTAGCCTAAACGGTGTACAGAAGGTATTAAGTTAAGACAAAGAAAGGGGTTAGAAGGAGGGCAAAGTAAATTGCGACTGATATTCACGACCAAACCAAGTATTTCGTTACCACTCCCACATCACCTTTGTATTTCTCCAGGACACTCCGTATCACTATGAAGATCCACAGTTTATTTGATACTCCATCGTATGGTTATATACGAACTCGAAAGGAACTTGTTCCAGTTCGGGGATGGATTCTGGTTCAGGAGAAATAGGAATAAGGTTTATTCGGTTGTCTTTTATCTTCACCTTCTCTCGCATTGCGAGTGCTCCTAGGATTAGGACAGTACACCCATTATGCTTATTGGATAGTCTTCTTCCAAACCATAGGCTGGTGCCGAACGGTAGGGAAGGAAGAAAACCATTTGGCCTAAAGGGGTGTGCAGAAGGTAATGACTAAAGACATATAAAGGGGTTTCGAGAGGTGGCAAAGAAATACACGGTTACAGTTATGAATCTGGATAATGGAAGAGGCATTACTAGGAATACCAGGATACCTCCTCGAAACATTTCAATGTTTCTGTTTCACTGTGTACTGTTAAAGGAAAACTGATTTCCCAATTAGACACTTGCTCCAGGGTATTTATTTACCAGATTTGATTCTCATATCTGTATGGTTTTACAGATGATGAGTGGGAGTAAGTTATTGGGAATTGGGTGATTATCCTCAATATATCAGGATTCGTTGTAATTGATGATATTTGAGGAAGTCACCTGGGTTGTTTGCCGGACGGCAAATGTTTGGTTTTGAATATCCGTTGTTATGCACCAATTTAAAATTGATATATCTGTACTTCTATTTTTTATAGAGTGAGATATACCTTTTGGAAATTATGTCTATGACATTTACCTAAATTAGTGGATGGTTAGGTAAGGAGTATTAAATAGCGGTGTAATTCTTCTTAACCATAAGTACAGTTTTCAACCTACGACACACAGTGAATGAGTTATTAGACTCAGGGGACTTATACAGAGTATTGTATATTGTCCAGTGTCCATTAGGACAGACGGGTTGGTCCTCATACTATATTCGGTTTACTTATGACTTCTCTAGTTCTTAGACAGGTGTTTCGTAGAAACACAGGGCCCAAGTTTTGAGAAGTTATAGGTATAAGAGTAAAGTAGAGAACCAGGTATTGCAAGTATCGGGATTCTTCAAGGTGATCGAAGATGTAGATACTTGTGTATGGTATTCAGTTGATAGTAATGAGTAAGAGAACTTGCTTCTCTTTCAGGTTACTCATAATTGGAAGCATTCCTAAGTTGAGTAACGCTGATAGGCCTCTCTCCATTCAGTTGACATGCACTGGAGACAGCTGCATGATTTGAATCTGGTTCAATTAAATCAGTGCCTCTGTTCCTGTATTGGATATAGAACAGTTCATATCTTGACATTGTTAAGATACGGGGAGTTGTCCAGCTTATGCTTAAAACCAGACTCTGGATGACTCAAGGCACGTTTCTGTAATGGCTGTTTGTGGGTTGACCCGGGCTATGACGAGGGTTGACTTTCTACCATCTGGAAGATTAATAGTGATATTGTTCTTGACTCGCCACAGTTTTAATAAAAATGGATTTTTTCAGAAAACAGTAGTGGGAGTATGGTAGAACTGGAAGTGATTCCAGAGCCGCAAACGATTACTGAAGATTTGATAAAGAACCTAAAGATTCAATCTGATTTGACATTCCATTGGCCACTCCGCAGATATGGTGGGTAACCTCAGGCACCCGAGAGGTACTCCGGTGGCCTCAAGGACGGTGACAGGGAGGTTCTTGTTTACCCAGACTTGCCATTGCTGTTGTTCCAGACTATGAGACCCGGCAGGAGGATGAGTATAGCGTCGTTCTAAACTGTCTTTAGAAGCGTACGTGTATATGACTCTGACAGAGGGATGTCAAGGTCTGTGGGAGCAGCGGAAGCATTGGTGGACAGGTGGCTTATGTCTATTTATAGACTAAAGCAGATATAGCGGAGATAGATCATCTATTTCTGATGTGACAGTCATAGTTTTGACTTCATCAGAATAGGGGATGGATCTGTTAAGAAGGTAGTAGGGTGTGATGTCCTGGTATTTGGATGACATACACAGAGTAGGAAGTGATATTCCTATGCTACGATCGGTTGTACTTTGGTCGTCACACAGCGGTTTCTCCACATAGGACTTGGATATTATATCAGACATTCTGGTTACTGGATCTATGCTATTAGATCTAGATTTAGGTAGTTTCCCAATCTGGGTACTTAGACAGCATTCTATGAGTATTTAGAATGGACGACTCCTGGCACGGTAGTGTACCTGCAGGTGATGGAGTCACCCTCTCTAAAGGTGTCTTATAGACTAAAGTAGAGAGGGATGTGCATGATTGGCAGATCACTTGCTTAGGCAATTGAGTCAATCATGAGATGTCAAATACCACATTTGATATTGTTCTTGCAGTAGATGAAATAAGTTGATATTAATCCAATCCTGGAGATACGATCGAAAGCAGGTTTAGGACATAAGTGCGTGTTCTAGGGATTTGATAACGGCAGCCTCCTTTAGGAGACGGTTATCATTCCAGGCTTCCAAGGTGACCTGAATGACAGAGTGACTGTCAGAGTTATAGTTTTCCCTCTGACGAGGGGCAGTATTTTGGACAGGTGATCCAAGCAGATACTGAGGGAGGCATGGCGCAGGATACTGATTAAGTTCAGTTGACGATACAGTCTAAGAAGTTTGGATTTGGAGTTCATTTATGAACTAGGTCACATCAGACATCCAAACATTCTAAGACAGGTATTGCTCATTTCGGGAGATGGCTTTCTCCGCGAACTTGAGATATAGAGAGACATAGAAAGAAACATCAAAGCGGATCCACTCACTGAGGTTATTCCTCGAACACAATAGTTTCGCAAACGAGCTTTGTGAGACTGACTAGTAGAGGAGTTAGGTGTTCAGTATCACACGGGCCGTGAGTATGCGACATCGCAATAATTAGCCTTGAGTGCAAGTGGGAGATTGTTGGAGATAGTGCCCTCAGAGTCAATTATTGGATCACAGGCATGTGATTGCAATGATTGATAGAGGACCTATCCCGATACAGTCTTACTCAAGATGATAGTATGCTACCTGGTTTATCTTTATCATCGTATACTGCTTTAGGTGACCTTACAGGTCGCTATTACACGTTGATAGAGCCCCTAGGATTCTTGCTTGACTGCCAGCAGTATGAGGGCGATCATATACGTGGGAGCTGGAGTCTATAAGAATATCCTTAAAAGGTCCCTAGTCGTGGGAGTTTCGAGACAGGGCATCGATTCTCCAGAGTAGACTAGTGTATACAGTCGAGACCCCGACGAGGGGCGGTGGCCGGTTTCACAAGCCACTGGTGTCAGTTGGTTCACCTAAGATGTATACAGGTGCTCATTGGGTTATGAGTACACCGGACAGGACTCGCCGGGAACCTGCTAGTTGGTATTATACCTGATGTCAAATAGCAGTTCCCTGGTGACATGTGTACAGGTTAGTTCATTGACCGGAGATCGTCATTTGTCTCGTGTGAGTTCCCACTGTGCTTTGATTACTACCCTACCATGCTCAAAGGAGACGTGCAAACAGGTTTTAGTTGGGTACAGTCCCGAGCCACATGGAGGCAGTGAGCGGATCTGCAGGGGTTCGTCTTTCCCGATATTGGGGGTGAGGTCGCGCTGTGTCTAGGAGAGCCAGTACATGAAAAGTCCTTGGCCAAGGCAGGAGATTTACTGGTAGGTATTCCAGTAGTATCTCAGGGTGTTCTGGGCTACACTCCGACACGACTTGTACCGCTTTTGGGGGTCTGACTTTACCAACCCCCTAGGCCCGCCATGCGATGCTCAAAGACGAACGGACCAGACTGTACGGATATTGTCACTGACAGGCTCAGTAGGGTGTCAGGATGAGTTCGCTCATCGACGTCCCTTTGGTCAATAGCTGGTGGCCCGTCACGTATGGCTGATACCTCTGACGTGCTAGTAGTTAAATCCACACCCATATTATTGACGAGTCTTTAGAGTCCCCCACACACAGTTACTCAAGTTTCGGGCGAAACGCTGTAGAGGCCGTATGGAGATATGGCAGGGTTCGATCAGATACGTGCGGTATTGCACGAATCATGATCGGACGGATTTTACTAGCCGGCTTTGGTTTAAGCCGGATCCTAGTGTTAGACAGTGTAGATTTTGTCTCTTTGCAGTTGTATTCAGTGGGAATACAAATGCGGGCATGTATATGCAGTAGCGGGGTTTTCCTGTAATTTATTATGGGATCAGTTTTCTGAAGTTGCTAGTTTGCATTCCGTTCCGGCCGGTTTCCCTTTGCTTCTTCACGGTCGGACTTTTCGATGGAGGGGGGTTATTTGCAAGTTTGCAAATAACTTATTGTGAGGGGGTTTCTTGCATTTTGTGGCTTCATCATGATGAGATTCCTTTTGAATCAATCCTACCATTTATGAGATTAGAAATGGAAAAGGTGAGGAGATGATTTGGATTAGAAATGTGGTGACCATTTTTTCATTGATCTTTTTTTCTTCTCTTGAAATTAAGATTCCTTTTTACCCTCCACCATATTATTATGGGGCCGGCCACTTTTGAGGGGAGAGAGGAGTGAGGTTCATTTGGTGTAGCATTTTCTTCATCTCATTTTCCTTGCTAAAATGAGAGAACCATTATTCCTCTAAAGTTCATTCTTCACTTCCTCCACCATGGCAACTAACTAAACCCCAAAAGAGACAAGCTACTACACTACACCTACAGTACCTTTGGACGCATCGGCTTGCCAACTTCACGCTCGAGTTGCCTCGGTCCAGAGGTGAGAGCCCGTAAAAGAAATCGGCTACATGGTGCCCTTTCCGACGAGGAGGTGACGGACGGAGATTCCGCGGGAGATCGGAGTGGAGACGAAGACCGAAGGACACGGATCGCTTGGTATAACTCTCTACCCATCTTTTTGTTTGCTAGTAGCTAGGTTAATGGCCCGATCTGGGTTAACAGTGCGCGGTGGTGTCGGTTTGCAGTTTTAGCAAAGTTTTTCGTTTCTGCATTTCCGGCGTCGGATTGACGGCCGGGGCGCCGCCGTGAACTTACACAAAGACCACTGCGACCATCTCAAAATCATGAGTGGGATAATTCTGCTCGTGCTTCTTCAGCTGCCGGAAAGCATAAGCGATAACTCTATCATGCTGCATCAATACACAACCGAGCCCCACTCCAGAAGCATTACAGTAAACGATGTAGCCGCCCGATCCAGAAGTGAAAGATAAAACTGGTGCATTCGTTAACCGAGTTTTCAACTGCTGGAAACTCAGCTCGCATGCCTCAGTCCAAAGAAAAGGAACTCCCTTCCTGGTTAATCTGGTCAGCGGTGCAGTGATACTCAAGAAATCCTGCACTAAACGGCAGTAATAACCGGCTAAGCCCAAAAAGCTGTGGACCTCTGTCACTGATACAGGTCGGGGCCAAAGCTGTATGGTCTCGATCTTCCTCGGGGCCACACGAATACCGTCTCCCATAACCACATGACCCAGGAAGTCAACACTTTCAAGCCAGAAGGCGCACTTCGAGAATTTAGCAAACAGCTGGTGCTTTCTCAATGTCTGCAAGGCAATCCTCAAGTGCTGCTCATGCTCCTCTCGACTCCTGGAATAGAACAGAATGTCATCAATAAACACAATAATGAAATGGTCGAGGAACGGCCTGAAAATCCGGTTCATCAAATCTATGAACGCTGCTGGGGTTGGCTATTGTGCCCTCAAGTCAAGCATTGGATCGTAGGCACGTGATTGCAATGATTGAGGGAGGACCTATACCGGTGGAAAGGTCTTACTCGAGATGATAGTATGCTATTTGGTTTGTCTTTATCATCATGTACATGCTTCAGGTGACATTGCAGATCACTATTACATGTGGATAAAGCCCATAGGATTCTTGCTTGACTACTAGCTGTATGATGGAAATCATATAGTTGAGAGTTGGGTAGTCTATAAGCACATCCTTAAAGTGTCCATAGTCATGGGAGTTTCGAGACTGGGCATCGATACTCCGAGAGTAGACTAGTGTATACGGATCGAGACCCCGATAAGGGACGGTGGCCGGTCTCACAAGCCATTGGTGTCAGTTGGTTCACCTAAGATGTATACAGGTGCTCATTGGGTTATGAGTACACCGGACGAACTCGCCGGGAACATGCTAGTTGGTATTATACCTATTGTCATATAGCAGTTTCCTGGTGACATGTGTACAGGTTAGTCTATCGACCTGAGATCGTTATTTGTCTCGTGTGACTTCTCACTGTGCTTTGATTACTACCCTACCACGTCTCGAAGGAGTCGTGCAAACAGGTTTTAGTTAGGTACAGTCCCGAGCCACATGGAGGTAGTGAGCAGATCGTCAAGGGATTCGTCTCTCCCGGTATTAGGGGTTGATGTCGCGGTGTGCACGGGTGACCATCACCAGAAATCCTTGGCCAAGGTAGTCGAGAATTACTGATTTAGGATCGGTAGTTTCTCAGGTGGTGATAGGCTTCATACCGACACTAAATGTCAAGTTATTAGGGGTCCGACTTTATCCACCCCCCTAGACTTCATATGCGATACTCATAGACGAACGGACCGGACTGTACGGATATTGTCACTGTCAGGCTCAGTAGGGTTTCAGGATGAGTTTGCTTGTCGGCCTCCCTTTCGCTTAATACCTGGGCAGCCATTACGTATAGCTAGTGCCGCTGACGTGCTTGTGGTTAAACCCACTGCCAGCATATTGACGAGTCTTTAGAGTCCCATAAAGAGCGGCTTCTCAGTTCAAGCAGTGAGCCCGCGGGGTGTGCAAACATCTCAATCTTTCAGTTTTTGGAACTTTAGCTCACTGTTTTTTTCCCATGGTTTTGGAAATTGGTTTGGTTTGCTAATAGCATGAGGAATTCTAATGTCGTAGTTTACAATACATACATTACTATCTGCGATCATGAATGTCATTAGAGCGGTACAGCTTGTCTAATTGCTATAGTTCTTTTAGATGGGTTTGCGAACGTGACATTTACGTTGATGTTCTCTGTTATGCCGTTTGTTGGCTGGATCGTCGTGGTGGATAGCCAGGGGACAATGTAGTACAGTTTAGTTTTATTTGTACATTTGATATCGCAGGGCGAGCATACGACATGAGGACTGCCGTCACTGCCTGTTTGTATATTATTTATTTGGGGCACGACCAGGTTGATGTCGATGTCACCATTGTATATATTTTCTTTTCTATACTAGAATTACCCCACGGTGGAGAGCACGGATAGCCTGGTTCTGGAGGGCAACGTGTCCGCATCTCATGGCGTTGAGACGGAGGGGGCCTCACACTAGAATTAGCGGGCTATTCGCCGCACTCGTAGGGGGTACAGGTTGACCCAAGTTGGGGTGCTCAAGTTACCGGATTCCATGAAGTGCTAGGTGGCCCATTCACTTTGTTGAAGGAGGCTGCTTCGCTTCTGGTTTTGGAGGTTAATTTTCCACGCTCGTAGGGGTCTAGGTTTTCATTGTACAGGCTATCCACACGACCAGGGGAACGTCGGGTTTCACTTGTGGCTCAAAGGAAACCAGGGGCTCCAAGATTATCTGTATTGTTCTGTGATGCTTATCGCTATTTTGTGATGTTGCATTTATGACGCCTGGAGCGATTATTATATATTATTATATATACTAGTAGATGTTGTATATGTTTTACTACCACAACCCGAAATATTAGCTCGTAACCGGCACTTAAATCACACCACGTCTAAAGGCATAACGTAATTCAAATAAGCTGAAACCCAGAAATCTAAACCTTTTTAAGAAAATAAAAGAGGTGAACTTTTGAAAATAAGGTATAATGAAATCAAAAGTTTTCCTAAATACATAAACAACGGAACAAAAAAATGCAAGTGGGTGTTACTAGTTGAAAACATGTTTCGACTTTTTAAAAATTTGGGCAGCACCTCTTTTGTATTTTTTGATCCAAAACCACAAAACAAGATAATGATAAAGGCCTCCCCAAGTGGGAGCTAGCTCTTCGCCAAATGGCAGATCACAACCACGGAAGACAGTAAATATAAGTATACGACGCCCAACGACGAAGTTCACCACAAAAGATAAAAAAATTAAGCAAGACATCAAAACCATAAGTAGCAGAAATCCCCTCGCTCTATGTCTCGCAACCACAAGTCTCACTAAGTCTCATTACTTATACAATTACTAAATTTGATTGATGGAGTTGACTAGATACAATATGAATAAAGAATGCAATAATGGTACGATCCAGCATGTACCACCTACCAAAACAAGTCGACCGAATGCAAACTCTGTGCCAATGAAGCCGCTACCGATCCATGCGGCCAACATGCAAGAACTGTGGCACAACGGGGGTGAGTTGCCAACTCGTGAGTAGAAAAACATCAACAAGTAGAAATCGAATAAACAACGACTCCTAGGTCATCTGTATCATAAAGGTAATACGATGATATCTAGGGTGACTGTATCGGTATATGTGCCAGCACTAGAAGTAAATGCCTGTCAGCATGCGGATATCATCCAACAATATAATCAACGTATGTATGCAAGTGGATCCCATCCACGTGTCAACCAATGACACAACAACATCATGCATGCAAATATCATAAAAGCATATGCATGAAATTATGAGGATATAAATCAACGTGTGTCCCTCGCGATACATCCAATCATAGAACTTGAGTGTCCAGCATCGACACTCGAAACATTATAAAACCCGTACCCAGCATCGGCACGTAAATCCTCATATCTCTCGGGCTCCGTCAGTCCGGATCGGCCCACGGGCTCCATCTGTCCGGATCGGCCCTTATCATTTCTCGACTCCGGTCGGTATCCTCCGGATATCCTCCGAGCCCAAATACTATCACCTGCAGGTAGTACTCCCTGCCAGGCTCATCGTCTACTGTGCGACATCCTTTTCTTGCCCCGGGGTACTATACCGGGTCCACCATGTACCCGCAATCGGCCTCATCTTGCTCCTCGAATCGGGTTTCACATGTCACACGTTTCAGAACCGAGAAAACGCATGTTGGACGCACTGAAATATCATATGAAGAGAAACCGAGTTTTTAAAACAGTACATGCTTTCTTTTGAAATAGCTACGGTTCTCAAATCCAGAAATCTCAGGAAAACAGTATATCCCAATGCATAAAAGCGTAAAGCATGACGTATGCGACATATAACAGAATGTAAGCATATCCGTATATCATGCAACATGGAACAGTAATATGTACATATCGAGGGATAACCGCTCTTTTAAATGAATCCAGTTTTTAAAATATGTCATGCGGTTCCCAAATCTCCAAAATGAAATACAACATCGTATAATGGTGCATATGTGTATGTACGCAAGTATGGATGTACAATATGTATGTACGCAAGCATGGTGTACAATATGTATGTACGGAAGCATGGTGTACAATATGTATGTACGCAAGTATATCATGCAAGGAGTCATTTCGTGATGGAGCAATCCTACCGTGTAGTGACATGGCAATTATCGATGATGAAGTGTGTGAGCCGGCAAATCTGTGTAAGTGTAACATATGCATCATCGATAATGGTGTAGGTGTACTAGCACAAGTATATGAAATGCAATGAGAGTGACATGTGCATAGTATAAAGTAAATCGTATGCAAAGTGCTGACAGGTATACGTATCTAACATGACTGAGTCGGTAAATCTATCTATCAGCATCCAGCCTCACAACATCACGTACGGTATAACCCATCGTACAACATCCTTTAGTCAAGGGTATGGATCAAACATCAAGTCAAACTCATCATGTACGGAAAGTCATCGTACGGCGGCATTAAACCATCGGGGATCCTATCATCCTCTATGACAATGAGAGGTACGGACCTAACGCCTTGTATGGCATATCATTCAAGATTCACAACATTATATAAATCTATATACCTATGTCACAGGTCACATCCATAACAATCTCGTATCAGGGGACCGACAAGGTATCAATCATCTCAAATGACTCACATCTGTATGCCAACATATCATCAAGTCATCATATCACATCGTATATTCTTTTCATTGCATATAAGTCTCACATCAAGGCTATTTTATATATACATTCTACCGTATACATCAATTTTCATGTTACTCTAAAACTCATACTATTCTATTATAACTACAATTCTATAAGTCGTGATTCACATTCACTTTTCATGTCCTTATAGCTTTCATCTCATATCTTCATATCTATACATTCAATCATTCATCTTTAACTATCTTTTAACCATAACCCTAGTTTCCTAATCTAGGTTTCCTTACCCATATTCTATATATATAAATCGGTTTCCATCAAGTTTGCTAGGGTGCTATACGCCATCCACCCGACTCCCCCCGTAAATATAGATCTACTCACCTTGATCCTCGCTTGCTGGAGTCGATGACGCCACGCTCTCCACGTCGTCTCGAATTCCACGTGGGGTACCTACAACCAATACACAATCGCAAATGCGTATTAAAATTCAAGTCGGAAAACCAATATGGCACATGGTTCGCTCACAGGTTAAAACCTATAACCTTGCATGGAAAATACGGCCAATAAACCTAGTCGTCGACGTTCAAACGCCACACGACGGAAACACCATATCAAATACCAAATCAAAATTCATTACAAACCGCAAAACGAATTCAGAAACTTAGAAAATATGCTCCATATTTCACCCTAAGTGAAATTGGCCAATTTCGCATACCTGGAGGGTCTAATTTACAGGTAACAAAGCCATGGACCAAATACGATGCCATACCTCCCTGCTCAGGGCGCAAATTGCGGCCATAATGGATAAATCTATGTCCTGGGTTTGGAGTTGGGGTCCCGGGTCTTCAGGGTAGCTCCTAGGTTTCCTGGTTGACTCATTGTGATCCCTAAATAATTTTTAGGTCACCGGGGTTATAGCAGATATCAATATACCATCACAACAGTTAACAAAATACGATATCGGGGTTTCTAAGTTTGGGAATTGGGGTTCTAATCTCTGGTTTAGCCCACTATATCATCAGTACAGGTGTTATATGGTCTCTATTAATCTCAATTACACTTCATAATTCAAGGATCCCTCAAACTCTAACTAGGAATTTTCTAAGTTCACAAAACCGAACTAAAACACTTCTAAACATGCATGGTTACTAAAGTGAATGAAAAACTAATCTAATGGTGATGAAATTAGCTCATTTGGCAACTCAAGAAATTTCTTGAGTTTCCCCAAGTGTCCAAAATCCTTGCTTTCTTGGTCCAAAGTGTTTGTAGGGAGCTTGTGCACATTTTAATGAAGTGGGGATGATATTTTGAAAAGTATTTGGGTGTGTTTTGAGGTGATTTGAGGAGGGGGAAGGAGGAGGGCTGCCATGAGAGGAGATGAGGGATGAATGATGAAGAAATAATGAAGGGGGAGAATGAGCTATGACCATGTTTGACCCATCACCCTCTCTCTCATGCCCATACCCTTTATTCTATTCTTGTCTTTTCCTTTTTCTTTTCTTTTCTTTCATTTAAAACAACAACCATGCAAGAAAACGAAGAGAAAGCCATGATAAAATGTAACAAGTGCTAAAAATGACTTGGTGCATGTCACATGTACAAAACTAGTTTAATGCACGATTATCGATATTTAATCGTGATTAGTATTAAAAGCAATATAATTAATTATATAACAATCTATAATTGCTCAAATCTTATAAAACACCATCTTTTCAGTAATTCCTTCCAAATATTTTTCACTTTATCGGTATTTAATTATACCACATATTAAAATATTCACAATATTTATTATTTAATTATTTAAATTCCCCAAAAATAATATTTTATTTTTCTGAAATGTTACAGTCTTCCCCCATAAAGAAATTCGGTCCCCGAATTTAAATTTAAACCCCAAATAATAAAACATTTCAACAATCAGCTCAATCAACGGGGCTCCGACATCACAGAAGATACTGAATAACACAGCGCGTCAAGTGCGCATGAAAGCGAGTACGAAACTCAAAATCGAACTCCGTCAAGCGTTACGCAAACCATCGGATTTGCATGCATATCATCGGAGTTACAATGGAGATAAAGATCTCAAAATCCACTACTAAAATCCAATATACACTAACCAAATACTATAATACATATATAGTATGCATCCCTGGAAAAATCCTTTAAACTGAGTAAAACACATGCACAATCTTTTCTGAATCGCCGTGTGATGCGTAACTCACGGCACAAGTGATGGACGCTCATTTGTAAAGTAATAACTATATGCTCATATTGGTTTTGCTAAACATACGTTCGGCCCTTATGAAATATCCCAAAGGTTTTCCTTGTAAACATTCATGTCGCTCACGGACACGTATGAAATTGCGAGACTATAGCTCCTTTTTGAAAAGCTCTAGTTAAACGTTTAGTGCATGCAAAATACTCAGGTACTGTCTTCAGATCAGTCCTGTTCGGTTGCTACATAATATAGTACCCATCATGAAAACACAGTGCCTCAAAGCAAAATCAGCCTCAAAAGGCGTATCTAATAATCATGTGCGTCTGGTGCGCATGGAAATCAAATCCAAATATAGGTGCTACGAATATGCGCAAAACCAAAACTAAGTGCAACGGGTGTGCACGGAAGCATCTGTCCAGTGCAACGGGTGTGCACGACAACAACATCTAGTGCATCTATAGTGCATGAAAATCTTAATCCAGTGCAACTAACATGCACGAATGAAAATCCCAAATCGAGTGCATCCGGTGTGCACAAAACCTAATATCGAGTGCCGAATATGCACAAAAATCCAATCCAAGCTCGTCAGGTTCGTAAAAATCATCTAGTGCAGTAGCATGTACGAAAACGCACAGCAAGTGCCAACGCGCACGAAAAACGCAATCTGATAACGCAAATGCACAAAGACATAAATCGGGTGCAACCAAGGCACGGAGTATAAAGCCGGTGCAACCAATGCACAAAATACCAAGATGGTGCAACAATGCACAAAATACGAATCTGGTGCAACAAATGCACAAAACAAAAATCGGATGCATCCAGTGCACGAAATACAAATCCAGTGCATGCAAATGCACAAAGTACAAATCTGGTGCAATAAATGCACGAAAACTCATCAATAACTCAAATGCGTGTAAAAGCAATACCGAGTGTACCAAGGTATATGAAATCATAAACATGTGCAACCGCCTGCACAAAACACGTATCAATGCACTGCAAGCATAAATGAGCTATACCGAGTGCATAATCAAATCGAGTGCATACCACACGCACAAAAATCAAATCAACCGTATGAAATTCATAAAATCATAACCACGTGCTACCAAGGCTCAAAACCGATATCAAGTGCAATAAATATGCACAAATCATAAACCAACACAACGGTGTAGAAAGCATATCTCAAGTGCAATAACTATGCACCAAATATAAATACCCAGTAGGTGCAGCCATGGTGCACGAAAACAATATCATGAAACTCAATCATCAAAACTCAAATCCAAGCGATATAAGCATGATACTCGGATCACAAACGCAAACCGCAATAAATGACATCGAGGTATACCTCCTACAATGTCAAAAAATGTCGTTGCGCCTAAAAATGGCAGAGCAAGAACTTCCGCTTGTCTCCTGCTCACAGTCTGGCGTCTTCTGTCTCTGGGTCCTCATTTCTCTGTGGATTACCAATCTCTAAATCCATCGTCTCATCGTCCCGGTCAGGTGTGCTAACACGAACGATTCCGATCTGGCACTTCTCGGCCAATTATCACGACCACTCGTAAAGCAGCACGTCACTGGCGTCGGGCTCTGGCCCTCTGAATACACGTGACACATCTGATCCTTGGTGAAAATCTTATCGCAGCAGTGTCTTGGATGGAACCTGCTCAGGGTTTATTCCGATCTCGCCTATGCCGAACTGTACGGAGGCTAGTACTCTCGCATAATCTTTTCTCATTTTCTGGACATCTGCGTTCTCAGCACTGCATCTCCTTGGGAACTGGCCGTATCCCAACACCTCTGTATACACATTAAATCTCTAATCTCGACGGGGAGTAACAGCAGCTCATCAGCATCTCGCACAAACCTCTGGTCCCACTCGTCTGTTTCATCGTCCCCTTCGACGTCACGTCACGCTATCTGCGTACTGCAAATGTTCACGGCTACAGTCGATCCGAAGTCTCTCACACGGACTCCTAGGCATCCTAATGAGGTCTCACAAGGCATCAACCATGCCAATTTCAAACAATCTAGGTGCCGAGAAACCCGACTACGGATCGTTGGCTAGAAATCTAGGCGAAAAAGCTAACTAGTTAACACTTAACTATGAGAATACGGATATACAACCTTTGTAGATCCGGTGCTCCACCTCCACGGCTCCGCAATGAAGTCTCCTCGCTGTCCAAGACGGATCCCGGGCTCTAGCGTCGGCTTCATCGAAGAATGGACGGGCTAGGTCATCGACAACGTGCCGAAGATGATCTACGTCGAAGCATCACTAGATCAAGCTCCACCTTCACCGAGCCTTGAAAACTTGTGAAGGAAACACACTCTACTACTTGGCAAGAGGTAGAGGATGACGAAATAGGAAGTGGGTAGACTTTAGAATTGGATTTTTCACTCATTTCATCAAGTTGCCATTGATGGTCAAGCTTTTCTTCACTTGAAGGAAGAAGAAGAAGAAGCTAAAATATTATGATAAGTTATTAGAAAATATAAAATAAAAGAATACTTATCATAATCTTTAACCATGGTAATGTGTAGAGAATCAATCATGGTTAAAGGAATGGTTAGGGTCAAGCTAGAGACAAAATGGTCACTTAGTCAAAAGATCAAGAAGCTTCAACTAGAATCCAAAATTAGCAACCATTTCATTTCATTTTCTTTTATTCATTTATCATAAATAAATGGATAATTAAATAAGATAAATGAATAACAAATAATAAACCCTAACCTATTCATTAACCAAGGTTTAATACTTTACACTTAACCAAAAAGCATGTATCATCAAACATGATACAAGCTAGTGCACAAAATCATATCACATATATAATGCGCACATCCGAGTGAGAAAATCCATCTTAAAATGAACCAATACTAGTTAATGCAAAGTAATATATCAAATATATAATTATACATTAAATCATTAAATCAATACTTGATTTAACGATCCGGTCATATCGCATATAACCGACTAGTATCCTATGTATCGGCTTATCGAATCAACCTTTGATTCGATAACTAGGGTATATCGCATATAACCTAATCGATACATTCATCGCGAGAATGGAATACGGTATCACATACACGCATTATTCTCGGTCCCGCACATATCTCATATGCGCTCCTATTTCGTTTCGCTTGAGCCAGGAAACCTCTGTGTAGGACTCTAAAGACTCGTCAATACGCCGGTAGCAGGCGATGATCATATCAAACACCCACAAGCCGCAAGCGGTCTGCTAAACGTAACGGCCACCCGGGTATTGAGCGATCTGAAGATCGACGAGCAAGCCCGCTCACACTCCAGTGAATCCGACCAGTAACACTACCGTACAGTCCGGTCTGATCGTCTGATATGTCGCATATCTCGCCTAGGGGTGGTAAACGTCAGACCCCAATAGCTCGATAAGTCGTGTCGATATGAGGTCTATAACTATTCGAGAAACTACAGGTAACACTTACCAGTAAATCTCTGCAACCCTGGCCAGGGATTTCCTGTTATAGCCAATCGAACACAGCGCAACATCAACCCCCTATACCGGGAGAGACGAATCCCCTCCTATCGCTCATTGCCTCCATGTGACTCGGGACTGTACCCAAAAACCACCGTTTTGCACGCCCTCTTGGACGTGGTAAGATGGAAATCAAAGCACAGTGGGAACCACACAAGACTCTATGACGATCTCGGGTCAACAGACTACTCTGTACCAGTGTCACCAGAGAACTGCCATCTGACGTGAGGTATAATACCATCTGGGAGTTCTCGGCGAGTCCGTCCAGTGTACCCAGTCTCTACTGAGCACCCGTATATCATCTCTGATGTCAAACACCAATGGATATGGGATCATCCATCGCCCATCTGTATGGGTCGAGAAGGTATACGCTAGTCTACTCTGGTATATCGATGCCCCGTCTCGATACACCCTCGACTAGGGACTTTGAAGGATGTACTTACGGACTACCATGTCCCCACTAGTATGATCCGCATCATAGTCCAGGTAGTCAAGTACACATCCTAAGGGCTTTACCAACATGTAACAGAGAGACAAACAGTATACACGTTAAGGTAAAGATCAACCAGATAGCATACTATCATGTCGAGCAAGAAAGTCCTTCCTATATACGTCCCAGCATCCACTACAATATACATCCTATGTACAGTAATGGCCTCTAGGGCATACATATAACTAACAATATCAAGGATAACCGGGTTTTTAAAACAGTTACATACTCTCTTTTGAAATACCCACGGTTACCAAATCCAGAAATATCATGGAAACAACATATCTCAATGCGTATAATCAAAAGCATGATGTATGCGACATGTAAAAGAAATGTAAGCAAATCAGTATATCATGCAACATGGAATAGTAATATGCACATATTGAGGGAAAACCACACTTTTAAAATGAATCAGTTTTAAAGAGCATCTTGCGGTTCCCAAATCTCTAATCAAGACAGAATCATCTATGTATGTGCAATTACTTATGTATGTAAGTATGGGTGTACAATAGGTATGTACACAAGTATGAATGTACAATAGATGTGTGCACAATTATGAGTGTACAATATGTAAGTACACGAGTATGCCATGCAAGGGTCATATCCTGAATGCAACAGTACTACAGTGTAGTGACATGGCAATTATCGATGATGAAGTGTGTGAGCCGGCAAGCAGGTGTACGTAAAACATATGCATCATCGATAATGGTGCTGGTGTCCTAACAGCTTGATTTTAATATAACAAAAACCATTTGCACATGCAATGCAATGCGAATAACAAGAATATGCAGAAATCGACTAATAAATGCAGTAGTGACGCATCTGCATCAATATAAAAATGCCATACATTTTGCTATTTGAAATAAGACGAATCGGGTTTTTTAGTAAAATAAGGGTTACAATGTTTTTAAGAAAATATGCGTCCTTTGAAAATATTCGTAGAATCCCTTTACCTATCTTTGAAATACTCCCGATTCGTTAGTTTTGAAATAGGTATGACATCGGCCTAGCCTAACATCTACTAGCAAAACTACAGCTCTAACTAGCAAGTCAAACAAGAGGGGTATGGAAACCACCTAAATCTGAGTCGATATATATATATATATAAATAATAGTCGGTGATCCCGCCTTAAAGGTACCGCGTACGTGTAACATTTAGAGATTTTTAGAAAATAAATAAAATTAATTAATTAAATAATAAAATGCCAATTTAAATTTTTTTTAAAAACCAAATAAGATAATTTAATAAGATGGTTGTAAAACAATTTAAATTAAATTTTTTGTATGCAACATAAATAAATTATAAAGGTTTTAGTGATAATTTTAGCTTCATTTTAATAAAATGAGTGTTTTGTAATAAACTAAGTTGTGAGGGGTTTCTAGGTAAAGTTTAGGATTTTGTGCAAATGGGGAATTGTTAGGGTTGTAAATGAAAATGGGGATAGAAACTTTTTAGCTCAGAATTTTAGTGTAGATTAAATCAAAATAAGAAGTTAATGCAAGCACACATCTTGCTTGCATGCACAACACTCACCTCACACCTCTTGCTTGCATGAAACCATTACCTCTAGCTTGATTACACCTCCTCCTTCATCTTATCCCTTCCTCCTCTCATATATATAGCCTATATTCAGATCATTAGCAAGTTTAATTTCTGAAAATCTAAGGAAAAGAAAAGGAAAACAAAACAAAACATTTAAAGAACAAGAAGAAGAAGGAAGCTAGATCTTCATCACCATCAAGCTAGGACAAGGGGGTTAGCATCTCAGAGGGGTTATTGCAACAACTTATTGTGGGTAATTTCTAAATCACAGTAGGAGTTTAAGCTCTGTAAATAGTTTAAATGGAATTGAACAAGTTTTATAATTTCACATTTTAAGAAAAACATAGCTCTGTAATAATCTGCTGTTAGTAAGAATAAAATCAACTTAACAAAACAGTGATAAAATGATGTATGTAACACATAGAGCAAACTATAGGAACACGAACAGGGGGGCTCGGATTTGGGCCGGCGACCAATAGGGTAATTCCGGCGTCGCCGGTTTTGTTAGTAGCTAGGGTGTTTTGGTGAGTTGGGTAGGTTTCAGTGTACAATTTTGGATATTTTGGTGTTATTTAAACAAATTAGTTTCACAGCAGATAGAATCTGGAAGTTAATATCGGAAAAGTTATCTAAGAAATCAAAATACGACTTGGTTAATGAATAGCGCGATCTGTTTTCTGTAGCGATACAGGTTAGGGTTGAAATCCAGTTAGTACAAGTGTTTGATAGGTTGCGATAATCATACTTAGTATAGCTAATACATAAAACTAGTATTTTTATGTTTTCACCGTATCGGAGATTAGCCGTTTCTTATACACGTTAATTGCGATAATAGATTCGAATACGGAAACTTCGGAGGCCGCAAGGAAAGGAAATGGATTGGTGATCGGAGTTGATTTGTCGTATTCCGGTGAGTAGACTAAACATCTACCGGGGGATTTTGAATGGATGGCGTGATACGCCCGTAGTTAAGTTTAAATAAAAATGGGTTTTTTTATGCTAAATTGATCATATGTATTCATATAGATATTTATACATCACCATGTTTATAATTGTTAGAACACTGCACAGTTATCGGCGAGTTATGCCGCACCTGCACATATCTACATGTTACACTACACCTCGTCGATATTACCATGTCACTTTTTCACTTAGCAAATTTCTTCTTAAAATGATTCATATCATATTTTACACACAAATAATAGTAGTATATTGCATCATTAATTTTATGCTTAGTATCTGCGTATTTCATGTTGATATAAGAGGTAAATGTATTATTGAGGATTTATGGCTTTGAGTTTTAAATACTAGTGAAAGAATTCAATGATTTTATGATAAATATGACATGTCCACCGTGAAATGTCGTTTTTTGATTTGGTTTTGTTCCGAACCGGGTTGGGTAGGTATACGGTTGCGGAATTTCTTACGTATATCCGAGATGGGTGGGGTAGCTATACAGCCGGATCATGGTGGACCCGGTCGGGGCTGAGGGAAAGGGGCCGCAATTTAGGCGGTGAGCCTAACGAGGATACTCGATACCGGAGTCAGTGGAAAACACGGCGGATATCTAGGTAATACCGACCGGTGTTATTAATTGACAGGATCGTTCGGGGAACGATGCCTGATGAAACACCGAAGATTTGTGTCGATGATGGACACGGGAAGAAAATGAACCTTATTTGGAAAATAATTGATGAAACTTCAATTTTTGATTTTTATATTGAACATTATTAATTTATGCTCCCATCAGTTAGTATGCATCATATTCATCATTATTGATATTAGTTCTAGATCGGCATACTTATATTATCAGCCGATATATGTTAGTTATATTCACTGAGTTGGCAACTCGCCCCGTTGTGCCACAGTTCTTTGCAGGACTCGAATGGATGTATAGTAGCAGATAGATCCACATATCGGTTTTTTTGCTCTTTTGCTAGGTGGGTTAGCTATGTAGTAACCTTCTCTTTTGGTATTGTATATTGAATCTAGAGTTTCTCCATCAGACCCTGTATAATGACTTAGAACGATATGTATATTATTTCGACAGATAAGATCGTTTGGTTGTAGTAAATAATGTTTCTTTTATTTATGTCTGAGATTCTTCTTTGATCTTATATTATGATTTGGTATTGAATTCCACTGTTAATATTGTTTCTCCCAACTAGGGATGCAACCACACTTTACATTTTATACTTGTTTAATAATTTAACTTCATAAACTGTGATTTTTACTTTAAAAAAAATTTCTATATAAAGAATTCCGCAAAAAGGATTTTGATCTTGGTTTTCGGCTTACTTGGACCGTGTGAATATCTTTAGATATTATGCAATCTAAGTGCCGGTCACATCCAACTTCGGGTCGTGACAAAGTTGGTATCAGAGTGTAGGATTAACCTTACGGAATCAAGTATGGAATTAAAATAGGTTGACGTTGTAGGGTTCCTAGGCACTCTAGTGGAGTCTCACAAGTGATCAAACATGCAAATTTCTAAAAATTACGGTGCCGAGAAAACCTAGAACAGATCGTTAACTAGATATATATAGGCGAAGCAAGCAAGTAAATGGAAATGTATCTAAAGGAAAGGGGCTACAACCTTTGTAGATCCGGTCCACCACTTCCTAAGCTCCACGATGATCTCCCTCCGCTGTCCAAATCGAACTCACGACTCTAGCATTGGCATCATCGAAGAATGGGCGGGCTTGATCGTCGGTTCGATGCCGAAGATGATCTACGTCGAAGCATCACAAGAACAAGCTCCAACTTCACCAAGCTTTGAAAACTTGTGAAGTAAACACCCTATACAACTTGGCAAGAGGTAGAGGATGAAGAAATAGGAAGTGGGTAGACTTTAGTTTTGGATTTCTCACTAGTTTTCATCACTTGCCATTGGAGTAGCAAGCTTTCTCTTTTGTTGAAGAAGATGAA
This sequence comes from Agapanthus africanus, assembly GCA_030015575.1. Classification (NCBI taxonomy): domain Eukaryota; kingdom Viridiplantae; phylum Streptophyta; class Magnoliopsida; order Asparagales; family Amaryllidaceae; genus Agapanthus; species Agapanthus africanus. Next base: position 370,013,151 of record CM057337.1, on the reverse strand, counting down.
GAAGAAGAAGAAGATATGATAAGTTAATTAAAAAAGAAAATAAAAAGAATACTTATCATAACTTCAACCATGGTTTAGTGTAGAGATTTAACCAAGGTTTAGAAGAGTGGTTACGGTTAAAGAAGAGACAAGAATGGTAGACTTTTTCAAAGCTTCAAGAAGCTTCAAAGAAAAGACAAACTAAGCCACCATTTCTTTTTCTCTTTATCTTTTCCAAAACAATAATAAATGGATAAATAAATAAGAGAAAAGAAACCCTAACCATTCACTAAACATGGTTTAATCTTTACACAAACCCAAAAGAGCAAGTATCATCAAATATGATACAATCTTGTGCACAAAAGTATATCACATATACAATGTGTACAAACCAAGTGAGTAAATCCATTTAAAGTGAACCAATACTAGTTAATGCAAAGTAATATATCAAATATATAATTATACATTAAATCATTAAATCAACACTTGATTCAATGATCCGGTTATATCGCATATAACCGGCTAGTATCCAATGTATCGGCTTATCGAATCAATCCTTGATTCGATAACTAGGTTATATCGCATACAACCATCCGACACATTCATCGCGAGAATGAAATACGGTATCATATACACGCATTATTCTCGGTCCCGCACATATCTCATATGCGCTCCTATTTCGTTTCGCTTGAGCCAGGAAACCTCTGTGTAGGACTCTAAAGACTCGTCAATATGCCGGCAGCGGATGATGATCATATCAAACACCCACAAGCCGCAAGCGGTCTGCTAAACGTAACGGCCACCCGGGTATTGAGCGATCAGAAGATCGACGAGCAAGCCCGCTCATACTCCTGTGAATCCAACCAGTAACACTTACCGTATAGTCCGGTCTGTTCGTCTGATATGTCGCATATCTCGCCTAGGGGTGGTAAACGTCAGACCCCAGTAGCTTGATAAGTCATGCCGACGTGAGGTCCATAACATTCGTGAAACTACTGATAACACTTACCAGTAGGTCACTGCAACCCTGGCCAGGGATTTCCTGTTATGGCCAGTCGAGCATAGCACAACATCAACCCCCAATACCGGGAGAGACGAATCCCCTCCTATCGCTCATTGCCTCCATGTGAATCGGGACTGTACCCAAAAACCACCTGTTTGCACGACTCAGTAGAGCCGTGGTAGGGTGGAAATCAAAGCACAGTGGGAGACACACAAGACTCTATGACGATCTCGGGTCAACAGACTAAGCTGTACCAGTGTCACTAGAGAACTGCCATCTGACGTGAGGTATAATACTATCTGGGAGTTCTCGGCGAGTCCTTTCAGTGTACCCAGTCTCCACTGAGCACCCGCATACCATCTTCGATGTCAAACACCAATGGATATGGGATCATCCATCGCCCATCACATGGGTCGAGAAGATATACGCTAGTCTACTCTGGAATATCGATGCCCCGTCTCGATATTCCCACGACTAGGAACAATGAAGGATGTACTCATTGACTACCCAGGCCCCACTAGTATGATCTACATCATAGTCCTGGAAGTCGAGTACACATCCTAAGGGCTTTATCAACATGTAATCAGAGAGACAGAAAGTATACATGTTAAGATAAAGTGCAACCAGATAGCGTACTATCATGTCGAGCAAGAAAGTCCTTCCTATATATGTCCCAGCATCCACTACAATATACATCCAATGTACAGTAATGGCCTCTAGGGCATACATATAACTAACAATCTCCCACTTGCACTAGGGCCATCTGTAGCAGTGGTTGCAGTATCACATACTCAACCATCCCCTAAAAGTCTCTCTTTGGGAAAAAGGCCTTCGTGAGTGGATCCGCCGTGTTGTCCTCTGAGTCTTCTCTCCTAACCTCGATCACCCTGGAGATCAACTATCTCCATGATCAGGTGATGCTGCCTCAGAATTTGTCTGGGTCACTGATGGGACCAGGGTTCCAGGGCCAAAGCCACACTTCCATTGTCATACAATGGCAGGAACCTAGTTCATCTTATGAACCAATATACACCCAAACTTCCTCTTTGGTAGTATCTTCAATAGCGATGTTACCAGCCTTTATCGTCTAGTTTGCCACGGTATCTAGCTTGGAACTCTTCCAACATACCGTCCCTTTACTGAGGGTAAAGACAGTGCCTGTGACTGACATTCAGTCGTCTTTATCACCCTGGAACACTTCCAGTGATTCTCCCCAGGATCGATTGATACAATCTCACTATACCTAGTGAGAACCCTAATATCCCTTTAGATCTATCTCATAGGTCCAAATCTCAGGATTTAGGAGGTATCATCTTTATCCTATTTGGAGAATCCTTGTGATAATAGGAGATTGATCGATCGTAGTATAGGAAACTCTTTTCCTATCAAGAGTATGTTGTCTACGTGCAATACGAAGATGACCACCTTACTCTCTACTACCCTTTTGTATATACAAGGTTCGTCTACCATTTTGATGAAGTCAAACATTTTGACTATCACATCAAAACAGACGTTCCAACTCCGCGATGCCTGCTTCATTATGTAAAGCAACTTGCACACGTTTCCGCTGCTCCCACTGTTTACGAAGACCTCTGGCTGTGTTCTTATAGACGTTCTCTTCTAAATCAGTATTTAGAAAAGCAGTCATGGCACCCAACCGCCAGATATCGTAGTCATGGTATGTAGCCGTGGTAAGTAGGATCTGGACAGACTTAAGCATAGCTACTGGAAAAAGGTTTCATCATTATCCACGCCTGGTCGATGACGAAAACCTTTAACAAGTCTAGCTTTGAAAGTCTCAACTTTTCCATCTAAACCAAGTAATCTTCTCAAGATATACTTGCTCCTAATGGGGATTTAACCCTTCAGATATAGCAGCTAAAGTCCATACTTTGCTGGTGTACATGGACTCCATCTCAGATCGCTAAGCATCCAACCATTCTTACAGAGTCCCTACTCTCGATGGCCTGCTCGAAACTAGTTGGGTCATCATCTCATGATGCAATCCTTGCTCCCACTGTCATCGAGAAACCGAGGTATCTCTCAGGCGGATGAGGAACCCTACTAGATCGGCGGAGAGGCTGAGGTTCGTCGGGAACTATAGAATCTTATGGTTCTGTCAAATCATCAACTGCTGTTTTGTATAGCTGGAACCTTTCCAGTTCTACAGAACTGATCCTGCCTCGATCTTGTCCGGATTTTGCTTTAAACATAGGCCGGACAACCCCAAATCTTAACTCGCTTAAGAGATGGGTTCTTCCCATACCATATCTTATATGGAGTGGTAGGCAGTGATTTGACTCAAACCTAATTCAATAGGTATGCAGCTTCTCAAGTGCATAACCCCAAAAGGAAATAGGTAACTCAGTAATACTCATCATAGAGCACACCATATCTAATATTGTGCAATTGCTCCGCCCTGATACACCGTTGTGCTGTGGTGTATTCAGAGGAGTAACACTGAGAGAAAATCTCATTCTCCTTTAGAATAGTCCAGGAATTCTATGCACAAGTATTCTCCTCCCTGATCTTATCATAGGACATAATACTTATACCCGTATTTTGGTTCTCTACTCCTAACTTATATTCTGTGAATATCTCAAAAGGTTCGGACTTATGTTTCAACAGGAATATATGACTGAATCATGAGAGATTATCAGAGAATATAATGAAGTATAAAGAACCAGTCCTGGCATGTGTAGACAGGAGACTTTACATACATCATCATGTATCAGTCCCAAGAGTTCATTAACTCTTTCTCGGCTTCCAGTAAGCAGAGCTGGTGTCATTATATCTTTGTGACATGACTGGCAAGTTTCACAAGATGTAAATTTAAACTGATTTAAATATGCATCTAAAATGTAACTTCAGCCAGTCGGGTCGCATTGATATGACCTAGTCTACAATGCCTCAAGAATGATTCATTCATTTTTGAACTCTTCCTCTTGTGTGTGTTCCATATACTAAGAACTGTAGTTTGATTTAGAACATCAATGCTTTTAGATAACGTGCCTAAACCGATCAACTTTTGATATAGGAAATGTTCAAAACATTATCCATCAATACAAAATTATATCCTTTCTTTTCTAACAAAGAGAGTGATATGATTTGGTATATCAGGTTCGGTATCTAATAACATTCGTTCAGAATCAATGTATTGGTAATACAGGGTGACAGTGACCAACAGACTTGGCTGCAACACTTGCCCCGTTTTCTGCCTCATGAAACTTATCACCCGTTCTCAGTTTTTCTACCTTTTTGTAGCCCTATGTAACATATTACATATCTGGGATCCTGATCCGGTATCATATACCCAGGATGCAGAGGATACTGAGAAACAGTTCTTTGTAATGAACACACCCGAAGGAGATGCATCTCATGCACTTTCTTCGTTTGGGCGGCATGGGAATCCTGGCATTCCCCTATTTCCTGCTCTGTCTTATAACAATTATAAGTTGGAGCGGGACCAACGTTCCCCAGCTCAGTATAACAAGCGGGTTCGGTCAATACATCCATATTATTATCTTGATTAAGGCGTGATATGGTCGCTACCTGGAGAGAGAGAGAAGAAAACACTCAGCGTGCGCTCTTGCAAGATCAGACTGGTTATATATTTTATCTAATCAGGATGGCTCCCACTGTTTTTATCAAATCTTCCTTCAAACCCTAAAAGGAAAGACTAGCCGGGATTAATTACACTCTACAAGTTCGCCAATCTTTCAGCCAGGCCAGTGTCGGTACTTTGAGGGAGGTTCCCCGTGCTTTCGCACGGACCTAATTACTGTAAACCTCGTTTTCCCAGAAGCATAACCCCGTTGATACCTTTCTAGACACCTACTTGATCGGCTAATTGTAAAGTGCAAAACTCTCCCAGGAGTAACAATTACTCGCAGTGGGTATCGAGATCCAACTATCACATAGAAGGTATGCAATCTCATTGCAAATTTCAACACTTGAAACTCCCGATAATGGTTTTTACCCCTAGCACCTATGACCTTAACTATGGTCAACAAATCATAAGTACTAGTCAAGTTCTACCCGTCATTTCGTGATCAATTAGACCCACCCACATGACCCTTAACTAAGGTCAATAAAGTCACGCGACTGTCCTAACTAATCGCATCATATGCGGTGTAGGAAGACATCACTTAGCTACCGTACACTGTGCCTTGACTATGGTCAACAAACACAGCACGAATACTAAGTACTCTACTTCCTAAAATGACGGAGGGTTGCGAATGGTTTTTGTGAAAACCTTTAACGCTTTGAACTTGATCTCGTTGCGGAATCAAATGGTTTTTAAATGGAATGTTTTTTAGGCTTTTCTAGTTTTGCTAAAGGGGTCACTCCCGGTGAAGGGATCGTCGGCCCTTTCCTCGTCGAATGAGGTGCGGGATATATCATATATATCACTGTGCAAAGCGTAAACTATAGAAGCGATCAAAGACAAACCGATGGTTGTAGCATCTGCCAGTTATTGCTAAAGGAGTCACTCCCGGTGAAGGGATCTCGGTCCTTTCCCTATCGAATAAGGTGCAGAATGTTCTACAATGAACACCGCGATGCAAAGCAAGAACTGTAGCTACCTGTTTTATTTTGAAATTCGATTCCACAACATCAATTAGGTTTATTTTCTTTCATTAATCTCATTAATGAATATCCCATCATTTAATTCCACCTAAACATCACAGATAAATATAACGTACGCTTATGCCATCCGCATTCGCCTCGATGTCCCGTATGCACCGTTAGGTTAGGTAACTAACGCCAGAGCGAGGCAGGGCTAGCGCGGGTGTAAAACATAAGCAACGTCTATATAATATATCATATATACTACATACTATATCTGTCTGAACAGAGCACAGAACATCGCATGATCACATCACAGATAATGCAACAGAAAGAATCATATGAAATATTGGATATACTAGGACGTCCGTGTTTTCAATACGAGCCAGTATAAAACACGGATTCCACGGTCGTGATGAATAGCCAATCCCACACCCCTAGACCCCTACGAGAGCGGCAAGCAACCCTACCAATTCTAGGGTTAGGAGACCCGGACTCGACTCCTCGAGTTGGTCTCCTACTGGACCCTAGAACCCGGTTACTTGTGCTCCCCTCCTTGGGTCTATCCTAGTGCAGAAAAGTAAATAATATACATCAACGGTGACAACTTCCGCAACCTGGAAGTGCCCCAATAAAAGAATATTACATACAAGTTTTTACATGAATGAAAATGAAAAACACTCATCTCACATAAAAAAAACCCGGCTATTCAAACACGACGATCCAATATAACATATCCAGCAACACATAACATCAGATGTCATCAACGTAAGTAAATATGCGCATCCCAATTGTCGTTGACATATAGCAACGAAACCGGCGATATCACATATTACACTTACGGTCACAGAAAAGAAAATGTAAAACTACAACAGTTGGAATCCGCAACCTCCTCAGACATCGCATGCCTGACCAAATGAAATACTTAGACATCGCATGCCTAACAATTATAAACCCCGCATTTTAGTCTCATTATCGAAAACTCTTTTCAATATCAAGTCGGGCAATTCAACAAGATTCCCGACATCCTGATCGAATGCTCGTCGCAAACTTTAGTAGGCGGCCGCACCCCCGATGCCGTCGACGAAGTGCACCAAGGCGGAACACCGCTGCCGCGAGCACCCGAACGGATGCTTTCAGCGACGGGGTTCTCCTGCAGTCACTTGGTCGGGGCTATGGAGTGAGGCTGTCTATTAAGTTTACCGGCGAGTATCCGCGTTCACAACGTGATTGCAACGGACTTTTGATCACATCAAAATTCTGTGGCAACCGATCAAGTGAGACTAAAGTGCTATGTTTATAACATTCATTCAGTTATCTCATAACTTATTGTGAATTCCAATTATTGTATCACATTCCGGATAAGATAGAAAATGTTAAACTTTTCGATAGAACAATCGAACACCCAAGTTTTCCCGATCAACCGAATGAAATAAGTTCAAAGACATTCACTTCATGCCTCAGTACCAACGGTCCAGCCGTAGAAGGGTCAAGCCAACGCCTCACATGTGGCACGCCGTACTGCCCCAAACCATAAGGTTCAAAGGGCAGTTCAAGACGGTCACATAATCGAGTTAAGGTTTGTTGTCTTCTAGAGGGACCATCGCGTAACCTGCACTACTCAGAACGTCCTTAAACCACGGAAAAATCCAACACTTGGAAATTTTCCGGCAGGGGAAAAAGTGGGTATTTATGTCCGGTCGAAATTTTTAACATATTCTAAAATATCCGAAAAACACATAGACAAAATTAGACAATCCGATCGAATGTACGAACTCCTAATACAACCCAAAAAACTCAAATTTTGATTTCAGATAAAAAAAAATTCCCAGGAAAACCAGCACTGTAAAATAGGAATTACTGTGCAAAATTGAATGCCTAATAAGACAAAACGGCCGCGGAACCGCCGCATTAGCATGCTAATGCCGCGCTTCCGCCGCACTTTTGAGGGATCATTAGTTACTTTTTGCACCGTAATTCTTAGAATTTCCTGCTGATTTTTCTGCATATTTTTAATTCTCAAAAATCCACATTTTACAAAAAAGTCCAGAAAGCAATTCAAAGTCGGGGTTTTGGGTCGATCGGACTTCTAACTCCGTCGGGACTTCGCCTAAGGCTCTAGCTAGGCTCTGATAGCACTGTAGGGTTCCTAGGCACTCTAGTGGAGTCTCACAAGTGATCATACATGCAAATTTCTAAAAATTACGGTGCCGAGAAAACCTAGAGCAGATCGTTAACTAGATATATATAGGCGAAGCAAGCAAGTAAATGGAAATGTATCTAAAGGAAAGGGGCTACAACCTTTGTAGATCTGGTCCACCACTTCCTAAGCTCCACGATGATCTCCCTCCGCTGTCCAAATCGAACTCACGACTCTAGCATTGGCATCATCGAAGAATGGGCGGGCTTGATCGTCGGTTCGATGTCGAAGATGATCTACGTCGAAGCATCACAAGAACAAGCTCCAACTTCACCAAGCTTTGAAAACTTGTGAAGTAAACACCCTATACAACTTGGCAAGAGGTAGAGGATGAAGAAATAGGAAGTGGGTAGACTTTAGTTTTGGATTTCTCACTAGTTTTCATCACTTGCCATTGGAGTAGCAAGCTTTCTCTTTTGTTGAAGAAGATGAAGAAGAAGAAGAAGATATGATAAGTTAATTAAAAAAGAAAATAAAAAGAATACTTATCATAACTTCAACCATGGTTTAGTGTAGAGATTTAACCAAGGTTTAGAAGAGTGGTTAGGGTTAAAGAAGAGACAAGAATGGTAGACTTTTTCAAAGCTTCAAGAAGCTTCAAAGAAAAGACAAACTAAGCCACCATTTCTTTTTCTCTTTATCTTTTCCAAAACAATAATAAATGGATAAATAAATAAGAGAAAAGAAACCCTAACCATTCACTAAACATGGTTTAATCTTTACACAAACCCAAAAGAGCAAGTATCATCAAATATGATACAATCTTGTGCACAAAAGTATATCACATATACAATGTGTACAAACCAAGTGAGTAAATCCATTTAAAGTGAACCAATACTAGTTAATGCAAAGTAATATATCAAATATATAATTATACATTAAATCATTAAATCAACACTTGATTCAATGATCCGGTTATATCGCATATAACCGGCTAGTATCCAATGTATCGGCTTATCGAATCAATCCTTGATTCGATAACTAGGTTATATCGCATACAACCATCCGACACATTCATCGCGAGAATGAAATACGGTATCATATACACGCATTATTCTCGGTCCCGCACATATCTCATATGCGCTCCTATTTCGTTTCGCTTGAGCCAGGAAACCTCTGTGTAGGACTCTAAAGACTCGTCAATACGCCGGCAGCGGATGATGATCATATCAAACACCCACAAGCCGCAAGCGGTCTGCTAAACATAACGGCCACCCGAGTATTGAGCGATCAGAAGATCGACGAGCAAGCCCGCTCATACTCCTGTGAATCCAACCAGTAACACTTACCGTATAGTCCGGTCTGTTCGTCTGATATGTCGCATATCTCGCCTAGGGGTGGTAAACGTCAGACCCCAGTAGCTTGATAAGTCATGCCGACGTGAGGTCCATAACATTCGTGAAACTACTGATAACACTTACCAGTAGGTCACTGCAACCCTGGCCAGGGATTTCCTGTTATGGCCAGTCGAGCATAGCACAACATCAACCCCCAATACCGGGAGAGACGAATCCCCTCCTATCGCTCATTGCCTCCATGTGAATCGGGACTGTACCCAAAAACCACCTGTTTGCACGCCTCAGTAGAGCCGTGGTAGGGTGGAAATCAAAGCACAGTGGGAGACACACAAGACTCTATGACGATCTCGGGTCAACAGACTAAGCTGTACCAGTGTCACCAGAGAACTGCCATCTGACGTGAGGTATAATACCATCTGGGAGTTCTCGGCGAGTCCGTTCAGTGTACCCAGTCTCCACTGAGCACCCGCATACCATCTTCGATGTCAAACACCAATGGATATGGGATCATCCATCGCCCATCACATGGGTCGAGAAGATATACGCTAGTCTACTCTGGAATATCGATGCCCCGTCTCGATATTCCCACGACTAGGAACAATGAAGGATGTACTCATTGACTACCCAGGCCCCACTAGTATGATCTACATCATAGTCCTGGAAGTCGAGTACACATCCTAAGGGCTTTATCAACATATAATCAGAGAGACAGAAAGTATACATGTTAAGATAAAGTGCAACCAGATAGCGTACTATCATGTCGAGCAAGAAAGTCCTTCCTATATATGTCCCAGCATCCACTACAATATACATCCAATGTACAGTAATGGCCTCTAGGGCATACATATAACTAACAGACGTGAGTACGTGATTTAGGATGACCTTTGGTTTGATGGAGTAGGTGAATTAGGATGAGTGCAGTACCGTACGTATGTTCCGCGGCATATTTACGTTACCGTACTCAGCCTAACTAACCTTAGGATGTATATCTTGATCTATTCTTCCTTTGACACTCTGATATTGATTATCCTTATTCGTAAGCCTTATCAACTCCCGTTTCTTGCTCCAGCCACTATGTCATCAACGTCTACGGAGACCCAGAAGACCGCCGTTAGAGATGATATTGAAGTGGGCTCGTCTTACACGGGGACACCTTCGGGCAGTATGCTTATCTTTCGGGAACCGATTGATCCACCCTATATTAATCGTATAGCTAGGATGGAGACAAGTGTTCACGAGATGCGCCGAATGATCGGAGCCTTGCTTGAGATTAGTCGAGCATAGAGGTCGACCATTTCTCCACGTACGGGTGTTCAGAGACCAAGGCAAAATCTTAATAATATCTCAGTACCAAGACGTGTTCGTAGAGGCCGTGGCAGATTCTGTATAGATCAATTCCACCACTTATACACATATGTTCAGCAGCCCGTGCAAAGATGTTTCGGGTCTGGGTGTCCGTATCACTTTTATAGGGATTGTCTCGTGATGCGACAAGGTGAGGCATCGGTCTCCCATGCGACTTCACCACCTCCTCCGAATACATCACTTCCTACACCTATTGTTGTTCCACGCCAGGACAATGCCCATGGAAGCCGGGGTCGTAACGGTCGTAATTCGAGAGGACGAGGAGGTCGAGACGGATTTATTCCAGACCGCAGTTTTGATCGAGAATTGACTCAGGGCCAGATGTGTAGTTCACAACCAGTAGGACAGGGACCTCTATATACATGTTATAATTGCCGCCATCCAGGGCACTTAGATAGACAGTGTACACGCCCAGGAAGAACTGTTGTTCCGCAGGCTTTTTTACCACCTACACTTTCGTCGTCAACGGATTTACTTCCTCCCCCGGTTAACTTTATGTGCCAGACGGTTGCACCACGAGGCCGAGGTTATGCAGGACGCTTCCAAAGAGGTCAAGGAAATAGAGGTAGAGGACGGCAGGAAGCGGGCAGGGACCAGGCATGTGTTTTTGCACTGACTCCACAGAATGCCAGGCATCAACTGCAGTAGTGACAGGTACTCTTGTGGTATATTCCTTAGATACGCATATTATAATTGATTCCGATTCTACTCAGTTATACGTATCTTCACGTTTTGTACTTTCTTTGGGGAGAAAGTTGTAGTGTTAGGATTAGTTACCGCAAGTTATGATTACTCCTATAGGAGGTTCTTATATAGCCTGACATGTATTTAGGTCACGTTCAGTATATATTGATGATAGGAAATTAATAATGGATGTGAGTCTCCTAGGTGTAGTAGTTTTGATATACTTCTTAGTATGGTTGGGATGGCTGCTTGTCATGCCTATGTAGATTGTCGGGGAAAGGCGGTGGATTCTGTTCTCCTGATGAACCGATCTTTGTTGGGCAGGGAGACTGAAAAATAACTCCTGTCAACATGATTTTGTGCGGGACGAATCTTGAAAGATGGTTATCATGGGTTCTTAGCATTTGTTCAGGTCTTAGGAGACACTGAAATTCCGTTGGACCAGAATTCGATCGCACGAGAATTTCTGGATGTGTTTTATGCTGAATTGCCAGGATTACAGCCGGATCGTGACATTGAATTCTACTTTGACTTGATTCCGGGTACGGGGCCTATTTATACGCCACCCTATCGTATGGCACCGACGGAATTGGAGGAACTCAAAAGTTAGTTGCAAGAGTTGTTAGCTAAAGGACTTGTTCATTGTAGTGTATCACTGTGGGGAGCTTCGATCTTATAGTAACAAAGAAGGACGTAGTACAGGGCTGTGTATTGATTACCGACAGATGAATAGCGTCACTGTGCGAAATAGATTTCCACTACCACGTATCAATGACTTGCTCGATCAATTGCAAGGGGGGTTGGCTACTTCTCAAAGAGGGATTTGTAGTTAGGGTACCATCCATGGAAAGTTCGTAAGGATGACATTCCTAAGGCTTCGTTTTGTAACCGGTATGGGCTGACTAGGAAGGAAGATCCATTTCTTTGGATGGAGAGATGTGAGCAAAGTTTCCAGTAGTTGAAGACTCGCTTGAAGACTGCAGCAGTCTTAATATTACCTTCTGGGTCAGGTGGCCTTGTTGTGTATTATGATACCTTTAGAGTGGGTTTAGGCTGTATTTTGATGCACCATGGTAGGGTCGTAGCTTATGCTTCTCGTCGGTTGAAGAAGCACGAGCGGAACTACCCCACTCAAGATTTAGAGATGGCTGCTGTAGCTTTCGCACTGAAGATTTAGGAACAATACTTGGGTGAACAATCGTACCAATGTTTCACAGATCGTAAGAGCTTGAAGTATAAATTTCAGCAGTGGGATCTGAATCAAGGCATCATAGATGGATGGGACTCATGAAAGATTTAGATTGTGAGATTTTGTATCATCCAGGCAAAGCAAACCTTATATCACATGCTTTGAGTCGGAGGCCTGGAGTTAGCTTATCTCAAAGGTGCACTATGCAGAGACAGCCTTCTACAGACTGACAAATTTTATGTGATAGCCGTATACAGTTCGAGTTCACATCGACAGGAAGACAGTTAGCACAGGTTCGAACCTTCCTCAGCTGTTAGATCGTATTCGAGAGACACGGCTGCAGATGTTCGTAGGTTGTAGATTATGGATCAGCTTATACAGGGCAGATAGTCGGAGTTCGTGATAGATACTAAGGAATATTACGATTTGGGACTTATCTGAGTATGCCAGATTCGGATGAACTGAAATGTGAGATTTTAGAGAAGGCCCATAGATCAACATACAGTATTCATCCTGGTTCCACCAAGATGTTGTATGATTCTGAAGGATGTTTACTGGTGGGAAGTAATGAAAAGGGATGTTGTGGAGTTCATTTCGAGATGCTTGACTTGTCAGCAAGACAAGGCAGAAACCAGAGGCCAACCGGAGAATTGCAGACCTTACCCATTCCAGAGCGGAAATGGGAACAAATTTCTATAGTTTTCGTGGTGGGTCTAACCAGAACTAGCAGAAGGTATGATTCCATTTGTGTGATTGTAGATAGATTGACAAAGGAGCTTAGTCTCTTCTGATGAAGACGACGTATGGGTCTGCACAGTATACTCAGAATTATATCGATGAGATTGTCCAATTGCATGGAGTTCCGACGAGCATAGTGTCAAATAGAGATAAACAGTTACTAGTAGTCCTTGGCAGGAACTTCAAGGGACTCTTGGTACACGAGTGAGTTATGGTACAAATTTCCAACCACAACCAGATGGTCAGTCCGAGCGGACCATTCGGACTTTATAGGATATACTGCGATCTTGCATGCTTGATTTGGGTGGTAGTTGAGATCGTCACCTACTCTAATAGAATTTGCATACAACAACAATTTTCAGGAGACGATCAAGGTGGCACCTTTGAAACTTGTATAGGAGGAAATGTCGATCGCCGTTTGCTGGACGGGAATGAAAGAGAGTAGCATTTTGGGGCCACAGGTAGTACAAAAGAATATGGAAAAGATTCAGCAGGTAAGAGACACAATGAGAGCGGCCCAGTGCAGACAAAGATTTTATGCCGATCAACGACGTCGTAGACTCGAGTTTGATGTGGGAGATCATGTGTTACTTCGTATATCTTCGATGAAAGGTGAGATACGTTTCGGGAAGTTGGGGAAGCTCAGCCCTAAATAGGTCGGACCTTACGAAGTTCTGAAGAAGGTGGGTGCTGTAGTTTATGGTTTAGCACTTCCATCAAGTTTTCCCGAGGTGTATCCGGTGTTTTACATTTCGATGCTTCACAAATATCTTCACGATCCTTCTCACGCGATCCAGCATCAGACCTTACCACTTGGACCAGATTTATACTACACAAGTGCAGCCACGGCTATTCATAACTGATAGACAAAGAAACCGTGATCAAGTATACTTCCATCTATAAGGATTCTCTGACTAGGAACGAAAAGCGAGGAGAGTACTTAGGAGACCGAGGATGCAATGCGGAAGGAGTTTTCACAAACTTTTGATGGTAGGTCTAGTTAAGTTTTAAATTCGTGGACCGAATTTTCTTAAGGGGAGAATATTGTAACATTTAGAGATTTTTAGAAAATAAATAAAATTAATTAATTAAATAATAAAATGCCAATTTAATTTTTTTTTTAAAAACCAAATAAGATAATTTCATAAGATGGTTGTAAAACAATTTAAATTAAATTTTTTGTATGCAACATAAATAAATTATAAGGGTTATAGTGATAATTTTAGCTTCATTTTAATAAAATGAGTGTTTTGTAATAAACTAAGTTGTGAGGGGTTTCTAGGTAAAGTTTAGGATTTTGTGCAAATGGGGAATTGTTAGGGTTGTAAATGAAAAAGGGGATAGAAACTTTTTAGCTCAGAATTTTAGTGTAGATTAAATCAAAATAAGAAGTTAATGCAAGCACACCTCTTGCTTGCATGCACAACACTCACCTCACACCTCTTGCCTGCATGAAACCATTACCTCTAGCTTGATTACACCTCCTCCTTCATCTTATCCCTTCCTCCTCTCATATATATAGCCTATATTCAGATCATTAGCAAGTTTAATTTCTGAAAATCTCAGGAAAAGAAAAGGAAAACAAAACAAAACATTTAAAGAACAAGAAGAAGAAGGAAGCTAGCTCTTCATCACCATCAAGCTAGGACAACAGGCTTAGCATCTTGGAGGGGTTATTCCAACAACTTATTGTGGGTAATTTCTAAATCATAGTAGGAGTTTAAGCTCTGTAAATAGTTTAAATGGAATTGAACGAGTTCTATAATTTCGCATTTTAAGAAAAACTTAGCTCTGTAATAATCTGCTGTTAGTAAGAATAAAATCAACTTAACAAAACAATGATAAAATGATGTATATAACACATAGAGCAAACCATAGGAACACGAACAGGGGGGCTCGGATTTTGGCCGGCGACCAATAGGGTAATTTCAGCGTCGCCGGTTTTGTTAGTAGCTAGGGTGTTTTGGTGAGTTGGCTAGGTTTCAGTGTACAATTTTGGCTATTTTTGTGTTATTTAAACAAATTAGTTTCACTGCAGATAGAATCTGGAAGTTAATATCGGAAAATTTATCAAAGAAATCAAAATACGACTTGGTTAATGAATAGCGCGATCTGTTTTCTGTAGCGATATAGGTTAGGGTTGAAATCCAGTTAGTACAAGTGTTTGATAGGTTGCGATAATCATACTTAGTATAGCTAATACATAAAACTAGTATTTTCATGTTTTCGCCGTAGCGGAGATTAGCCATTTCTTATACAAGTTAATTGCGATAATAGATTCGAATACGGAAACTTCGGAGGCCGCAAGGAAAGGAAATGGATTGGTGATCTGAGTTGATTCTTCGTATTCCGGTGAGTAGACTAAACATCTACCGGTGGATTTTGTATGGATGGCGTTATACGCCCGTAGTTAAGTTTAAATAAAAATGGGTTTTTTATGCTAAATTGATCATACGCATTCATATAGATATTTATACATCGCCATGTTTATAATTGTTTGAACACTGTACAGTTATCGATGAGTTATGCCGCACCTGCGCCTATCTTCATGTTACACTACACCTCGTCGATATTACCATGCCACTTTTACACATAGCAAATTTCTTCTTAAAATGATTCATATCATATTTTACACACAAATAATAGTAGTATATTGCATCATTAATATTATGCTTAGTATCTGCGTATTTCATGTTGATATAAGAGGTAAATGTATTATTAAGGATTTATGGCTTTGAGTTTTAAATATCAGTGAAAGAATTCAATGATTTTATGATAAATGTGACATGTCCACCATGAAATGTCGTTTTTTGATTTGGTTTTGTTCCGAACCGGGTGGGGTAGCTATACGGTTGCGGAATTTCTTACGTATATCCGAACTGGGTGGGGTTGCTATACAGCCGGATCATGGTGGACCCGGTCGGGGCCGAGGGGCAGGGGCCGCAATTTAGGAGGTGAGCCTAACGAGGATACTCGATACCGGAGTCAGTGGTAAACACGGCGGATGTCTAGGTGATACCGACCGGTGTTATTGATTGACAGGATCGTTCGAGGAACGATGCCTGATGAAACACCGAAGATTTGTGTCGATGATGGACACGGGAAGAAAATGAACCTTATTTGGAAAATAATTGATGAGATTTCAATTTTTGATTTATATATTGAACATTATAAATTTATGCTCCCATCGGTTAGTATGAATCGTATTCATCATTGTTGATATTAGTTCTAGATCGGCATACTTATATTATCAGCCGATATATGTTAGTTATATTCACTGAGTGGGCAACTCACCCCGTTGTGCCACAGTTCTTTGCAGGAATCGAGTGGACGTATAGCAGCAGATAGATCCACTTATCGGTTTTTTTGCTCTTTTGCTAGGTGGGTTAGCTATGCAGTAACCTTCTCTTTTGGTATTGTATATTGAATCTAGAGTTTCTCCATCAGACCCTGCATAATGACTTAGAAAGATATGTATATTATTTCGACAGATAAGATCGTTTGGTTGTAGTAAATAATGTTTCTTTTATTTATGTCTGAGATTCTTCTTTGATTTTATATTATGATTTGGTATTGAATTCCACTGTAAATATTGTTGCTCCCAACTAGGGATGCAACCACACTTAACATTTTATACTTGTTTAATAATTTAACTTCATAAACTGTGATTTTTACTTTAAAACAAAATTTCTATATAATGAATTCCGCAAAAAGGATTTTGATCTTGGTTTTCGGCTTACTTGGACTGTGTGAATATCTTTAGATATTATGCAATCTAAGTGTCGGTCACGTCTAACTTTGGGTCGTGACAGTACGATATAATATCATATGACATCCTCGAGTCATGAGTGCGGATCTATCATCAATATAAAGCTCGTACGGTGAATCATCGCAAGGCATCCCAAAAGTTGGGTACGGGTCAATATCACATTCATCTCATCAATTATCTGGTATCCTCACCATCATATATCATGATCTGGGGTATTGTTCTACTCTAGTACTAATCGATACCATCTATATAAATGCGTGTGTAAACACACGTCCAAAGGCCCGCTAAAATCACATGTCGTATCCCAAATACGAATCACATCATATCACCGATCTCATGGCGCTCTGCCCAATACCATCGACTCATTTCCAAATATCATCCACTATCCTCATTATCCAGGTATAACTATAACAAGTAAGCATGTGTGTGCGTGCGGGTGTAAAGCTATTCTAGGGTTCGCAACTAGGAACTAAACTAGTTTACTTCTATGCCCTAATCTAACCATAGTACACCTAGTCTCATCTCAATATCCACGACACACAATAAGCTATCATATATAGTATATCTATACTATACCAAACATCGAACTGCGGGGGTGCTATACGCCATCCACCCGACTTCTACCGTAGATATAATCTGCTCACCTTGCATCCTGCGTGTCGGTGTCGATGTTGCCTTCATCTTCTTTATTGTATGAATCCCTCGTGAAGGTACCTACAAAGATAACATATTCGGAATGCGTATTAAAATCACATCGGGAATACCAAAACGACACGCGAAGGCCTATAGGTTAGAACCTATGGACTACGCTTTCAAAACCATCAAGCAATCCTCGATATTGTCGTATAAACGCCATGTAATCGAGGTAAAACGCAATTATACAAATCCAGAATTTAAAATACGCAATACAAAAACACGAATCAAAACAACAACTATAGAAAAGGGTCCCATATTTCACCCTAGGTCAAATCAAACAATTTTGCATATGCCAAGGGCCTAGTTTACTGATGATAAAGCTCTGGAACAAAAACGAGTTACATCCTCCCTACTATGGCTGCAATTTGCGGCCAGAATGAATTAATTGGCGGCCTGGGTTGGAGGATAGGGGCTAGTGTTTTGGTGGTAGCTTCCTAGTTGCCTACATGTATCACTATCCTTGCAAAATAATTTTCAGAGTCTCGGGGTGATAGCAGATTCCAAATAGCCCTCACAGATTCCACAATTTCCCGATATCGGCTTTTCTAAATCCGTATTCTGGGATTCTAGTCTCTGATCTAGGTCTTAATTCTAGCACTAGGGGGTTTGTGAGGCGTCTACAGAGCTTAATTGCACACCACCACTCTCAAATCCCATAAACCCTCACTAGAATTTTCTAAGTCCACAAAACCACTCAATATCGACATGAAACATATATGGATGCATAAGGAATCAAAACACTACCCTAATGGTGCAAAAATTACCTTCTTTTGGAAACACAAGAATTTTCTTGAGTTGCTCAAAGTCCTCAAAATCTCTTCTTTCTTGGTCCAATGTGTTTCCCTTGAGCTTGTGCATCTATTTAGACAAATGGGATTTGGATTTTGAGGTGTTTATTGAGGTGATTTGAGGAGGTAAAGAGGGGAGAGAATGAGGCAGCAGCAGCAGCAGCAAGGAGGGAGATGGGAGAGAAAAATGATGAAGAGAGATGAGAGGAAATGAGAATGGTCAAGGTCAATTTCTCCCCTCATCTTTTCCTCTCATGCCATGCCTACATATTCTATTCTTATCCTTTTCTTTTCTTTTCTTTTTCCCTCTCTAGTAAATCAACAACCATGATAAAAACATGAAGGAAAGCCATGGAAAAATATGTAACAAGTGTAAAAATGATACGGTGCAATATTTTGCACAAATAAGCTTAAAACGCGATTAGCGATTTTTAATCGCGATTAGCACTATATTAGCATATAATTAATCATAAATACTTAAAAATAGCATAATTCCATAAAACAACCTCTTTTAGAAATTTCCATATTTTTCAAAAAATTTCCCAAAATAATATTTTATTTTTTTTTGAAATGTTACAATCTTCCCCCCTTAAAGAAATTCTGTCCCTGAATTTAAATTTTAAACCCCCAAATTCTAAAACATTTCAATAAAAGTCTATGTCGTCGGGGTTCCGAAATCATCAATACATAGACGCATCATAGCGCAATGCATGCGCATGAACAATGAGCAGATAACTCAAAATCAAAACTCCGTCAAGTATCCCACAATCATCGGAGTCATGGTAAAGACACAAATGTCAAATTCGAAACAAAACCAATATGATATATATCATAACCGCACATGTAAACATCAAATCTTTACATGTAAATATCTGAAGAAAATGCATGCCAAACCCTTTTAAGTCGATGTGCGGTGCCCATAACACTGCACAGTGGCGGACATTTATTGTAAAAAAATAACCATATATGTATATATCTTTTGTTTAATAGGTACGTTCCGCCGTTTTGAAAACAATTTAGAAGGGTTTCCTTGTCTTAAATGTTTCGTGTCATATCAGACACGTAAGTAATACTGAGACTATAGCTCTCTTTTTGGAAATCCCTTCGATAAATATCAATTCATGCAAAATATATTAGGTATTGTCCTCTGACTAGTCCTGCTCAGTATGAAAACATATAGCAAATATCATAAAAACGTACAGCTCCATAAGATATCAATCCCAAAATGTATATAAGAATACCCTGTGAGTCTGGTGCGCACGGAAATCAAAATCCATATATGTGCCATACATGTGCACAAAAACAACATCTAGGTGCAACGGGTGTGCACGAAACATCTGTCATAGACAATGTGTGTGCCTGACAGCAAAATCAGGTGCATCTAACATGCACGAAGAATCCCGATTTAGTGCATCTGGTGTACACGAAAACCGTATCTCAAAATATGCGCTCAACACGCGCGAAAATCCAAATCAAATGCACGGAGTGCAAGAAATCAACATCAATAGTAGAATCAAAATCGGCGGTATACAATACGACTCAATCAAAAATAGGTATACCGCAGTATATAGACCCACAACCATGTGCATTAGCGTGCACAAATCAAATCAAAACACTAAAAGTGCATGTAAACGATGCCGAAGGCATAAGTCAAATCACATGCATAACATATGCATGAAATCAAAATCAACATATTGAATGACATCAAATCGAAGTCAGGCGCAACCGTAGTGCACGAAATATAAATCTGGTGCAACAAAGGCACGAAATATAAATCTGGTGCCATAAACGAACGAAGCATAAAAATGGTGCATCCTGTGCACAAATATGAATACCCAGTAGGTGCAACCATGGTGCATGAAAACAGAAATCATGGAACTCAGCCATCAAGACCAAATCATGCGAATAGATCGCCCAAAATACCGAAATCCAAGGTGACGGATACGTGATAATCGAATCACAAAATCACAAATCATAAATATCGTCGTCGGTATATCATCCTTCAAAGTCTAGAAGGTGTCGGTGCATCCAATGCTAGCAGCGCAAGATATCTACTTGCCTCTTGCTCACGGTCTGGTGTCCTCTGTCTCCGGGCCCTTATCTCTTCTGTGGATTACCAATCTCGCAATTCGTCGGCTCATCAGCCCTGTCAGGTATGCTAAGGGGACGATTCCATTCCGGCACTTCTCTGGTCCTCTGAATACACATTACACATCTGATCCCGAGTGCAAATCTTATTGCAGCTGTGTCCTGGAAGGAATCCTGCTCAAGGTCTCTTCCGATCTCGCCTATGCCGAACTGTACGGAGGCCGGTACTCTTGCGTAATCTCTTCTCACTCTATGGACATCTGCGTCCTTAGCACATCATTTTCTCGGAAACTAGTCGCATCTCAACGCCTATGCAGACATATCCAACCTTTAATCTTAACGGGAAGTAACAACAACTCGTCAGCATCTCGCACGAACTTCTTGTCCCATTTGTCTGTATCGTCGTCCACTTCGACGTCACGTCTCTATCTGCGCACTGCAGTTGTTCTCGGCTACGGTCAATCCGAAGTCTCTCATACGGACTCGAAGTCACGAACTCGGTATCTTCATCACTCTGTGGAAGATATCTAGCCGAACACATCCTCGGGAACTCGTCCCAACCGGCGGAGGTATACTCCATTCTCGTCCATTCTTGATCAACTCACAACACACCTGGTAGAGGTCCTCTATCCGAACCTGGTTAATTATCTCGTCGACGATGCCGAACTCTGGCCAGCTGGGAATGCGCAATATGACCACTCCTGGGTCCAAGTCTTCTCGTATAGTATTCCAGAAAGGTCCTGTCGAAGTCTTTCTCAAATCTCGTTTCCGCCGAATTTCTCGGAAGTTACCACCCTATATCTGTTTCTTATTCCGGAACGGCTGCATACTCATCGCGACTCCTTCTGGAAGGTATATCCATAATCAACGCCTCTGCATGCGTATCGCATCTCTGATGTCAGCGGAGTGGAACGTCATTTCGTCGAAATCTCGTGCGAACTCTTAACTCCACTCTGTTCCAATGTCGACTGATTCGGACTCGTCTTCTCGTGGCCGCATGGACTGCACTCCAATGGCTATACTCGTATCTGGAGTCTCCCAAGCAATGTGTCCCATCACATGATATTCGAATGATGTCGAACCGTTCCATCGATTCGTCAGAACCTCATAATCCCCCAAGAGATCAACATCTTGAGTACAGCTTAATAGTATTCCAGTACATACCAGCACCTGTGGACTAACCGTAGAAGGGCAAACCCAAGCCTCACAAACGGCACCGTTAAACTGCTGCAAACCTTAAGGTTCGGAGGCGTTCCATGGTCATTACGTCGAGTTAGGGTTTCATTCTTATAGAGAGTCCATAGCATTACTTGCATTATCTTTCGAATACTTTAAACTTGGAAATGGGTTCCTAACATTCGATCATCTCTATCGACTCTCAACGAATCTGCGTGAAGTCGTCTCTAGCTGGAATCAATCTATCTGATGAACACGCATCGGGGTAAGCGAACGAACCACATGTCCTCGTCGTTCCTCCTTGGGTGACTAGCGACCTTCCATCATATCTCTGAGCATATACTCATGCTGCAGTAGCTCCAACATCTTGGCGATATCTCATCGTCTGCAGCAACAACTGGCTCATTCGTCTGTGCCCTGAACAACGCCTCAATCATCATGAATAAGTGATATATCAATGGTTATCACATCCTGGCTGGCCTCTAGCAGTAGCCTGATCCTCTGGTGCCGATCAGCACATCCGGGAAATCTCGTAAAAGCGATCTGCCAAACGCTCATGGTGCGAAAACGCAATAAAGCGACACCTCTATACAATCGTACTGTTAGTTATATGTATGCCCTAGAGGCCATTACTGTACATACGATATATATTGTAGTGGATGCTGGGACGTATATAGGGAGGACTTTCTTGCTCGACATGATAGTATGCTATCTGGTTGTACTTTATCTTAACATGTACTCTGATTGTCTCTATTACATGTTGATGAAGCCCTTAGGATATGTACTCAACTACTGGGACTGTGATGAGATCATACTAGTGGGGCCACGGTAGTCGACGAGTACATCCTATAACTGTTCCTAGTCGAGGGTGTATCGAGACAGGGCATCGATGCACCAGAGTAGACTAGCGTATACGCATCTTGACCCATATGATGGGCGATGGATGATCCCATATCCATCGGTGTTTGACATCAAGGATGGTGAACTGGTGCTCAGTAGAGACTGGGTACACTGGACGGACTCGCAGAGAACTCCCAGATGGTATTATACCTCACGTCAAATGGCAGTTCTCCGGTGACACTGGTACAGAGTAGTC
Organism: Agapanthus africanus; assembly: GCA_030015575.1. Lineage (NCBI taxonomy): Eukaryota > Viridiplantae > Streptophyta > Magnoliopsida > Asparagales > Amaryllidaceae > Agapanthus > Agapanthus africanus. The sequence continues at coordinate 369,990,513 of CM057337.1, read as the reverse complement.
TATTGACCCGAGATCGTCATAGAGTCTTGTGTGATTCCTTCTGTGCTTTGATTTCCACCTTACCACGTCCAAGAGGGCGTGCAAAATGGTGGTTTTTGGGTACAGTCGCGAATCACATGGAGGCAATGAGCGATAGGAGGGGATTCGTCTCTCCCGGTATAGGGAGTTGATGTTGTGCTGTGTTCGATTGGCTATAACCGGAAATCCCTGGCCAGGGTTGCTGAGATTTACTGGTAAGTGTTATCAGTAGTTTCTCGAACTGTTATAGACCTCATATCGACACGACTTATCGAGCTACTAGGGTCTGACGTTTACCACCCCTAGGCAAGATATGCGACATATCAGACGACGAGACCGGACTGTACAGGAGTGTTACTGATTGGATTCACAGGAGTACTAGCAGGCTTGCTTGTTGATCTTCTGATCGCTCAATACCCGGGTGGCCGTTACGTTTAGCAGACCGCTTGCGGCTTGTGGGTGTTTGATATGATCATCACCTACTGCCGGCGTATTGACGAGTCTTTAGAGTCCTACACAGGGGTTTCCTGGCTCAAGCGAAACGGAGTAGGAGCGCATATGTGATATGTGCGGGACCGAGATTAATACGATATGAGATACCGTATTCTATTCTCACGATTTATGACATTGATCGGTTGTATGCGATATAGCCGGATAATCGGATCAATTGTTGATTCGATAAGTTGTTACTTTTGATATTAGTTGGTTATAGCCGGATTATTATCAAGAGTTGATTTAATAATTTAATGTATAATTATATATTTGATATATTACATTACATTAACTAGTATTAGCTCACTTAATATTTATTTTCTCACAAGATTGTGCATAAGTGTATATGTGATATATATTTGTGTATATATGTTTGTATCATGCTTGATGATACATCAAAGATGGGTGTATGAGACTTGTACAAAGATTAGGGTTAAGATTAGGGTTATTGATTTATCTTAGGATTTAACAAAAGAGATTAACTTAGTCAAAGTTATCAAGCTTGAAGAAGCTTGGAGAAACTTTGACAAAGTCCACTCTTTTGTCATTTCTCTTTATATTCTTTAACCTAACTCTTAACCCAAAACCTTGGTCAATTCTCTACATGAGTTAAGCATGATAGCTTAACCCACCCATGGTTAAATAAGTGGAGGATAATATTTCATATGATGATTATTATTCTTTCTTTTTCTTCTTCTTCTTCTTCTTTATCAAACTCCATGAAAAGCTTGCTAGCTCCAATGGTGCCTTGAGGAAAAATGTAAGAAAATCAATTCTAAAGTGAGCCCACTTCCTACTTCTTCATCCTCTACCACTTGCCATGTAGTAGAGTGTGTTCTCTTCACAAAGTTCATGACCTAGTGAAGGAATAGCTTGAGTTAGTGTCTCCCCGACGTAGATCATCTTCGGCCTCGAAGTCAACGAAGCAAGCACGTTCGTTCTTCTTATGGATCTTCTCCAGAGTCCGAAGTTCATGATCGCAGCGAAGGGGACATCTACACGGAGCTATTGAAGTAAAGGACCGGATCTACAAAGGTTGTAATCTCTTTCACTTAGTGTTAAAGTTGTTAACATGCATGTTTTCGCCTAAACCCTAGTTTAAAGATCCGTATTAGAGTTGTTCGGCACGGCTAAAATTTTAATCGGGTATGGTTGATGCCTCGTAGACCCTTGTGCACGTGCCTAGAAACCCTACAGTAGTATCAAAGCCTAGCCAGAGCTTTAGGCGAAGTGTAGACGAAGTTAGAAATCCGATCGAACCCCGAAACCCTAAACTACACCCCTCTCTGTACATTTTTTAAAAAAGTGGATTTTTCCTAATTAAAAATGCTCAGAAAATAGAGCAGGGAAATATAAGGTTAACTGTACAAAACGAAGCCCTAACTCTACTATAGCGCCGCGGAACCGCGGTCTTACCCTGCTTTTGGCGGCGGTTCTGCGGCCGTATGTAAAGGTTATGAATTCTTTTTCATACAGTAATGCCCGTATCAGTTTCCTGTGTTTTCTGGGAATTTTTAATTCATACTCAACAGTTGAGTTTTCTGGGTTGTTTTGGGGACTCGATGTTTCGATCGGATTATTTAACTTTGTTTATTTTGTCCGGGTAATTTTAGAACATGTTAAAAAGTTCGACCGGATATAAATAACACACTTTTTCCCCTGACGGGAATTTCCAAGTGTTGGATTTTTCCGTAGTTTAAAAACGTCTAAGTAGTGCAAGTAACGCGATGGACCCTCTAGAAGACAACAAAGCCTAACTCGATTATGTGACCGTTTTGAACTGCCTTTTGAATCTTAGGGTTTGGGGCAGTACGGCGTGCCACATATGAGGCATTGGCTTGACCCTTCTACGGCTGGACCGTTGGTACTGTGGCATGAAGTGGATGTTTTTAAACTTATTTCAAGTGTTGAACATTTTGGGAAAACTTGGGTGTTTGATTATTCGATCGGAATGTTTAACATTGTCTATTTATCTGGAATGTGATACAATATTTAGAATCCACATCTAGTTATGAGATAACTTATTTGAATGTTATAAACATAGCAATTTAGTCTCAGATGATCGGTTGCCATGGAATTTTGATGTGATCAAAAGTCCGTAGCGTACGCGAATACTCGCCGGGTAAACTTAATAGACAGCCATGCCCTATAGCCCCGACCAAGTGACTGTAGGAGAACCCCGTCGCCAAAAAGAATCCGTTCGGGTGCTCGCGGCAGCGGTGTTCCACCTTAGTGCATTTTGTCGACGGCATCGGGGGGTGCGGCTGTCTACTAAAGTTTGCGACGAGCATTCGATCAGAATGTCGGGAATCTTGTTGAATTGCCCGACTTGATATTGAAAAGAGTTTTCGATAATGAGACTAAAATGCGGGGTTTATAATTGTTAGGTATGAGATGTCTAAGAAATTCATTTGATTAGGCATGCGATGTCTAAGTAGGTTGCGGATTCCAACTGTTGTAGTTTTACACTTTCTTTTCTGCGACCGTAAGTGTAATATGTGATATCGCCGTTTTCGTTGCTATATGTCAACGACAATTGGGATGGGCATATTTACTTACGTTGATGACATGTGATGTTATGTGTTGCTGGATATGTTATATTGGATCGTCGTATTTGAATAGCCGGGGGTTTTTATGTGAGATGAGTGTTTTTCATTTTCATTCATGTAAAAACTTGTATGTAATATTCTTTTATCGGGGCACTTCCGGGCTGAGTTTGTTGTCACCATTTGTATATTATTTACTTTTCCGCACTAGGATAGACCCAAAGAGGGGAGCACAAGTAACCGGGTTCTAGGGTCCAGTGGGAGACCATCTCGAGGAGTCGAGTCCGGGTCTCCTAACTCTAGAATTGGTAGGGCTGCTTGCCGCTCTCGTAGGTGTCACGACCCGAAAGAGCACGTGACTGGCCCTTGAACCATATGAAGTCTATAGGACCCCATCTGATCCAAGTAAGCCAAAAGCCCAGAAATCTAAAACCATTTTAAGGAGTAATAAGGGAAACTGGTTTAAGAAGTAAAGAAATCATGTTTTGAAAATCAAGTTTTTAAATAACTAAGCCGAATATGAATTTTAAAAATGTGTAGCCGTTTTCTGAAAATTTCGGCAGAGTTTCCTTTGTAAAAACTGGCCCCGAACGGGGTACAACAAGTAATATATATATGAAATGATAAAATGCATCCCCAAGCGTGAGCTAACTCTTCGTCAATCGACGGTCACAACCATGCAAGCAATAATAATATACAACGCCAAAGGGCGAGGATCAAAACCGAAAAAGAAACTCAAAAACAGCCAGAAAACCATAATACTACAAGCGCGACTCTAAGGTCGAAATAATACAACATTGTCTCTAAGTCTGAAACAATATACAAGTTTTGGTTGATGGAATAACTAGATACAACTGAAAGTACATGTACAAGGGTGGTTCTGATGCAAAAGAACCCACCTACCAACGCAAGTCACCGATAAGGAAGCAGTGTACCAGAAATGCCGCTATGGAATCTGTACGGCAAAAACCTGCAAGGACTGTGGCACAACGGGGATGAGTTGCCAACTCGTGAATAGAAAATATCTATAAGCAGAGATCGAATGTATGACCCATCCTAGGTCAATACGATCAGATATATATACAAACCTCAATATAAATAAGTCTGCAGTATGCTAAACTGGCAATGTAATCTCTATACATGAGTGTAGTGCCATGTGCTCGTGCCAGTACCTCAGGTAATAGCATATCATAAATGTGAGGTATGATCAATGAAATCAATCTGCATGTACGTGGATCTCATCCACTCATCACCCAATGACAATAACCATCATGCATGTAAATATCATCAGCATATGCATGGAAATATGAGGATATAAACCACCTGTGTCCCTCACAACACGTCAAAATCATGGTACCGGAGTGCCCAGCATCGACACTCCAAAACGTCATGAAAACTGTGCCCAGCATCGGCACGTAAATCCTCATATATCGGGCTCCATCTGTGGAATCGGCCCTCGGCCCCAGCAGGATGCCCATATCAATCTATCGACTCTGGTCGGTATCCTCCGGATAACCGCCAGGTCCAACCAATCACCGGTAGGTACTCGCCCGCCTCCAGGCTCAATCGGCAAAATCCTTCGATCATCTTGCCGAGGGGAACCATACCGGGTCCACCATGTACCCGCAATCGGCTCATCCACTCCTCGAATCGGGTTTCACATGTCGCTCTCAGCACCGAGAAAACACATGGTGGACGCACTGAAATATCATATCAAGGGTAACCGGGTTTTTAAAGCAATGACATATTCTCTTTTGAAATACCCACGGTTCCCAAATCCAGAAATATCATGGAAATAGCAACTCTCAATGCGTATAATTAGAGAGCATAATGTATATGACATGTAAAAGAAATGTAAGCATATCAGTCTGTCATGCAAGAATCATATACCGAATGCAACAGTACTACAGTGTAGTGACATGGCAATTATCGATGATGAAGTGTGTGAGCCAGCAAACATGCGTACGTGGAACATACGCATCATCGATAATGGTGCTGGTGTCCTAGCAGCATGACTGTAAATATCAATAAACATAAGCAATGCAATGCAAATAGCATGAATATGCGGAATCAAATAATCAACGCAACAGTAAAGAACCTGCCTCCATAAATAGATCATGCAGCCTTGCCTTTTGAAATAAGACAAATCGGGGTTTTTGGTAAAATAAGGGCTACGGGTTTTAAGAAAAGATGCGTCGTTTGAAAATATCCGTAGAATCCCTTTTTGCATATCTTTAAAATATTCCAGATTCGTTAGTTTTGAAATAGGTATGACTCAGGTCTAGTTTAACGCCTACTATGCGAACTACAGACCCAACTATCAGTCAATCGGGAGGGGCATGAAAACCACCTAAATCTGAGTCAATATCACATTATCTCATCACATAACAGGTATCACTACCATCATATCACGTCTCAAATACGAACTTTGTCATATCGCCGAATCTCACGGCCTCAATCAAACCTCATCGACTCATCGTAATCCCACGTATCATCCTCAAATCCCGTATATGAACACATAGTCCCATACCCATGTGTAGATATACAAACCTCCAAATGCGTAAAGATAAATGAAAGAATGTATGCAAGTATATGTGTACGTGTATGTGTGAGTGCAACCACTACTCTAGGGTTTCGCACTATACTACACCAATACATCCTTATCATCAATAATTCCATTATCACCATCAATAATCCTAACAACACATAATAAATAGATGGGTATTTACTTATTCGTATACATCACCACGGACTGTGGGGGTGTTGTACGCCATCCACCCGACTTCTTCCCGTAGATATAAATCTACTCACCTTGCTTCTCGTGTGCCGATGCCGATGTCGCCATCTTCATCTTCTTCGCCTCAACATCACGTAGGGTACCTCCAAGTATATCACAACGCTAAAGCACATGAAAATCACATCGGAAACCAAAATAGCACACGCTACTCGCATAGGTAAAAACCTATCGTCTCGCATGTAAACACGTTCAATATCCACTTGTCGTTAACGTCCAAACGCCACCCGACAGAAACGAATCACCAAATACCAAATTCCATGCTAAAATAAGTCGTAAATCATACGCCAACTCAAGAAAATCAACCCAGATTTTACCCAAACTGGAATGAGTCAAAACTAGACATACCCAGGGTCAAGACTACTGGAAATAGGGCCATGCACCAAAATCGAGACGGTTTCCTCCTGCTCTGGCCGCAAATTGCAGCCAGAAGGAATTAATTGGCGGCCGGGGTTTGGAGTTGGGGGCTAGGGTTTAGGGTGGTGGTTCCATGGTACCTGCACATCTCACTGTCAACTCAGTTTTATTTTTGGGGTCTCGAGGTGATAGCAGATTCCTAAATACGATCACAGATTCACTGTTTTTCCCGATATCGATTTCGTAAATCCGTATTCTGGTTTCTAGCTTCAGGATTTGAGTTCAATTTAACATCACACAAGGGTTCTATGGTCACAACAAGCCTCAATTTCACTTTGATTTCAGATCAAACCCTAAACCCTAACTTGATGTTTCACAAATCCACCAAACGACACCATATCGATATGAAACTAGTATTGATGCACAAGAAATGAAATACTACTCTAATAGGTGTAGAAATTACCTCCTTTGGCAACTCTAGAAAATTCTTGAGTTGCTCAAAGTCCTCAAGATCCACTCTTCCTTAGTCCAAAGCGTTCCTCTCGAGCTCGTGCACCTTTTTAGTGAAGGGAAGATGGGGGTTTGGAGTTGATTTGAGTGTGATGGAGATGATTTTAGTGAGGAGGGAGAGCAAGGGGGCAGCAGCAGCAACTGAGGAAGTGGGAGGGAGAAATGAGTTGAAGAACGATGGGGGAATGGTTCAAGTCAACACACCTCACCTACTCTTTCTCTCTCTCACCATGCTTCATAATATATTCCCTTTTCCTTTTTCTTTTCTTTTCCTTTTTTCCTAATTCCTTCTCACCCCAATAGTGAACCCAAATGAACAACCATGGCAAGAAAAATGTAACACAGGTGTAGAAAAAGATATGTGCATATTTTGCACAAAATGCCATAAATTCGATTAGCGATTTTTAATCGCGATTAGCACTAAATTAGTGTCAAACAAATCATAAAAACATTAAAATGGCATAACTCCAAAAAATACCCTATTTTAGAATTTTCCATAATTTTTCCCCATTTATTTGTATTTAATTATACCGGAATATTAAAATATTCATTAAAATAATATTAAATTATAAAATTTCCCCAAAATTAATATTTTATTATTTTGAAACGTTACAATCTACCCCCCTTAAAGAAATTCGGTCCCCGAATTTAAATTAAAACCCTCAAATACTAAAACATTTTGATACGAATTCCAAGTCGTCGTGGCTCCGAAATCATCAATATATAAAACATCATAGCGCAATGCATGCGCATGAGTACTGAGCAGATAACTCAAAAGCAAAACCCCGTCAAGCATCCCGCAATCATCGGAGTCATGGTAAAGACACAAATGTCAAATCCAATACAAAACCAATATGATATAGATCAGAACTATACATGTAGACATCCAATCTATACATGTGAATAGCTGATGTAAATGCAAGCCAAATCTTTTTAAGTCGCCGTTTTGAAAACAAATTAGAAGGGTTTCCTTGTTTTTTTTAAAAACGTTTCGTGTCATATCGGACACGTAGGTATATATATACTGAGACTATAGCTCGTTTTTTGGAAATCCCTTCGATAACTATCAATGCATGCAAAAATATATCCAGGTACTGTCCTCTGACTAGTCCTGCTCAGTACAAAACGAATACTAAATATCATAAAAAATGTACTGCTTCAAAAAGAATAAATCCCAAAAATGCACATAACACCACCCTGTGCGTCAGGTGCGCACGGAAATCAAAATCCATATATGTACCATACAGGTGCATAAAACAACATCTAGGTGCAACAGGTGTGCACGAAGTATCTGTCATAGGCAACGTGTGTGCCTGACAGCCAAAACAGGTGCATCTGGCATGCACGAAGAATCTCGATTTAGTGCATCTAGTGTGCACCAAAATCGTATCTCAAAACATGCGCCCAACATGCGCGAAAATCCAAATCGGTGCATCCATCGTGCACGAATGAAAGTCTAAACCCTGCGCACTCAATCATGTACGGAATCACGAAATCCAATGGCAAACGCCGAACATGCGTAAGTCCAGTCAAAAGCACGGAGTGCAAGAATCAACATCAATATCAGAATCAAAATCGACATATCGAATGACATCAAATTGGAGTCAGGTGCAACCGTAGTGCACAAAATATAAATCCGGTGCAACAAAGGCACGAAATATAAATCTGATACGATAAACGCAAGAAACATAAAACTGGTGTGACCAACGCACGAAGTATAGAACCGGTGCATCCCATGCACAAATATCAAGCAATAACTCAAATGCGTAACCAGCAACACCAAGTGTACCCAGGTATAAGAAAATCATAAACGTGTGCAACTCCGTGCACAAAACACAAATCAATGCACTACAAGCACATATAAGCTATACCGAGTGCAAAATCAACTCGTGTGCGTAACATATGCACAACATCAAATCAACCGTATGAAATCCATGAAGTCATGAGCAGGTGCAGCCAAGGCACGAAACGATATACAATGCGGCTTAATCAAAATCAGGTGTACCGCGATGGAAAATCTCACAACCGCGTGCATCAGCGTGCACAAATCAAATCAAAACACTAAAAGTACCTGAAAATTATGCTGGAAGCGTAAATCAAATCACTGGCATAAAATAGGCATGAAATCACAATCAATACCTCAAGAGTAATAACTATGCATAAGATATACATACCCGGTAGGTGCAACCATGGTGCAAGAAAACAAATACCATGAAACTCAGTCATAAAATCTAAATCATGCGAATAGATCGCCCAAAATACCGAAATCTAAAGTGACGGATACGTGATAGCCATATCACAAAATCATAAATCATAAATACCGCCGTCGGTATATCCTCCTTCGAAGTCGAGAAGGTGCCGGTACATCCAATGCTAGTGGCGCAAGATATCTACTTGCCTCTTGCTCGCGGCTGGCGTCCTTTGCCTCTGGTTCCTTATCTTCCCTGTGGATTACCAATCTCGCAATCCATCGGCTCATCGGCCTGGTCAGGTGTGCTAACGGAAACGATTCCGCTCTGGCACTGCTCTGCTCATCTTTCGGTCCATCCTCACGACCGATCGTAAAGCAGCACATCTCTGGCGCCGACCTCTGGTCCTCTGAATGCACATCACACATCGGCTCCTGGTGCAAATCTTATTGCAGCAGTGTACTGGAAGGAATCCTGCTCAAGGTCTCTTCTGATCTCGCCTAAGCCAAACTGTAAGGAGGCTGGTACTCTGACGTAATCTTTCCTCACTCTCTGGACATCTGCGTCCTTAGTACGGCATCTACTCGAAAGCTAGCCGCATCCCTGCGCCTCTGTATGCATATACGACCTCTAATCTTAACGGGGTGTAATAACAGCTCGTCTGCATATCGCACGAAGTTCTTGTCCCGCTTGTCTGTATTATCGTCCATTTCGACATCGCGTCTCTATCTGCGCACTGCAATGTCCTCGGCTACGGTCCATCCGAAGTCTTACACACGGACTCGAAATTACGAACTCGGTATCGTCATCACTCAGTAGAAGATATCTAGCCGAACACGTCCTCAGCGTGCATATCGCATCTCTGATGTCAGCGGAGTGGAATGTCATCTCGGTAAAATCTCGTGCGAACTCTTTACTCCACCTGCTTCAATATCGACTGATTCGGACTCATCTCATCGTGGCAACACAGACTGCGCTCCAACGGCTATGCTCGTATCTGGAGTCTCTCAAGCAGTGTCCCATCACATGATATCCGAATGATGTCGAATCGTCCGATCGACTCGTCAGAACCTCACAATCCTCCAAGAGCTCAACATCTTGGGTATAGTTTAATAGTATCGAGTACATACCACAGCATCGGTGGTCCAGCCGTAGAAGGGCAAACCCAAGCCTCACTAATGGCGCCGCGGAACTGCCGCAAACCCTAAGGTTCAAAGGCTTTCACACGGTCATTATATCGAGTTAGGGTTTCAATCTTCTAGAGGGTCCATAGAATCGCTTGCATGTCCTTCCGAATACTTTAAACTTGGAAAATAGGTTCCTGACATTCGATCGTCCCAATCGACTCTCAACGAATCTGCGTGAAATCGCCTCTAACTGGAATCAATCTACCTGATGACCTAGCATCGGGGTAAGCGAATGAGCCACATGTCCTGGTCATTCATCCTCGGTGACTAGCGACTCACCATCATAGCTCTAAGTATAAGCTCATGCTGCAGTAGCTCCAATCATCTGGGCGATATCTCATCATTCGCAGCAGCAACTGGCTCATTCGTCCGTACGCTGAACAGCGCCTCAATCATCATGAATAAGCAATATATCAAAGGTCATCACATCCCGGCTGGCCTCTATCAGTGGATCAATCCTCTGGTACCGATCGGTACGCCCGAGAAATCTAGTAAAAACGATCAGTCCAACGCTCATGGCGCGAAAACACAACAAGACGACGCCTCTATATACAATCGTATGTCTCTGGAATCACACCCTGGTCAGTCCTCGTCCACGACGAGCTCATGCTGACGCAACTCGAGCCGTAGCTCACTCTGCCCGTGCAATCGTGGCAGCAAAACTATAACCAGTATCGATAAGGATAGATCATAGAAAGGAATATAATACTGTGCAAGGAAATGTACATCCTAAGGTCTCTTAAGCGGAGTGGCGTGTCGTAAGTATGCCGCGGAACATACGTACGGTACGTCCCTCTACTCAAGCTACCTACTCCATCAACCAAGGGTCATCCTATGCGACAAAAGTTCGGGTATAATACCCTCTCGACTAAGTCTAAGTTCCGTAAGGTCAAGCCTAAGTTCCGTATATAGATAACGCCCTAGGCTCCACATAGTCAAACTTAGACTCGAACCAAGGTCAACCTAGCGCTCTGATACCAATTTTGTCATGACCCGAAAGAGCACGTGACTGGCCCTTAAACTATATGAAGTCTATAGGACCCCATCTGATCCAAGTAAGCCAAAAGCCCAGAAATCTAAAACCATTTTAAGGAGTAATAAGGGAAACTGGTTTAAGAAGTAAAGAAATCATGTTTCGAAAATCAAGTTTTTAAATAACTAAGCCGAATATGAATTTTAAAAATGTGTAGCCTTTTTCTGAAAATTTCGGTAGAATTTCCTTTGTAAAAACTGGCCCCAAACGGGGTACAACAAGAAATATATATATGAAATGATAAAATGCATCCCCAAGCGGGAGCTAGCTTTTCGTCAATCGACGGTCACAACCTTGCAAGCAATAATAATATACAACGCCAAAGGGCGAGGATCAAAACCGAAAAAGAAACTCAAAAACAGCCAGAAAACCATAATACTACAAGCGCGACTCTAAGGTCGAAATAATACAACATTGTCTCTAAGTCTGAAACAATATACAAGTTTTGGTTGATGGAATAACTAGATACAACTGAAAGTACATGTACAAGGGTGGTTCTGATGCAAAAGAACCCACCTACCAACGCAAGTCACCCATAAGGAAGCAGTGTGCCAGAAATGCCGCTATGGAATCTGTACGGCAAAAACCTGCAAGGACTGTGGCACAACGGGGGTGAGTTGCCAACTCGTGAATAGAAAATATCTACAAGCAGAGATCGAATGTATGACCCATCCTAGGACAATACGATCAGATATATATACAAACCTCAATATAAATAAGTCTGCAGTATGCTAAACTGGCAATGTAATCTCTATACATGAGTGTAGTGCCATGTGCTCGTGCTAGTGCCTCGGGTAATAGCATATCATAAATGTGAGGTATGATCAATGAAATCAATCTGCATGTACATGGATCCCGTCCACTCATCACCCAATGACAATAACCATCATGCATGTAAATATCCTCAGCTTATGCATGGAAATATGAGGATATAAACCACCTGTGTCCCTCACAACACGTCAAAATCATGGTACCGAAGTGCCCAGCATCGACACTCGAAAACATCATGAAAACTGTGCCCAGCATCGGCACTTAAATCCTCATATATCGGGCTCCATCTGTGGAATCGGCCCTCGGCCCCAGCAGGACGCCCATATCCATCTATCGACTCTGGTCGGTATCCTCCGAATAACCGCTAGGTCCAACCAATCACCGGTAGGTACTCGCCCGCCTCCAGGCTCAATCGGCAAAATCCTTCGATCATCTTGCCGAGGGGAACCATACCGGGTCCACCATGTACCCGCAATCGGCTCATCCACTCCTCGAATCGGGATTCACATGTCGCTCTCAGCACCGAGAAAACACATGGTGGACGCACTGAAATATCATATCAAGGGTAACTGGGTTTTTAAAGCAATGACATATTCTCTTTTGAAATACCCACGGTTCCCAAATCCAGAAATATCATGGAAATTGCAACTCTCAATACGTATAATCAGAAAGCATAATGTATATAACATGTAAAAGAAATGTAAGCATATCAGTCTGTCATGCAAGAATCATATACCGAATGCAACAGTACTACAGTGTAGTGACATGGCAATTATCGATGATGAAGTGTGTGAGCCGGCAAACAAGTGTACGTGGAACATACGCATCATCGATAATGGTGCTAGTGTCCTAGCAGCATGACTGTAAATATCAATAAACACAAGCAATGCAATGCAAATTGCATGAATATGCGGAATCGAATAATCTACGCAACAGTAAAGAATCTGCCTCCATAAATAGATCATGCAGCCTTGCCTTTTGAAATAAGACGAATCGGGGTTTTTGGTAAAATAAGGGCTACGGGGTTTTAAGAAAAGATGCGTCGTTTGAAAATATCCGTAGAATCCCTTTTTGCCTATCTTTAAAATATTCCCGATTCGTTAGTTTTGAAATAGGTATGACTCGGGTCTAGTTTAACGCCTACTATGCGAACTACAGACCCAACTATCAGTCAATCGGGAGAGGTACGAAAACCACCTAAATCTGAGTCAATATCACATTATCTCATCACAAAACAGGTATCACTACCATCATATCACGTCTCAAATACGAACTTTATCATATCGCCGAATCTCACGGCCTCAATCAAACTTCATCGACTCATCGTAATCCCACGTATCATCCTCAAATCCCGTATATGAACACATAGTCCCATACCCATGTGTAGATATACAAACCTCCAAATGCGCACAGATAAATGAAAGAATGTATGCAAGTATATGTGTACGTGTATGTGTGAGTGCAACCACTACTCTAGGGTTTCGCACTATACTACACCAATACATCCTTATCATCAATAATTCAATTATCACCATCAATAATCCTAACAACACATAATAAATATATGGGTGTATACGTATTCGTGTACATTACCACGGACTGCGGGGGTGCTGTACGCCATCCACCCGACTTCTTCCCATAGATATAAATATACCCACCTTGATTCTCGTGTGCCGATGCCGATATCGCCATCTTCATCTTCTTCGCCTCAACATCACGTAGGGTACCTACAAGTATATCACAACGCTAAAGCACATGAAAATCATATCGGAAACCAAAATAGCACACGCTACTCGCATAGGTAAAAACCTATCGTCTCGTATGTAAACACGTTCAATATCCACTTGTCGTTGACGTCCAAACGCCACCCGACAGAAGCGAATCACCAAATACCAAATTCCATGCTAAAACAAGTCGTAAATCATACGCCAACTCAAGAAAATCAACCCAGATTTTACCCAAACCGGAACGAGTCAAAACTAGACATACCCAAGGTCAAGACTACTGGAAATAGGGCCATGCACCAAAATCGAGACGGTTTCCTCCTGCTCTGGCCGCAAATTGCGGCCAGAAGGAATTAATTGGCGGCCGGGGTTTGGAGTTGGGGGCTAGGGTTTAGGGTGGTGGTTCCATGGTGCCTGCACATCTCACTGTCAACTCAGTTTTATTTTTGGGGTCTCGGGGTGATAGCAGATTCCTAAATACGATCACAGATTCACTGTTTTTCCCGATATCGATTCCGTAAATCCGTATTCTAGTTTCTAGCTTCAGGTTTTGAGTTCAATTTAACATCACACAAGGGTTCTAAGGTCACAACAAGCCTCAATTTCACTTTGATTTCAGATCAAACCCTAAACCCTAACTTGATGTTTCACAAATCCACCAAACGACACCATATCGATATGAAACTAGTATTGAAGCAAAAGAAATGAAATACTACTCTAATAGGTGCAGAAATTACTGTAAGTCTACAGTAGCGCCCCGGCCTTCTACAGACGCCAAATGCAGAACAAAAACTTTTTAACTGGCGCTATCGTATACTATAACCCGGATCTTCCATTATAGCTAAACTAACAAACTGTAAAGAGAGTAGAAACGTTATACCGAACGATCCGAGTCCTTCATTCTTTAACCATCATCCCACGCTCCGTTGCGGCTGCTCCGATCTCGTCGATCTCCGATCTGCTCGTCCAGGTGGCACCACGTCAACGATTCTTTAAACGGGCTCCCGCCTCTGACTCGAGGCAACTCGGTCGTCAAGTTTGCTAAAAGAGACTACCAAGATTGATGTAGAGAATGAGTGGAATACTTTGTCTCGCTTCGTCCAAAACCATGGACGAACGGTTAATGAAGTTGCCGTGGGAATCGGGTGATAGAATGAAATGAGCTGTGAAATTCCATACACCGAAAACTATCATAATCTTTTTCTACCATCAAGTGAGAGAGAGAGAGGAGGGGGCCGGCCATCTTATAGGAATGGGGGGTGAGTGTAGGAGAGAGGAGAGTGACCACAAGAGAAAATATCTAGTGTGAACACAAATAAATATCTAGTGTGAACACAAATAAATATCTAGTGTGAACACACAGTGTGAACACAAAGAAAGCAACCAATGAAACAATAACACCTCACCGCTTCTAGAACCTTCTAGAAGTATCCACACTCTTCCAAAGAAAAGATAAATCCGTCTTTAACCGAATGTTAAAAGACGGCTGATAGAAAACTGGAAACTGGCAACTTCCAAAAGTGATCCTGAAACGACTTTCAAGATAACCCCGTAACTGTATAAATATACCCGCATTTGTATTACGACCGAATACAAATGCAACTGAGACAAAGATATTATATCTACTCAATAAAATACTCGGATCCGGCTTAAACCAAATCCGACCAGTATCATCTGCCCGAAAAATAGCACGTGCGTAAACGCACGTGCATTTTCCGAACCCTGCCATAAAACCATACGGCCTCTACAACGTTTCGCCCGAACTTGGAAAACTGTCTGTGGGGAACTCTAATGACTCGTCAGTATCCTAGCAGTGGGTTTAACCACAAACCGTCAGCGGCACTAGCAATGCGTAACGGCTGCCCATGGACTAACCTCAAGGGAGGCCGATGAGCGAACTCATCCGGAAACCCTACTGATCCTAACAGTGACAATGTATATACAGTCCGGTCAATTCGTCTATGAGTATCGCATATCTTCCTAGGGGGCTAGTAACGTCAGACCCCCAATAGCAGTATAAGTCGTGTCGGAGTGTAGCCCAATAACACCTTGAGATACTACTGGAGTACCTACCAGTAAATCTCCTGCCACGGCCGTGGGCTTTGTGTAATGGCTCTCCTAGACACAGCACGATCTCGCCCCCAATACCGGGAGAGACGAATCCCCTGTCGATCCGCTCACGTGCCTCCATGTGGCTCGGGACTGTACCCAAAAACTACCTGTTTGCACGACTCCTTTGAGCCGTGGTAGGGTAGAAATCAAAGCACAGTGGGAACTCACACGAGACAAATGACGACCTCAGGTGGATGAACTAACCTGTACACATGTCACCAGGGAACTGCTATCTGACGAAATGTATAATACCAACTAGCAGGTTCCCGGCGAGTCCTGTCCGGTGTACTCATAACCCAATGAGCACCTGTATACATCTTAGGTGATCCAACTGACACCAGTGGCTTGTGAGACCGGCCACCGCCCCCCGTCGGGGTCTCGACTGTATACACTAGTCTACTCCGGAGTATCGATACCCTGTCTCGAAACTCCCACGACTAGGGACCACTATTAAGGATATGCGTATAAACTACCCAACTCTCACATATATGATCGTCATCATACTGTTGGTAGTAAAGCAAGATTCTAAGGGCTCTATCAAAGTGTAACATGTAATCAGTCACCTGAATATGTACACGACTGATAAAGGCAAACCAGATAGCAAACTATCATCCCGAGTAAGACTGTCCTACCGGTATAGGTCCTCCGCAATCATTGCAATCACATACCTGCGATCCAATAATTGACTCTGAGGGCGCTATCTCCAACAATCTCCCACTTGCACTCAAGGCTAATTATTGCGATGTCGACTACTCACAGCCCGTGTGAAACCGAACATCCAACTCCTCTACTAATCTGTTTCATAAAACCCGTTTGTAAAACTATTGTGTTCGAGAAATAGCCTCAGAGAGTGGATCCGCCTAGATGTTTCTTTCTATATCTCTCTTAATCACAAGTTCGCGGAGAAAACCATCTCTCGAATTGAGTAATACCTGTCTTAGAATATGTCTGGATATCTGATGGGATCTAGTTCATAAATGAACTCCAAATCCAAACTTCTTAGACTGTATCGATCACTGAACCTAATCAGTATCCGGCACCATGCCACCCACAGTATCCTCTTGGACCACCTGTCCATAATACTGTCCCTCGTCAGAGGGAAAACTAAAACTCTGACAATCACTCTGTCATCCACGTCACCTTTGAAGCCTGGAATGATAATCGTCTCCCGAAGGAGGCTGCCGTCATCAAATCCGTAGAACATGTACTTATGTTCCAAAACTGCTTCCTTATGTTTCTCCAGGATTGGATTAATATAAACTTATTGCATCTAGTGCAAAAACAACATTTGGTGTGGTACTTGACACCTCACGATTGATTCAATTGCCTAAGCAAGTGATCTGCCAATCATGCACAGCCCTCTCCCCTTTAGTCTATACGACACCTTTAGAGAGGGTGACTCCATCACCTGCAGGTACACCACCATGCTAGGAGTCAACTATTCTAAAAAACCATTAGAATATCTGTCAAAGTACCCACATTGGGAAACTACCCAAATCTAGATCTAAAACCATAGATCCAGAAACCAGAATGTCAAATATTATATCCATATCCTGTCTGGAGAAACAACTGTGTGACGACCACAGTACAACCGATCGTAGTATGGGAATTTTACTTCCTACTCTGTGTATGTCATCCAGATACCATGACATCACACCCTACTACCTTCTTAACAGATCCATCCCCTATTCTGATTGAAGTCAAACCCATGACTGTCACATCAAAATTA
Source organism: Agapanthus africanus (assembly GCA_030015575.1). NCBI lineage: Eukaryota > Viridiplantae > Streptophyta > Magnoliopsida > Asparagales > Amaryllidaceae > Agapanthus > Agapanthus africanus. Next base: position 369,973,051 of record CM057337.1, on the reverse strand, counting down.
GATGATCTATCTCCGCTATAACTGCTCAAATCTATAAATAGATATAAGCATCTTGCCCACTATGCTTCCGCTGCTCCCACTGACTACGACAACCCTCCTACCGGGTCTCATAGCCTGGAACAACAGTAGTATCAAGTCTGGGTAGATAAGAACCTCCCTGTCACCGTCCTTGAGGCTACCGAAGTACCTCTCGGGTGTCTGAGGTTACCCACCGTATCTGCGGAGTGGCTATTGGAATATCAAACCTGATTGAATATATAGGTCCTATTAAATTTTCCGTAATCGTTTGCGGTTCTGGAATCACTTCCAGTTCTACCATACTCCCACTACTGTTTTCTAAAAAAGTCCATTTTACTAAAACTGTGGCGAGTCAAGAACAATATCACTATTGATCTTCCAAATGATAGAATATCAACCCTCGTCATAGCCAGGGTCAACCCACAAACAGCCATTACAGAAACGTACCCTGAGTTGTCCAGAGTCTGGTTTTAAGCATAAGCTGGACAACTCCCCGTACCTTAACATCTTTTAAGGTACGAACTATTCTATATCTAATATAGAAACTTTGGCACTTTATTTAATTGGAACCAGATTCAAATCATGCAGCTGTCTCCAGTGCATATCACCTTAATGGAAAGAGGCTAATCAGCTTTACTCAACTAAGGAATCCATCCAATTATGAGTAACCTGAAAGAGAAACAAGTTTCTCAAAACCATTACTATCATCTGAATACCAAGCACAAGACTCTACATCTTCGATCTCTTTGAAGAATCCCGATACTTGTGACACCTGGTTCTCTACTTTATTCTTATACCCACAACTTCTCAAAACTTAGACCTTATATTTCTACGAAACACTTGTCTAAAAACTAGAGAAGTCATAAGTAAACAGAACATAGTACGAGGACCTACCCCTTTGTCCTGATGGACACTGGACAACATACAATACTCTGTATAAGTCCGCTGAGTTAAACAACTCAAAACCTGTGCGTCGTAGGTGGAAAACTGTACCCTGGCGATTTCCTCAAATATCACCAATTACAACGAATTCCGATATAATGAGGATAATTACCTAATTCTCAATAACTTACTCCCACTCATCATCTGTAAAACCATACAGATATGATAATGAAACCTGGTAAATACATATCCTGGAGTAAGTATCCAATCGGGAAAACAGTTTTCCTTTAACAATGCACTGAAACATGAAAATGTTTCCTAGGGGTATTTTGGTATTCATAGTAATGCCTCTTCCATAATCCAATTCATGACTGTAACCGTATATTTTACTGCCATCTCTCTAAGTCCCTTTATTTGTCTTTAGTCATTACCTTCTGTACACCATTGTTAGGCTAAATGGTTTTCTTCCTTCCCTACCGTTCGGCACCAGCCTATGGTTTGGAAGAAGACTATCCAGTAAGCATAATAGGTGTACCCTCCTAAACCAAGGAGTACTCGCAACTTGAGAGAAGGTGATGATAAAAGACATCTGAATAATACCTTATTCTTTTAGAGGTGAAATAGGAGTGGCGACGATGTACGCGGTTTTGGTCGTGAATGATATCAGTCGCAATTTACTTTGCCCTCTTTCTAATCCCTTTATTTTGTCTTTACATATTACCTTCTGCACACCCTACTTAGGATAATTGGTTTTCTTCATTCCCTACCTTTCGGCACCTGCCTATGGTTTGGAATAAGACTATCCAATAAGCGTAATAGGTGTACTCTCCTAAACCAGGGAGCCCTCGCAACCTGAGAGAAGGTGAGAATAAAAGACAACTGAATAAACTAATTCTATTTCTCCTGAACCTGGATCCATCCTCGAAGAAGTCCCTTCGAGTTCGTATATAACCATACGATGGATCTATCCAATGGAAGTGGATATTCGTAGTAATACGGGTGTTCTGAGAAATGCAAAGGGTAAAAGAAGGAGTGGCAATGACTTATGCAACTCGGACAATCCAAAAGCCAGTATTTTAAGAAGGTTCGGTCAACTTGGTCACTGAGTCATAGTCTAGGGTCGGTCAAAGGTCGCTGCCAAAGAGAGAGAGAAAAGAAACACTCTGCGTGCACTCTAACCTAGATCAGAATGGTTATCACTTTATCTAATCCGGAAACCTCCCACTGTCCTGTCAAATTCTCCTCCAAACCTGAAAGAAGAATCAATCGGGATCACCCGAAGAGTAAACCAACTCATCAGTGGGAATCGGGATCCAACTCTCATCGCATGATAACGTGATGGAATACATCCACGTTACTCATACTCCAGAAGGTATGCGCATACTTGGCAAGTTTCAGTTTCTTTAGAAACTCCCGATAGGATTTTTGCCCCATGCTCTTATGACCTTGGCTTTGGTCAAAATGTCATAAGTCACATGCCAAGTTCTACCCGTCACTATCTTGTCAATTTGAACCCACCCGCACATGCCCCTGACTTTGGCCAATCGGCAGAACGACTGTCCCAAACCAACTCATCTATCTATGCAACAAATGAATACCCAGCAACTACCAAACACTATGCCTTAACTTTGGCTAAAATGCATAGCTTGAATACTACTGAATACCCAAAAGAAGTGACGGAGGGCTACGGCTGGTTTTTGGCGAAAAAACCTTTAACTTAACGAACTTGATATCGCTGAAGGAACCTGATAGCTTTTTTTTTTAAATATAGTGGCGAAAACCTTTTTGCTAAAGTGGTCATTCCCGGTGAAGGGATCTCGGCTCTTTCCTCGTGGAATGAGGTGCAGGATATTCCACTGAATACCGCGATGCAAAGCAACTTGTAATCGACTATAGTGAAGTTATTACCTTAACGCAAACTTCTGCCAAGGGGTCAGTCCCGGTGAAGGGATATCGGCCCTTGCCCCGTCGAATGAGGTGCAGGATATTCCACTGAATACCGCTATGCAAAACAAAAGGAAACGTCTTTGTAATAACACTTTTTAAATTGTTCCAACAACATCAAACAGGTTTTTTTTCTTTTGCATTGATCAGAATCAACGCAGTCCCATCAATCAATCACACCAGAAAAGAACGAAAATAAAATGTACGTATATGCCATCTGCATTCGTCACTGGGTCCCGTCATCACCCGTTAGGTTACTTAACTAACGACAGAGCGGGGACTGGACTAGCGCGGGTGTAAAACATATACAACATCTAATAGTATATAAACCAATATACAATAATCTCTCCAGGCGTGATAATATGCAACATTACAGAAAAAGTAATAAGCATCACAGAACAATACAGATAAACTGGGATCCCCGGGTTTCACAGAGCCGCTGCTGAAACCCGACGTTCCCCTGGTCGTGTGGATAGCCTGTGCAATGAAACCTAGACCCCTACGAGTGCGGCAAGTTACCCGCCAAAACCTGAAGCGAGGCAGCCTCCTACAGCAAAGTGAATAGACCACCCTGCACTTCACGGAATCCGGTAATCTTGGGCACCCCTCCTTGGGTCAACCTGTACCCCTATGAGTGCGGCGAATAGTCTGCCAATTCTAGAGTGGGGCCCCTCTGCCTCTCAAAGCCATGAGATGCGGACCCGTTGCCCGTCAGAACCCGGCTATCCGTGCACTCCGTCGCGGGGTAAAACCTAGTACAGAAAAGAAAAATAGTACACCAGATACATCGACCGCAACCTGGTCGTGCCCCAAAAGAATATTATACAACAGGCAGTGACGGCAGTCCACATGTTGGACGCTCGCCCCGCAATATCAAATGTATAAATAAATCCAAACTGCACTACCATTGCACACTGCTATCCACCACGACAAATCCGCAACATCACAGCATAACAGAGAACATCAACGCGAATGTCACGTTCGCAAACCCGTCTAAAAGAACTATAGCAATCAGACGTGGTTTACCGATCAAATGACATTCCCGGTCGGAGATATAATGTAAGCACTGTAAACTAACATGTTTAAATTTCGATCGACTAAATATCACAAAGTGGGCCCCACGAACAACTGGTGAACAGTAACAAAATCTGGGCCCAAAAGATATGTACCAAAAACCCCAATTTCCATAGAAGAATACACTGTGAAAGTTTGGGGGCATGATCACTCAGAACGGCCGCAGATGCGCGGCCAAACCATGGGTTTGGCCGCGATTCCGCGGCAGTCTTGTCGATTCATGAGCCCAAATTTGTACGGTGTTCTTATAAAACCCTGCACAGTTTTCTGAGATATTTAGAATAATTTTAGGACATCATTTAAAATCGACAGAAACTGTGAAGCTTGAAAATTGTGTTTTTCGATATCCGGTTCGATCGATGTTTTAAACGCGTTAGCACAAGTTAGTATTGCAAAATGGTGAGGCTCTGATACCACTGTAAGTCTACGGTAGCGCCCCGGCCGTCTACAGACGCCAAATGCGGAACAAAAACATTTTAACTGGCGCTATCGTATACTATAACCCGGATCTGCCATTGTAGCTAAACTAACAAACTGTAAAGAGAGTAGAAAGGTTATACCGAACGATCCGATTCCTTCGTTCTTTAACCATCATCCCACGCTCCGTTGCGGCTGCTCCGATCTCGTCGATCTCCGATCTGCTCGTCCAGGTGGCACCACGTCAACGATTCTTTAAACGGGCTCCCGCCTCTGACTCGAGGCAACTCGGTCGTCAAGTTTGCTAAAAGAGACGACTAAGATTGATGTAGAGAATGAGTGGAATACTTTGTCTCGCTTCGTCCAAAACCATGGACGAACGGTTAATGAAGTTGCCGTGGGAATCGGGTGATGGAATGAAATGAGCTGTGAAATTCCATACACCAAAAACTATCATAATCTTTTTCTACCATCAAGTGAGAGAGAGAGAGGAGGGGGCCGGCCATCTTATAGGAATGGGGGGGTGAGTGTAGGAGAGAGGAGAGTGACCACAAGAGAAAATATCTAGTGTGAACACAAATAAATATCTAGTGTGAACACAAATAAATATCTAGTGTGAACACACAGTGTGAACACATAGAAAGCAACCAATGAAACAATAACACCTCACCGCTTCTAGAACCTTCTAGAAGTATCCACACTCTTCCAAAGAAAAGATAAATCCGTCTTTAACCGAATGTTAAAAGACGGCTGATAGAAAACTGGAAACTGGCAACTTCCAAAAGTGATCCTGAAACGACTTTCAGGATAACCCCGTAACTGTATAAATATACCCGCATTTGTATTACGACCGAATACAAATGCAACTGAGACAAAGATATTATATCTACTTAATAAAATACTCGGATCCGGCTTAAACCAAAGCCGACTAGTATCATCTGCCCGAAAAATAACACGTGCGTAAACGCACGTGCATTTTCCGAACCCTGCCATAAAACCATACGGCCTCTACAACGTTACGCCCGAACTTGGGAAACTGTCTGTGGGGAACTCTAATGACTCGTCAATACCCTAGCAGTGGGTTTAACCACAAACCGTCAGCGGCACTAGCAATGCGTAACGGCTGTCCATGGACTGACCTCAAGGGAGGCCGATAAGCGAACTCATCCGGAAACCCTACTGAGCCTAACAGTGACAATGTATATACAGTCCGGTCCATTCGTCTATGAGTATCGCATATCTGCCTAGGGGGCTAGTAACGTCAGACCCCCAATAGCAGTATAAGTCGTGTCGGAGTGTAGCCCAATAACACCCTGAGATACTACTGGAGTACCTACCAGTAAATCTCCTGCCACGGCCGTGGGCTTTGTGTAATGGCTCTCCTAGACACAGCACGATCTCGCCCCCAATACCGGGATAGACGAATCCCCTGCCGATCCGCTAAGGTGCCTCCATGTGGCTCGGGACTGTACCCAAAAACTACCTGTTTGCACGACTCCTTTGAGTCGTGGTAGGGTAGAAATCAAAGCACAGTGGGAACTCACACGAGACAGATGACGACCTCAGGTCGATGAACTAACCTGTACACATGTCACCAGGGAACTGCTATCTGACAATATGTATAATACCAACTAGCAGGTTCCCGGCGAGTCCTGTCCGGTGTACTCATAACCCAATGAGCACCTGTATACATCTTAGGTGATCCAACTGACACCAGTGGCTTGTGAGACCAGCCACTGCCCCTCATCGGGGTCTCGACTGTATACACTAGTCTACTCCGGAGTATCGATGCCCTGTCTCGAAACTCCCACGACTAGGGACCACTATTAAGGATATGCGTATAAACTACCCAACTCTCACGTATATGATCGCCATCATACTGTTGGTAGTAAAGCAAGATCCTAAGGGCTCTATCAAAGTGTAACATGTAATCAGTCACCTGAATATGTACACGACTGATAAACGCAAACAAGATAGCAAACTATCATCCCGAGTAAGACTGTCCTACCGGTATAGGTCCTCCGCAATCATTGCAATCACGTACCTGCGATCCAATAATTGACTCTGAGGGCGCTATCTCCAACAATTACCTCCTTTGGCAACTCAAGAAAATTCTTGAGTTGCTCAAAGTCCTCAAGATCCACTCTTCCTTAGTCTAAAGCATTCCTCTCGAGCTCGTGCACCTTTTTAGTGAAGGGAAGATGGGGGTTTGGAGTTGATTTGAGTGTGATGGAGATGATTTTAGTGAGGAGGGAGAGCAAGGGGGCAGCAGCAGCAACTGAAGAAAATGGAGGGAGAAATGAGTTGAAGAACGACGGGGGAATGGTTCAAGTCAACACACCTCACCTACTCTTTCTCTCTCTCACCATCCTTCATAATATATTCCCTTTTCCTTTTTCTTTTCTTTTCCTTTTTCCCTAATTCCTTCTCACCCCAATAGTGTACCCAAATGAACAACCATGGCAAGAAAAATGTAACACAAGTGTAGAAAAAGATATGTGCATATTTTGCACAAAATGCCAAAAATCCGATTAGCGATTTTTAATCGCGATTAGCACTAAATTAGTGTCAAACAAATCATAAAAACTTTAAAATGGCATAACTCCATAAAATACCCTATTTTAGAATTTTCCATAATTTTCCCCCATTTATTTGTATTTAATTATACCGGAATAGTAAAATATTCATTAAAATAATATTAAATTATAAAATTTCCCCAAAATTAATATTTTATTATTTTGAAACGTTACAGTAGGGGTCTAGGGGTGTGGGTTTGGCTATTTATCTCGACCGTGGAATCCGTGTTTTATATAGGCTCAAAATAAAACACAGACGTCCTAGTATATCCAATGTTTCATATGTTTCTTCTACTGCGTTATCTGTGATGTGATCATTTGATATGTTGTGATAGGTACTGTATATAGTATATATGATATATTATATAGACGTTACTTATGTTTTACACCCGCGCTAGCCCTGCCCCGCTCTGCCGTTAGTTACCTAACCTAACGGTGCACGAAGGGACATCGAGGCGAATGCGGATGGCATAAGTGTCCGTTGTATTTATCTGTGATGTTTAGGTGCTTAAATGATGGGACTTCATTAATATGATTAATGAAAGAAAAAGAAACCTAAATGATGTTGTGGAATCGAATTTTCAAAAACAGGTAGCTACAGTTCTTGCTTTGCACCGCGGTGTTCCTTGTAGAACATCCTGCACCTTATTCGATAAGGAAAGGGCCGAGATCCCTTCACCGGGAGTGACCCCTTTAGCAATAACTGGTAGATGCTACACACTCGGTTTGTCTTTTGATTGCTTTTATAGTTCTTGCTTTGTATAGTGATATTTGTGAAATATCCTGCACCTTATTCGATGAGGAAATGGCCGACGATCCCTTCACCGGGAGTGACTCCTTTAGCAAAACTAGAAAAGCCTCGAAAACACTTCATTTTAAAACCATTTGATTCTACAATGATATCAAGTTCATTACGCAATAGGTTTTCAGAAAAACCTGTCGTAGCCCTCCGTCATTTCAGATAAGTCCTGCTTAGTTTTCATGCTGCGTTTGTTGACCTTGTCAAGGCGCAGTGTGCGGTAGTTGACCAGTATTTATCTGCTTATGCATATCATGCAGATTGGATTAGGGTAGTCGTACGGCCTTGTTGACCTTGTCAAGGGCCGTGTGGGTGGGTTTAATTCAATCAAGAAATGACGGGTTGAACTTGACTTACGGTCTATGGTTTGTTGACCTTGTCAAGGTCATAGATCGTTTGGGGCAAAATATTATCGGGAATTTCAAGTGTTGAAATTTGCAATGAGATTGCATACCTTCTATGAGATAGTTGGATCCCGATACCCGCTGCGAGTAAGAGTTACTCCTGGGAGAGTTTTACACATTACAATTAGCCGATCAAGTAGGTGTCTAGAAAGGTGTTAACGAGGTTACGCCTCTGGGAAAACGAGGTTTACTTTAATTAGGTCCGTGCGAAAGCACGGGGAACCTCCCTCAAAGTACCAACACTGGCCTGGCTGAAAGATTGGCGAATTTGTAGCGTGTAATTAATCCCGGCTAGTCTTTCCTTTTATGGTTTGAAGGAAGATTTGATTAAAACAGTGGGAGCCATCCTGATTAGATAAAATAATAATCAATCTGATCTTGCAAGAGCATACGCTGAGTGTTTTCTTCTCTCTCTCTCTCCAGGTAGCGACTATATCATGTCTTAATCAAGATAATAAAACGGATATATTGACCGAACCCGCTTGTTATACTGAGCTGGGGAACGTTGGTCCCGCTCCAACTTATAATTGTTATAAGACAGAGCAGGAAATTGGGGAATACAAGATTTCCCGTGCCGCCCAAACGAAGAAAGTGCATGCTGATGCATCATCTTCCGGTGTGTTCATTACATAGAACTGTTTCTCAATATCCTTTACGTCCTGGGTATGAGATACCGGATCAGGATCCCGCATATGTAATCTGTTACATGGGCTACAGAAAGGTAGAGAACTGAGGACGGGTGATAAGTTTCATGAGACAGAAAACGGTGCAAGTGTTGCAGCCAAGTCTGTTGGTCACTATCACCCTGTATTACCAGAATACATTGATTCTGAACGAATGATATTAGATACCGAACCTGATATACAACATCATATCAGTCTCTTTATTAGTAAAGAAAGGATATAATTTTGTATTGTTGGATAATGTTTTGAACATTTCTTATATCAAGAGTTAATCGGTTCAGGCACGTTATCTAAAAGCATTGATGTTCTAAATCAAACTACAGTTCTTAGTATACAGAACACACACAAGAGGAAGAGTTCAGAAATGAACGAATCCTTCTTGAGGTATTGTAGACTAGGCCATATCAATGTGACCTGACTAGCTGAAGTTACATATAGATACATATTTAAATTAGTTTGAATTTACATCTTGTGAAACTTGCCGGTCATGTCACAAATATAAGATGACCACAGCTCCGTTTATTGGAAATAGAGAAAGAGTTATTAAACTCTTGGGATTGATACATGCTGATGTATGAAAGTCCCCTGTCTACATATGCCAAGACCGGTTCTTTGTACTTCATTACATTCTCTGATGATCTCTCAAGATTCAGACATATGTTCCTGTTGAAACATAAGTCCGAAGCTTTTGAGATAATCACAGAATATAAGTTAGAAGTAGAGAACTAAAATACGGGTATAAGTATTATGCCCTTTGATGTGATCAGGGAGGAGAATACTTGAGCACGGAAATTCTGGACTATTCTAAAGGAGAATGAGATTCTCTCTCAGCATTACTCCTCCGTATACACCACAGCACGTCGGTGTATCGGGGTGGAGCAATCACACCCTACATGATAAGGTGTGCTCTATGATGAGTACTACTGAGTTACCTATTTCCTTTTGGGAGTTATGCACTTATGAAGTTGCATACCTATTGAATAGGGTTCCGATCAAATCAGTTGCCTACCACTTCATATGAGATATGGAAAGGGAAAAGCCCATTTCTTAAGTCAGTTAAGATTTGGGGTTGTCCAGCCTATGTCTAAAAGCAAAATCCGGACAAACTCGAGTCAAAGTCAGTTCTGTAGAAGTTTGTTGGATATCCCAAGCATTCGCAAGGGATATCTTCTACCAAACCGAGAAACAAAAGTGTTTTATTTCTCAACATGCCACCTTTATGAAAGGGAATTTCTTGTGGAAGGAATTATTGGTCATGAGGTAGAACTAGAAAGAGTTCCAGCTATACAAACAACAGCAGATGATTTGGTAGAACCAAAGGATTCAGTAGATTCCAACGAACCTCAGCCTCTCCGCCGATCTAGTAGGGTTCCTCACCCACCTGAGAGATACTTCGGTTTCTCTATGACAGTGGGAGTGAGGATTGCATCATAAGATGATGACCCAACTAGTTTTGAGCTGGCCATCAGGAGTGGGACTCTGTAAGAATGGCTGGATACTTAGCGATCTGAGATGGAATCCTTGTACACCAACAAAGTATGGACTTTGGTTGCTTTATCTGAAGGGTTAAATCCCCATTAGGAGCTAGTATATATTGAGAAGATTACTTGGTGTACATGGAAAAGTTGAGGCTTTCAAAGCTAGACTTGTTAAAGGTTTGCATCATAGACCAATTGTGGCTAATGATGAAACCTTTTTCTGGGGCCTATGCTTAAGTCCATCCAGATCCTACTTGCCACGGCTACATACCATGACTACGATATCTGGTGGTTGGGTGTCATGACAGCTTTTCTAAATGATGTTTTAGAAGAGAGCGTCTATAAGTACACAGCCAGAGGGCTTCGTAGACAGTGGGAGCAGCAGAAACGTGTGAAAGATGTTTTATGTGATAAAGCAGGCATCGCGGAGTTGGAACGTCTGTTTTGATGTGGTAGTCAAAGAGTTTGACTTCATCAAAATGGTAGATGAACCTTGTATATACAAAAAGGTAGTAGGGAGTATGGTGATGATCCTCGTAGAGTACGTGGATGACATACTCTTGATAGGGAAGGAGTTTCCTCTGCTACGTTCGGTCAATCTCCGCTTATCACAAAGATTCTCCATATAAGATCAAAGTGATCCCACTTAAATCCTGGGTTTTGGATCTATGAGATAGATCTAATTGGATGTTAGGATACTCACTAGTTTTAGTGAGAAGGTATCAATCGATCCTGGGGAGAATCACTAGAAAGGTTCCAGGGTGATAAGGACGACTGAATGTCAGTCGCAGGCATTGTCTTTGTAGGGTTCCTAGGCACTCTTGTGAAGGTTCATAAAGCATCAAACATGCCCGAATAAAATTTTACATGTGCCGAACAACCCAAAGCCGGAATATTTGCTAGATTATTAGGGTTTAACATGCAAGATAACATCTTTAAACCTAAGTGTAAGGGATTACAACCTTTGTAGTCCGCTCCTTCGCTTCACAAGCTCCGAGTAGAAGTCCCTTCTCCGCGATCCATGATCTCCCGGACTCAAGAGAGGCTCCACGACTCGAACGATCCATGATAGCTTGTCGTATTCCTTTTCTCCGATGATCTACGTCGAAGTTGCAATAGCTCAAGCTTTCTCTCAATCTAATGAGGTGAACACCCTAATCTAATGGGCTAGATTAGATGAGGATGATGGAGTAGTATTTATTCTTTCTTTTTATATCATTTTCTCACAATAACTCATCACAAAAGAAAACTCAAGTGAACTATCTCTCAAACTCAAGATAAAAGAAGATCAAGAATGAAAAGAATAATCCTTTTGTGATGAATAGAAGATAAGAATATATGATTGATATGGAACCATGGTCAAGGATGATAGGTTTAACCTTTGTAGAGAATAAACTAGAGCTAGGGTTTCGTTCGGTTAAGTATGAGTCAAGGATAAGTATCAACCATAATATCTTAACCAAGACAAAAAGGAAACCCTTCTAGAATAATCAAGAAAGAGCTAACCCTAATCAAACCCTAATCTCTTTTTATCATCCTTAAACATGTTTCATAATAAATCATATCATGTCACAATAATATATATCACATATATATTATATATTTGCAACAAAAGAAAATAATACAATTAACATATATCGCATATATATCAATGTATTAATCCGGTGAGAAAATGAACTAATAAAGCGAGCCAATATTAGATAATATAATACAATATATCATATATATCATTATACATTAAATCATCGAATCAACACTTGATCCGACAATCCGGCTATTATATCGAATATAACCGACTAATATATCATGTACCGATTCATCGAATCAACACTTGATTCGATGTCCCGGTTCATATCTAAATATCGCGAGAACATAATATGGTATCTCATATCGCATTATCCTCGGTCCTGCACATATCACATATGTGCCTCTACTCCATTTTGCCTGAGCCAAGAAACCTCTGTGTAAGACTCTAAAGAATCGTCAATACGCCGGTAGCAGGTGATGATCATATCAAACACCCACAAGCTGCAAGCGGTCAGCTAAACGTAACAGCCACCCAGGTATTGAGCGATCAAAAGATCAACAAGCTAGCATGTCCGTTCTCCTGTGAATCTAATCAGTAACACTCCCGTACAGTCCGGTCTGTTCGTCTGATATGTCGCATATCAAGTCTAGGGGTGGTATACTTCAGACCCCAGCAACCGATAAGTCATGTCGATGTGAGGCTCATAACAGGTCGAGAAACTACTAGTAACACTTACCAGTATATCTCTATATCAGCCCTGGCCAGGGACTTCCAGTTATAGCCAATCGAACACAGCACAACAACAACTCCCTTTACCGGGAGAGACGAATCCCCTCCTATCGCTCATTGCCTCCATGTGATTCGGGACTGTACCCAAAAGCCACCGTTTTGCATGCCCTCTTGGACGTGGTAAGGTGGAAATCAAAGCACAGTGGGAATCACACAAGACTCTATGACGATCTCGGGTCTACAGACTACCCTATACCAGTGTCACCGGAGAACTGCCATCTGACGTGTGGTATATCACCATCTGGGAGTTCTCGGCAAGTTCGTCCAGTGTACCCAGTCTCCACTGAGCACCCATACACCATCTCTGATGTCAAACACCGATGGATATGGGATCATCCATCGCCCATCATATGGGTCAAGATGCGTATACCCTAGTCTACTCTGGTGTATCGATGCCCTGTCTCGATATACCCTCGATTAGGAACAGTTTTTGGATGTACTCATCGACCACTATGGCCCCACTAGTATGATCTCATCATAGTCCCAGTAGTCGAGTACAAATCCTAAGGGCTTTATCAACATGTGAGAGTAAGACAGTAAACCAATACAAGTCAACATGTTAAGATAAAGTGAAACCAAATAGCATACTATCATGACGAGCATGAAAGTCCTCTCTGTATATATCCAAGCATCCATCATATGTACAACAATGGCCTCTATGGCATATACATAACTAACAATCTTCCACTTGCACTAAGGCCAGCTGCTGTAGTATCTCATACCTAGCATCCCGAATAATCTCTCAAACTGTATCTGGGGAATGGCCTTCATGAGTGGATCCGCAGTGTTGTCCTTCTTATCTACTCTCCTGACCTCGATCTCCCGGCGATCAACTATCTCCCTGATCAGGTGATACCGCCTCAGAATATGTCTGGACTTCTGATGGGATCTGGGTTCCTTGGCCAAAGCCACAGCTCCATTGTTATCGCAATACAGAGGTATTGGATGTTCAATGGATGGAACCACACCAAGTTCAGTAATGAACTTCTTCATCCAGACAGCCTCTTTGGCAGCATCGTTGGCAGCGATGTATTCAGCCTCCATCGTCGAGTCTGCAACGGTATCCTGTTTGGAACTCTTCCAACATACCACCCCTCCATTGAGGGTAAAGAAAAATCCCGAGTGCGACTTAGAGTCGTCCTTATCACTTTGGAAGCTGGAATTGGTAAAGGACTCCACCCGGATTTCTCCGTTACCATACACCAAGAACATGTCTCTAGTCCTTCGCAAGTACTTGAGAATGTTCTTCACAGCTGTCCAGTGACTCTCTCTAGGATCTGCTTGATACTGACTCACTACACTTAGTGAGTATGCTATATCGGGTCTGGTACATAGCATCGCATACATGATAGAGCCTACTGCCGAAGCATAGGGTATCCCTTGCATGAGAGCTCTTTCCAAATCAGTCTTGGGAGACATCTCTTTGGAGAGAGTGAGTCCAGAGATCATGGGTTGGTTCCCACGCTTGGATTCTTCCATACTAAACCTCTTTAGTATGGTGTCAATGTACCTGGATTGGGACAATCCCAGTATCCTTTTGGATCTATCTCTATAGATCCTAATTCCCAATATGCAGGAGGCATCACCTAGATCTTCCATTGAGAATCTTTGTGATAAGAAGAGCTTGACTGATTGCAGCATAGGAATATCATTTCCTATCAAGAGTATGCCATCCACGTACAATACGAGGAAGACAACCTTACTCTCTGCTACCTTCATATAGATACAAGGTTCATCTATATTTTTGATGAAGTCAAACTCTTTGACTACAACATCAAAACAGATGTTCCAACTCCGCGATGTTTTCTTTAACCCATAAATGGATTTAAGCAGCTTGCACACCTTTCCGCTGCTCCCACTATCTACGAAGCCCTCTGGCTGAGTCATGTACACGCACTCTTCTAAATCACCATTTAGAAAGGCGGTCTTAACATCCATTTGCCAGATTTCGTAGTCATGGTATGCAGCAATGGCAAGTAAGATCCGGATGGACTTAAGCATAGCCACTGGAGAAAAGGTTTCGTCATAATCCACACCTGGTCGTTGACGAAAACCCTTTGCTACAAGTCTAGCTTTGAAAGTCTCAACTTTTCCATCTACACCAAATTTCCTTTTAAAAATCCACTTGCTCCCAATGGGTTTTACCCCTTCAGGTGCATTTTCCAAAATCCATACTTTATTGGTGTACATGGATTCCATCTCAGATCGCATTGCATCCAGCCATTTCACAGAGTCACCACTCGTGATGTCCTGCTTGAAACTAGTAGGATCATCATCTTCCATGATGCAATCCTCGCTTCCACCATCAATGAGAAAACCGTAGTATCTCTCAGGTGGACGAGAAACCCTACTAGATCGGCGGAGAGGCTGGGGTTCATCGGGTACTACTGAATCCTCTGGTTCTACTAAATCTTCAGTTGCAATTTGTGTTTCTGGAACCTCTTCCAGCTCTACCTCTTTGCCACTAATTTCTTTTACAAGAAATTCCTTTTCCAAAAAGGTGGCATATAGAGAAACAAACACTTTTTGTTCTTCAGCGTGGTAGAAAAAATATCCTTGGGAATTCTTAGGATATCCCACAAACTTGCAAAAAACTGACCGTGCCTCGAGTTTATCTGGATTTTGCCTTTTGACATAGGCCGGACAACCCCATATCTTAACTCGTTTAAAATATGGTCTCTTCCCACTCCATATCTCATATGGTGTGGTAGGCACAGATTTAGACGGAACTTGATTCAATAGGTATACTGCTGTCTCAAGCGCATAACCCCAGAAGGAAATAGGCAACTCAGCCTCGCTCATCATAGAGCGCACCATATCTAATAGGGTGCGATTCCTCCGTTCCGATACACCGTTGTGCTGTGGTGTATAAGGAGGAGTAAGCTGAGAGAGAATCCCCTTCTCTTTTAGATAATCTAGGAACTCATTGCTTAAGTATTCACCTTCTCGATCAGATCAAAGAATCTTAATACTTTTGCCCGTTAGATTCTCTACTTCGTGCTTATATTCTCTGATTTTCTCAAAAACTTCAGACTTGTGTTTCATTAGGAACACATGTCCGAATCTAGAGAGATCGTCAGTGAATGTAATGAAGTAGGAAGAACCGTTCCTGACATGCGTAGACATGGGACCGCATACATCACTATGTACCAGTCCTAAGAGTTCAGTAACTCTTTCTCCGTGTCCACTAAACGGAGCTTTGGTCATTTTTCCTTTGAGACATAAATGGCAAGTATCATAAGATGATAATTCGAACGGATTCAAATAACCATCCTTATGTAACATAGCCAGTCGTGTCGTACTGATATGACCATGTCTAGAATACCACAAGAAGTATTCGTTCATTTCTGAACTTTTCCTCTTATGTGTGTTTTGTATATTGAGGACTGTATTCTGATTTAGAATGAATATGCCATTATGTAACGAGCCTGATGCAATCAACTTTTGATCTAGGAATATGTTCATAACATTATCCTTTACTACAAAATTATATCCTTCTTTACTTAATAAAGAGACTGATATAATGTTGCACATCATGTTCGGTATATAATAGCACTCATTTAGAATAAGTGTATTACGACTTGGCAATACAAGGTGATATTCGCCAACTGCTTTGGCTGCAATACTTGCACCGTTTCCTACTTGAATGGAATGATCACCTTTTCCCAGTTCTCTACCTTTTCGTAGCCCATGTAACAATTTACATATGTGGGATCCTGATCCAGTATCTAATATCCAGGACGTCGGGTGAACTGAGAAACAGTTTTCAATAACTAACACACGTGAAGAAGATGCATCAACATGCATGTTCTTCTGGGCGGCTTGAGAATCCAGATATTCCCCTATTCCCTGTTCAGTCTTATAACTCTTATAAGAAAGAACGGGTCCAACGTTACCCTGCTCAGTATAATAAGCGGGTTCAGTCAATACATCCATATTATTATCTTGATTATGGCCTGACATGGTCGCTACCTGGAGAGAGAGAGAAGAAAACACTTTAGCGTATGCTCTTGCAAGATTAGATTGGTTATTATCTTATCTAATCAGGATGTCTCCCACTGTTTTTATCAAATCTACCTTCAAACCCTAAAAGGTAAGATTAGCCAGGATTAATTACACCCTACAATTTCGTCAATCTTTCAGCCAGATCAGTGTCGGTACTTGAGGGAGGTTCCCCGTGCTTTCGTACGGACCTAATTAAAGTAAACCTCGTTTTCCCAGAGGCGTAACCCCGTTAACACTTTTCTAGTCACCTACATGATCGACTAATTGTCCTGTGTAAAACTCTCCTAGGAGTAACTCTTACTCGCAGTAGGTATCGGGATCCAACTATCTCATAGAAGGTATGCAATCTCATTACAAATTTCAACACTTGAAATTCCCGATAATATTTTGCCCCTAGCAATTTATGACCTTAACATAGTCAACAAATCATAATTGCTAGCCAAGTTCAACCCGTCATTTCCCGATTGAATTAAACCCACCTGTACGACCCTTAACATAGTCAACAAAGTCGTAAAACTACCCTAATCCAATCACATCTCATGTTTTAGTAGATAAGTACTAATTAGCTACAGCACACTACGCCTTAACATAGTCAACAAACGTAGCACGAATACTAACTAGTCTTTATCTGAAATGACTGAGGGCTACGCAGGTTTTTCAGAAAACCATGAGCGTAATGAACTTGATATCGTCGTAGAATCATGTGAAATTTTGAAATGGAGTGTTTTTGAGGCTTTCATTAGTTTTGCTAAAGAGGTCACTCCCGGTGAAGCGATCTCGGCTCTTTCCTCATCGAATAAGGTGCAGGACATATCATATATATCACTGTGCAAAGCAAAACTCTAAAAGCAAACAAAAGACAAACCGAGTTTTGTAGCATCTGCCAGTTTCGCTAAAGAGGTCATTCCCGGTTAAGGGATCTCGGCTCTTTCCTCATCGAATAAGGTGCAGGGTATATCATATATACCACTATGCAAAACAAAACTGTAGCTACCCTTTTTATAAAGTTTTGATTCTACAACATCTTTTAGGTTTCTTTTCTTTTTATTAATCTCATTAATAAAAAATCCCATCAGCTTATGCTTATTAAGCATCACAGATAAATACGACGTACGCTTATGCCATCCGCATTCGCCTCGATGTCCCCTCGTGCACCGTTAAGTTAGGTAACTAACGACAAAGCAGGGCAGGGCTAGTGCGGGAGTAAAACATAAGTAACGTCTATATAATATATCATATATACTATATACTGTATCCATCACAACATATCAAATGATCACATCACAGATATCGCAGCAGAAACATAGATATAATGTGGGATATACTAGGACGTCCGTATTTATTATTTAGCCAACAATAGAAAATACGGATTCCACAGTCGCGATGAATAGCCAAGCCCACACCCTGGACCCCTACGAGAGCGGCAAGCGACCCTACCAATTCTGGAGTTTAGGAGACCCGGTCTCGACTCCTCGAGATGGCCTCCCACTGAACCCCAGAACCCGGTCACCTGTGTTCCCCTCCTTGGGTCCATCCTAATGCGGAAAAGCAAATAATATACAACACTTGTGGCATCAACCTCAACCCGGAAGCGCCCCAAATAAAAGAATATAACATTACATTTGAATTTACATGAATGAAAATATAAAACTCTCATCTCACATAAAACCCCCGGCTATTCAATCGCGACAATCCTGCACATCATATCTCAGCAACACATAATATCTCATATCATCAACGTAAGTAAGTATGCATACACCGATCGTCGTCGAAGTATAGCAACGACAATCGGCAATACCACTACATACTACACTTACGGTCACAGAAAAGAAATTGTAAAACTACAATATTTGGAATCCATAATCACTTTAGACATCGTAAATCCGAAATATCACATACTTCGCATTTCATGTCTAACTATATGAATTCCACATATTGTATCACATTCCAGATAAATAGACAGTATTAAACTTTTCGAACAGATAATCAAATACCAAAAATTTCCCAAATTGCTCAACACTTAAGCGGAGTTCAAATAATCCGGAATGTGTCACAGTAGTAGCGGTCCAGCCGCAGAAGGGTCAAGCCAACGCCTCACATGTGGCACGCCGTACTGCCCCAAACCCGAAGGTTCAAAAGGCAGTTCAAGACGGTCACATAATCGAGTTAAGATTTGTTGTCTTCTAGAGGGTCCACCACAGAACTTGCACGCATTTCCGAAAGATTTAAACCCGATAAAAATTCAACACTTGAAAGTTTTTCGTGCCGGGAAAAATTGAGCTAATGATATCCGTTCGAACATTTTAACAGATTCTAAACATCCGGAAATAAAAACGAATTTAAATTCTCCGATCGAATCTACGATTACAAAATAAACCCCAGATCACTCAACCCTTGAGTCAAAATAAAAATACCAGAAACTAATTAAGCATTTAAAAAGAATTACTGTGAAAAAATAACAGTCACATCAAGCATTACTGCCGCGGAACCGCGGCCCAAGAAGGGTACGGCCGCGATTCCGTGGCTGTCTGTACGGATCACATCATCGAATTTCACAGTTATTCTTATTTTTCTCTGCTGAATTTTTCAGGTATTTTTAATTCAGAAAAAATCGCATTTTTTAAAAATATCCAGAGAGGGGTTTTGTTTTGTCGGTTCGGGTTCGATCGGAGTTTTAACTTCGCAAACACGTCGCCTAATACTCTAGCTAGGCTCTGATACCACTGTAGGGTTCCTAAGCACTCTTGTGAAGGTTCATAAAGCATCAAACAAGTCCGAATAAAATTTTACAAGTGCCGAACAACCCAAAGCCGGAATCTTTGCTAGATTATTAGGGTTTAACATGCAAGATAACATCTTTAAACCTAAGTGTAAGGGATTACAACCTTTGTAGTCCGCTCCTTCGCTTCACAAGCTCCGAGTAGAAGTCCCTTCTCCGCGATCCATGATCTCCCGGACTCAAGAGAGGCTCCACGACTCGAACGATCCATGATAGCTTGTCGTATTCCTTTACTCCGATGATCTACGTCGAAGTTGCAATAGCTCAAGCTTTCTCTCACTCTAATGAGGTGAACACCCTAATCTAATGGGCTAGATTAGATGAGGATGATGGAGTAGTATTTATGCTTTCTTTTTATATCATTTTCTCACAATAACTCATCACAAAAGAATACTCAAGTGAACTCTCTCTCAAACTCAAGAGAGAAGAAGATCAAGAATGAAAAGAATAATCCTTTTGTGATGAATAGAAGATAAGAATATATGATTGATATGGAACCAGGGTCAAGGATGATAGGTTTAACCTTTGTAGAGAATAAACTAGAGCTAGGGTTTGGTTAGGTTAAGTATGAGTCAAGGATAAGTATCAACCATAATATCTTAACCAAGACAAAAAGGAAACCCTTCTAGAATAATCAAGAAAGAGCTAACCCTAATCAAACCCTAATCTCTTTTTATCATCCTTAAACATGTTTCATAATAAATCATATCATGTCACAATAATATATAACACATATATATTATATATTTGCAACAAAAGAAAATAATACAATTAACATATATCGCATATATATCAATGTATTAAACCGGTGAGAAAATGAAATAATAAAGAAAGCCAATATTAGATAATGTAATACAATATATCATATATATCATTATACATTAAATCATCGCATCAACACTTGATCCGACGATCCGGCTATATCGAATATAACCAACTAATATATCATGTACCGATTCATCGAATCAACACTTGATTCGATGTCCCGGTTCATATCTAAATATCACGAGAACATAATATAGTATCTCATATCGCATTATCCTCAGTCCTGCACATATCACATATGTGCCTCTACTCCGTTTTGCCTGAGCCAAGAAACCTCTGTGTAGGACTCTAAAGAATCGTCAATACGCCGGTAGCAGGTGATGATCATATCAAACACCCACAAGCTGCAAGCGGTCAGCTAAACGTAACAGCCACCCAGGTATTAAGCGATCAGAAGATCAACAAGCTAGCCTGTCCGTTCTCCTGTGAATCCAATCAGTAACACTCCCGTACAGTCCGGTCTGTTCGTCTGATATGTCGCATATCAAGTCTAGGGGTGGTATACGTCAGACCCCAGTAACCGATAAGTCGTGTCGATGTGAGGCTCATAACATGTTGAGAAACTACTAGTAACACTTACCAGTATATCTCTATATCAGCCCTGGCCAGGGACTTCCAGTTATAGCCAATCGAACACAGCACAACATCAACTCCCTATACCGGGAGAGACGAATCCCCTCCTATCGCTCATTGCCTCCATGTGATTCGGGACTATACCCAAAAGCCAACATTTTGCAAGCTCTCTTGGACATGGTAAGGTGGAAATCAAAGCACGGTGGGAATCACACAAGACTCTATGATGATCTCGGGTCTACAGACTACCCTGTACCAGTGTCACCGGAGAACTGCCATCTGACGTTTGGTATATCACCAACTGGGAGTTCTCGGCTGCTCCGTCCAGTGTACCCAGTCTCCACTGAGCACCCATACACCATCTCCGATGTCAAACACCGATGGATATGGGATCATCCATCGCCCATCATATGGGTCAAGATGCGTATACGCTAGTCTACTCTGGTGTATCGATGCCCTGTCTCGATATACCCTCGACTAGGAACAGTTATAGGATGTACTCATCGACTACTATGGCCCCACTAGTATGATCTCATCATATTCCCAGTAGCCGAGTACAGATCTTAAGCGCTTTATCAACATGTGAGAGTAAGACAGTAAACCAATACAAGTTAACTTGTTAAGATAAAGTGAAACCAAATAGCATACTATCATGACGAGCAAGAAAGTCCTCTCTGTATATATCCAAGCATCCATCATAATATACATCATATGTACAACAATGGCCTCTAGGGCATATACTGTTAGTTATATGTATGCCCTAGAGGCCATTGCTATACATAGGATGTATATTGTAGTGGATGCTTGGACATATATAGGGAGGACTTTCTTGCTCGACATGATAGTATGCTATCTGGTTGATCTTTACCTTAACGTGTATACTGATTGTCTCTCTGTTACATGTTGGTAAAGCCCTTAGGATGTGTACTTGACTACCTGGACTATGATGCGGATCATACTAGTGGGGACATGGTAGTCCATAAGTACATCCTTCAAAGTCCCTAGTCGTGGGTGTATCGAGACGGGGCATCGATATACCAGAGTAGACTAGCGTATACCTTCTCGACCCATACAGATGGGCGATGGATGATCCCATATCCATTGGTGTTTGACATCAGAGATGATATATGGGTGCTCAGTGGAGACTGGGTACACTGGACGGACTCGCCGAGAACTCCCAGATGGTATTATACCTTACGTCAGATGGCAGTTCTCTGGTGACACTGGTACAGAGTAGTCTGTTGACCCAAGATCGTCATAGAGTCTTGTGTGGTTCCCACTGTGCTTTGATTTCCACCTTACCACGTCCAAGAGGGCGTGCAAAACGGTGGTTTTTAGGTACAGTCCCGAATCACATGGAGGCAATGAGCGATAGGAGGGGATTCGTCTCTCCCGGTATAGGGAGTTGATGTTGCGCTGTGTTCGATTGGCAATAACCAGAAATCCCTGGCCAGGGTTGCTGAGATTTACTGGTAAGTGTTACCTGTAGTTTCTCGAACTGTTATAGACCTCATATCGACACGACTTATCGAGCTATTGGGGTCTGACGTTTACCACCCCTAGGCGAGATATGCGACATATCAGACGATCAGACCGGACTGTACGGTAGTGTTACTGGTTGGATTCACTGGAGTGTGAGCAGGCTTGCTCGTCGATCTTCAGATCGCTCAATACCCGGGTGGCCGTTACGTTTAGCAGACCGCTTGCGGCTTGTGGTTGTTTGATATGATCATCATCTGCTGCCGGCGTATTGACGAGTCTTTAGAGTCCTACACAGAGGTTTCCTGGCTCAAGCGAAACGGAATAGGAGCGCATATGAGATATGTGCGGGACCGAGAATGATACCAGTATGTGATACTGTATTCGATTCTCGCGATTTGTGACATTGATCGGTTATATGCGATATAGCCGGGTTATCGGATCAAGTGTTGATTCGATAAGTTGTTACTGTAGATATTAGTCGGTTATATGCGATATGACCGGATTATTAAATCAAGTGTTGATTTAATGATTTAATGCATAATTATATATTTGATATATTACTTTGCATTAACTAGTATTGGTTCACTTTAAATGGATTTTCTCACTCGGTTGTGCACATTGTATATGTGATATACTTTTGTGCACTTGATTGTATCATGTTTGATGATACATGTTTAACTATAGTTAAGTGTAATGAATTAAGCCATTGTTAAACTAATGATTAGGGTTTTCTTTTCTTACTTATTTATTTATTTATTTTGAATAGATGAGAAAAGAATGGTTGCTAGTTTTGTAGTTTAGTTGAAGCTTCTTGAAGCTTTGACTTTGTAACCATTCTTGTCTTCTTGCTTAACCCTAACCATTCCTTTAACCTTGGTCAATTCTCTACACATAACTATAGTTAATATTATGATAAGTATTGATTTTCTTTTCTATTCTTATTAACTTATCATAACACTTTCTTCATCTTCATCATCTTCTTCTTCTTCAAGATGAAGAAGCTTCACTTCATCAATGGTGGATTGATGAAATGAGTGAGAAATCCAATTCTAAAGTCAACCCACTTCCTATTTCTTCATCCTCTACCTCTTGCCAAGTAGTAGAGTGTGTTTCCTTCACAAGTTTTCTAGGCTTGATGAAGGTGGAGCTTGATCTAGTGATGCCTCGACGTAGATCATCTTCGGCACGTCGTCGATGACCTAGCCCGCTCTTTCTCCGATGAAGCCGACGCTAGAGCCCGGATTTTGATTTGGACAGCGAGGAGACCTCATCATGGAGCTATGGAGGTGGAGCACCGGATCTACAAAGGTTGTATTTCCGTATTCTTGTAGTTAAGTGTTAACTAGTTGTTTTGTTTCGCCTATTTATCTAGCCGACGATCCGTATTAGGGTTTCTCGGCACCCATAAAATTTGAAATTGGCATGGTTGATGCCTTGTAAGACCTCTTGGGAGTGCCTAGAAACCCTACAGTGGTATCAGAGCCTAGCTAGAGCCTTAGGCGAAGTCTAGACGGAGTTTGAAGTCCGATCGATCCGAAACCCCAACTCAAAAATGCTCTCTGTCCTTTTTCTAAAATCTGGGATTTTTCAACATTAAAAATATGCAGAAAAATCAGCAGGGAATTATAAGAATTACGACGCAAAATTTTTCTCCTGAACCCTCTATTGCGCGGCGGAACCGCGGCCTAAGCCTGCTTAGGCGGCGGTTCCGCGGCCTAATGATGACGTCAGCACTCTTTCTTTGCACAGTGATTCCTATTTAATTATGCTGGTTTTTCTGGGAATTTTTAATTTTAATTCAAGAGTTGGATTTTCTTGGGTTGTTTTGGGGATTCGGTGTTTCGATCGGAGTATCAGATTTTGTCTATGTGGCTTTCCGGATAATTTTTGAATATGTTAAAAAGTTCGACCGGATATAAATACCCAATTTTTCCCCTGTCGGGAAATTTCCAAGTGTTGGATTTTTCCGTAGTTTAACGACGTTCTAAGTAGTGCAAGTAACTTAATGGACCCTCTAGAAGACAACAAACCTTAACTCGATTATGTGACCGTCTTGAACTGCACTTTGAACATTAGGGTTTGGGGCAGTACGGCGTGCCACATGTGAGGCGTTGGCTTGACCCTTCTACGGCTGGACCGTTGGTACTGAGGTATGAACTGAATGTTTTTAGACTTATTTCATGTGTTGATCTGTAACGGGAAAACTTGGGTGTTTGGATGTTCGATCGGAAAGTTTAACATTTTCTATTTATCCGGAATGTGATACAATAATTGGAATTCACAATAAGTTATGAGATAACTGAATGAATGTTATAAACATAGCAGTTTAGTCTCGCTTGATCGGTTGCCACGGAATTTTGATGCGATCAAAAGTCCGTCGCAATCACGTAGCGTACGCGGATACTCGCCGGGTAAACTTAATAGACAGCCTCGCTCCATAGCCCCGACCAAGTGACTGTAGGAGAACCCCGTCGCCGAAAGCATCCGTACGGGTGCTCGCGGCAGCGGTGTTCCGCCTTGGTGCACTTCGTCGACGGCGTCGGGGGTGCGGCCGTCTACTGAAGTTTGCGACGAGTATTCGATCAGGATGTCGGGAATCTTGTTGAATTGCCCGACTTGATATTGAAAAGAGTTTTCGATTTTGAGACTAAAATGCGGGGTTTATAATTGTTAGGCATGCGATGTCTAAGGAATTCATTTGATTAGGCATGCTATGTCTATGCAGGTTGCGGATTCCAACTGTTGTAGTTTTACACTTTCTTTTCTGTGACCGTAAGCGTAATATGTGATATCGCCGGTTTCGTTGCTATATGTCAACGACAATTGGGATGGACATATTTACTTACGTTGATGACATGTGATGTTATGTGTTGCTGGATATGTTATATTGGATCGTCGTGTTTGAATAGCCGGGGGTTTTTATGTGAGATGAGTGTTTTTCATTTTCTTTCATGTAAAAATCTGTATGTAATATTCTTTTAT
The DNA here is from genome assembly GCA_030015575.1 of Agapanthus africanus. Lineage (NCBI taxonomy): Eukaryota > Viridiplantae > Streptophyta > Magnoliopsida > Asparagales > Amaryllidaceae > Agapanthus > Agapanthus africanus. Next base: position 369,947,813 of record CM057337.1, on the reverse strand, counting down.
TTGGGGCACTTCCAGGTTGCGGAAGTTGTCACCCTTTGTATATTATTTACTTTTCCGCACTAGGATAGACCCAAGGAGGGGAGCATAAGTAACCAGGTTCTGGGGTCCAGTGGGAGACCAACTCGAGGAGTCGAGTCCGGGTCTCCTAACTCCAGAATTCATAGGGTTGCTTGCCGCTCTCGTAGGGGTCTAAGGGTGTGGGATTGGCTATTCATCACGACCGTGGAATCCGTGTTTTATACTGGCTCGTATTGAAAACACGAACGTCCTACTATATCCAATATTTCATATGATTCTTCTGCTGCGATATCTGTGATGTGATCATGTGATGTTCTCTGATAGATACTGTATATAGTATATATGATATATTATATAGACGTTACTTATGTTTTACACCCGCGCTAGCCCTGCCCCGCTCTGCCGTTAGTTACCTAACCTAACGGTGCATGAGGGGACATCGAGGCGAATGCGGATGGCATAAGTGTACGTCTTATTTATCTGTGATGCTTAGGTACTTAAATGATGGAACTTCATTAATGAGATTAATGAAATAAAAGAAACCTAAGATGTTGTAGAATCGAATTTCAAAATTAAAACAGGTAGCTACAGTTCCTGGTTTGCACAGCGGTATATGTGATATATCCTGCACCTTATTCGATGAGGAAAGGACCGAGATCCCTTCACCGGGAGTGACTCCTTTAGCAATAACTAGCAGATGCTACACACTCGGTTTGTCTTTTGATTGCTTTTAAGAGTTTTTGCTTTGCACAGTGATATATATGATATATCCCGCACCTCATTCGACAAGGAAAGGACCGACGATCCCTTCACCGGGGTGACTCCTTTAGCAAAACTAGAAAAGCCTCAAAAACACTCCATTTTAAAATCATTTGATTCTACAACGATATCAAGTTCATTACGCAATAGGTTTTCAGAAAAACCTGTCGTAGCCCTCCGTCATTTCAGATAAGTCCTATTTAGTATTCGTGCTACGTTTGTTGACCTCCGTTAAGGCGTAGTGTGCGGTAGCTAACTAGTATTTATCTGCTTATGCATATGATGCAGATTGGATTAGGGTAGTCGTGCTGCCTTGTTGACCTCCGTCAAGGGTCGTGCGGGTGGGTTTAATTTGATCAAGAAATGACGGGTTGAACTTGACTAGTAGCCTATGGTTTGTTGACCTCCGTCAAGGTCATAGGGTGCTAGGGGCAAAATTATCGGGAATTTCAAGTGTTGAAATTTGCAATGAGATTGCATACCTTCTATGAGATAGTTGGATCCCGATACCTGCTGCGAGTAAGAGTTACTCCTGGGAGAGTTTTATACATTACAATTAGCCGATCAAGTAGGTGTCTAGAAAGGTGTCAACGAGGTTACGCCTCTGGGAAAACGAGGTTTACATTAATTAGGTTCGTGCGAAAGCACGGGGGACCTCCCTCAAAGTACCGACACTGGCCTGGCTGAAAGATTGGCGAACTTGTAGTGTGTAATTAATCCCGGCTAGTCTTTCCTTTTAGGGTTTGAAGGATGATTTGATAAAAAGCAGTGGGAGCCATCCTGATTAGATAAAATAAAAACCAATCTGATCTTGCAAGAGCGCACGCTGAGTGTTTTCTTCTCTCTCTCTCCAGGTAGCGACCATGTCACGCCTTAATCAAGATAATAATATGGATGTATTGACCGAACCCACTTGTTATACTGAGCTGGGGAACGTTGGTCTCGCTCCAACTTATAATTGTTATAAGACAGAGCAGGAAATTGGGGAATACCAGATTTCCCGTGCCGCCCAAACGAAGAAAGTGCATGCTGATGCATCGTCTTCGGGTGTGTTCTTTATACAGAACTGTTTCTCTATTCTCTACATCCTGGGTATGTGATACCAGATCAGGATCCCGCATATGTAATCTGTTACATAGGACTACAGAAAGGTAGAGGACTGAGAACGGTTGATAAGTTTCATGAGGCAGAAAACGGGGCAAGTGTTGCAGCCAAGTCTGTTGGTCACTGTCACCCTGTATTCCAAATACATTGATTCTGAACGAATGTTATTAGATACCGAACCTGATATACAAAATCATATCTATCTCTTTAAAAGTAAAGAAATGATAAAATTTTGTATTGTTGGATTATGTTTTGAACATTTCCTATATCAAAAGTTGATCGGTTCAGGCACGTTATCTAAAAGCGTTGATGTTCTAAATCAAACTACAGTTCTTAGTATACAGAACACACACAAGAGGAAGAGTTCATAAATGAACGAATCCTTCTTGAGGTATTGTAGACTAGGTCAGATCAATGCGACCCGACTGGCTGAAGTTACATTTAGATGTATATTTAAATCAGTTTGAATTTACATCTTATGAAACTTGCCAGTCATGTCACAAAGATAAAATGACCATAGCCCTGTTTATTGGAAACAGAGAAAGAGTTAATGAATTCTTGGGATGATACATGTTGATGTATGAAGGTCCCCTATCTACACATGCCAGGACCGGTTCTTTGTACTTCATTACGTTCTCTGATGATCTCTCAAGATTCAGACAAATGTTCCTGTTGAAACACAAGTCCGAACCTTTTGAGATATTCACAGAATATAAGTTAGAAGTAGAGAACCAATAACAGGTATAAGTATTATGTCCTTTGATGAGATCGAGGAGGAGAATACTTGAGCACGGAAATCCTGGACTTTTCTAAAGGAGAATGAGATTCTCTCTCAGCATTACTCCTCCGTATACACCATAGCACGATGGTATATAGGGGCGGAGCAGATACACCCTATTTGATATGGTGTGCTCTATGATGAGTACTGCTGAGTTACCTTTTTCCTTTTGGGAGTTATGCACTTATGAAGTTGCATACCTATTGAATAGGGTTCCAATCAAATCAGTTGCCTACCATTTCATATATGATATGGAAAGGGAAGAGCCCATGTCTTAAGCTAGTTAAGATTTGGAGTTGACCGGCCTATGTCTGAAAGCAAAATCCGGACAAGCTCGAGGCAAAGTCTGTAATGTAGAACTGGAAATGTTCCAGCTATACAAACTGCAGCTGATGACTTGATAGAACCAAAGGATTCAGTAGATTCTAACGAACCTCAGCCTCTCCGCCGATCTAGTAGGGTTCCTCACCCACCTGAGAGATACTTCTGTTTCTCTATGACAGTGGGAGCGAGGATTGCATCATGAGATGATGACCCAACTAGCTTCGAGCTGGCCATCGAGAGTAAGACTCTGTAAGAATGGCTGGATGTTTATCGATCTGAGATGGAATCCTTATACACCAACAAAGTATGGACTTTGGTTGCTATATCTGAAGGGTTAAATCCCCATCAGGAGCAAGTATATCTTGAGAAGATTACTTGGTGTAGATGGAAAAGTTGAGACTTTCAAAGCTAGACTTGTTAAAGGTTTTCGTCATTGACCAGGCGTGGATAATGATGAAACCTTTTCAAGTAGCTATGCTTAAGTCCATCCAGATTCTACTTGCCATGGCTACATATCATGACTACGATATCTGGTGGTTAGGTGTCATGATAGCTTTTCTAAATGATGTTTTAGAAGAGGGAGTCTATAAGTACACAGCCAGAGGGCCTCGTAGACAGTGGGAGCAGCGGAAACGTGTGCAAGATGTTTTATAGAATAAAGCAGGCATCGCGGAGTTGGAACGTCTGTTTTGATGAAGTAGTCAAAGAAGTTGACATCATCAAAATGATAGATGAACCTTGTATAAACAAAAAGGTAGTAGGGAGTACGGTGACGATCCTTGTAGAGTACGTGGATGACATACTCTTGATAGGGAAGGAGTTTCCTATGCTACGCTCGATCAATCTCCGCTTATCACACTGATTCTCCACATAAGATCAAAGTGATACCTACTAAATCCTGGGTTTTGGACCTACGAGATAGATCTAAATGGATGTTGGGATACTCACTAGTTGTAGTGAGAAGGTATCAGTTCATCCTGGGGAAAATCACTGGAAGTGTTCCAGGGTGATAAAGACGACTGAGTGTCATTCACAGGCATTGTCTTTACCCTCAATCGAGGGACGGTATGTTGGAAGAGTTCCAAGCTAGATACCGTGACATACTAGACGATAAAGGCAGGATACATCGCTACTTAAGATGCTACCAAAGAGGCTGTTTGGGTGTATATTGGTTCATGAGATGAACTATGTTCCTCCCATTGTGTGACAATGGAGTTGTGGCTTATGCCAAGGAACGCAAGTCCCATCAGTGATCCAGACATATTCTAAGGAAGTATCACTTGATCATGGAGATGGTTGATCTCTAAGGGATCGAGGTTAGGAGAGAAGACTCAGAGGACAACACAGCGGATCCACTCACAAAGGCCTGTTCCCAGAGAGAGATTTTTAAGGGATAGTTGAGTATGAGATACTACAACCACTGCTATCAGATGGCCCTAGTGCAAGTGGGAGATTGTTAGTTATATGTATGCCCTAGAGGCCATTGCTATACATAGGATGTATATTGTAGTGGATGCTTGGACATATATAGGGAGGACTTTCTTGCTCGACATGATAGTATACTATCTGGTTGATCTTTACCTTAACGTGTATACTGATTGTCTCTCTGTTACATGTTGGTAAAGCCCTTAGGATGTGTACTTGACTACCTGGACTATGATGCGGATCATACCAGTGGGGACATGGTAGTCCATAAGTACATCCTTCAAAGTCCCTAGTCGTGGGTGTATCGAGACGGGGCATCGATATACCAGAGTAGACTAGCGTATACCTTCTCGACCCATACAGATGGGCGATGGATGATCCCATATCCATTGGTGTTTGACATCAGAGATGATTTACGGGTGCTCAGTGGAGACTGGGTACATTGGACGGACTCGCCGAGAACTCCCAGATGGTATTATACCATACGTCAGATGGCAGTTCTCTGGTGACACTGGTACAGAGTAGTCTGTTGACCCGAGATCGTCATAGAGTCTTGTGTGGTTCCCACTGTGTTTTGATTTCCACCTTACCACGTCCAAGAGGGCATGCAAAACGGTGGTTTTTGGGTACAGTCCTGAATCACATGGAGGCAATAAGCGATAGGAGGGGATTCGTCTCTCCCGGTATAGGGAGTTGATGTTGCGCTGTGTTCGATTGGCAATAACCAGAAATCCCTGGCCAGGGTTGCTGAGATTTACTGGTAAGTGTTACCTGTAGTTTCTCGAACTGTTATAGACCTCATATCGACACGACTTATCGAGCTATTGGGGTCTGACGTTTACCACCCCTAGGCGAGATATGCGACATATCAGACGATCAGACCAGACTGTACGGTAGTGTTACTGGTTGGATTCACTGGAGTGTGAGCAGGCTTGCTCGTCGATCTTCAGATCGCTCAATACCCGGGTGGCCGTTACGTTTAGCAGACCGCTTGCGGCTTGTGGGTGTTTGATATGATCATCATCTGCTGCCGGCGTATTGACGAGTATTTAGAGTCCTACACAGAGGTTTCCTGGCTCAAGCGAAACGGAATAGGAGTGCATATGAGATATGTGCGGGACCGAGAATGATACCAGTATGTGATACTGTATTCGATTCTCGCGATTTGTGACATTGATCGGTTATATGCGATATAGCCGGGTTATCGGATCAAGTGTTGATTCGATAAGTTGTTACTGTAGATATTAGTCGGTTATATGCGATATGACCGGATCATTAAATCAAGTGTTGATTTAATGATTTAATGCATAATTATATATTTGATATATTACTTTGCATTAACTAGTATCGGTTCACTTTAAATGGATTTTCTCACTCGGTTGTGCACATTGTATATGTGATATACTTTTGTGCACTTGATTGTATCATGTTTGATGATACATGTTTAACTATAGTTAAGTGTAATGAATTAAGCCATTGTTAAACTAATGATTAGGGTTTTCTTTTCTTACTTATTTATTTATTTATTTATTTTGAATAGATGAGAAAAGAATGGTTGCTAGTTTTGTAGTTTAGTTGAAGCTTCTTGAAGCTTTGACTTTGTAACCATTCTTGTCTTCTTGCTTAACCCTAACCATTCCTTTAACCTTGGTCAATTCTCTACACATAACTATAGTTAATATTATGATAAGTATTGATTTTCTTTTCTATTCTTATTAACTTATCATAACACTTTCTTCATCTTCATCATCTTCTTCTTCTTCAAGATGAAGAAGCTTCACTTCATCAATGGTGGATTGATGAAATGAGTGAGAAATCCAATTCTAAAGTCAACCCACTTCCTATTTCTTCATCCTCTACCTCTTGCCAAGTAGTAGAGTGTGTTTCCTTCACAAGTTTTCTAGGCTTGATGAAGGTGGAGCTTGATCTAGTGATGCCTCGACGTAGATCATCTTCGGCACGTCGTCGATGACCTAGCCCGCTCTTTCTCCGATGAAGCCGACGCTAGAGCCCGGATTTTGATTTGGACAGCGAGGAGACCTCATCATGGAGCTATGGAGGTGGAGCACCGGATCTACAAAGGTTGTATTTCCGTATTCTTGTAGTTAAGTGTTAACTAGTTGTTTTGTTTCGCCTATTTATCTAGCCAACAATCCGTATTAGGGTTTCTCGGCACCCATAAAATTTGAAATTTGCATGGTTGATGCCTTGTGAGACCTCTTGGGAGTGCCTAGGAACCCTACATATACATAACTAACAGTCTTTACCCTCATGGGAGGGACGGTATGTTGGAAGAGTTCCAAGCTAGATACCGTGACATACTAGACGATTAAAGGCAAGATACATCGTTACCAAGGATGCTACCAAAGAGGCAATCTGGATATATATTTTATTAGTTCATGAGATGAACTTCGTTCCTACCATTGTGTGACAATGGAGTTGTGGCTTTAGCCCAGGAACTACCGTCCCATCAGAAATCCCGATATAATTCTTATGCAGTATCACCTGATCATGGAGATGGTTGATCTTCATGCAGATTGAGGTTAGGAGAGTAGACACAGAGAACAACAGCGCGGATCCACTCACAAAGGCCTTTTCCCCAGTAGAGACTTTTATGGGATGGTTGAGTATGAGATACTTCAACCACAGCTTATTATTGGGTATGTGATACCACAACAGATGGCCCTAGTGCAAGTGGAAGATTGTTAGTTATATGTATGCCCTGGAGGCCATTACTGTACATACGATGTATATTGTAGTGGATGCTGGGACGTATATAGGGAGTACTTTCTTGCTCGACATGATAGTATGCTATCTGGTTGTACTTTATCTTAACATGTACTCTGATTGTCTCTATTACATGTTGATAAAGCTCTTAGGATATGTACTCGACTACTGGGACTGTGATGAGATCATACTAGTGGGGCCACGGTAGTCAACGAGTACATCCTATAACTGTTCCTAGTCGAGGGTGTATCGAGACAGGGCATCGATGCACCAGAGTAGACTAGCGTATACGCATCTTGACCCATATGATGGGCGATGGATGATCCCATATCCATCGGTGTTTGACATCAAGGATAGTGTACGGGTGCTCAGTGGAGACTGGGTACACTGGACGGACTTGCCGAGAACTCCCAGATGGTATTATACCTCACGTCAGATGGCAGTTCTCCGGTGACACTAGTACAGAGTAGTCTGTTGAGCCGAGATCATCATAGAGTCTTGTGTGATTCCCACTGTGCTTTGATTTCTACCTTACCACGTCCAAGAGGGCATGCAAAACGGTGGTTTTTGGGTACAGTCCCGAATCACATGGAGGCAATGAGCGATAGGAGGGAATTCGTCTCTCCCGGTATAGGGAGTTAATGTTGTACTGTGTTCGATTGGCTATAACCGGAAATCCCTGGCCAGGGTTGCTGAGATTTACTGGTAAGTGTTATCAGTAGTTTCTCGAACTGTTATAGACCTCATATCAACATGACTTATCGAGCTACTGGGGTCTGACGTTTACCACCCCTAGGCGAGATATGCGACATATCAGACGACGAGACCGGACTATACGGGAGTGTTACTGATTGGATTCATAGGAGTACTAGCAGGCTTGCTTGTTGATCTTCTGATCGCTCAATACCCGGGTGGCCATTACATTTAGCAGACCGCTTGCGGCTTGTGGGTGTTTGATATGATCATCACCTACTGCCGGCGTATTGACGAGTCTTTAGAGTCCTACACAGGGGTTTCCTGGCTCAAGCGAAACGGAGTAGGAGCGCATATGTGATATGTGCGAGACCGAGATTAATACGATATGAGATACCGTATTCTATTCTCGCGATTTGTGACATTGATCGGTTGTATGCGATATAGCCGGATAATCGGATCAATTGTTGATTCGATAAGTTGTTAATTTTGATATTAGTCGGTTATAGCCGGATTATTAAATCAAGTGTTGATTTAATAATTTAATGTATAATTATATATTTTATATATTACATTACATTAACTAGTATTAGCTCACTTAAGATTTATTTTCTCACAAGATTGTGCATAAGTGTATATGTGATATATATTTGTGTACATATGTTTGTATCATGCTTGATGATACATCAAAGATGGGTGTATGAGACTTGTACAAAGATTAGGGTTAATATTAGGGTTATTGATTTATCTTAGGATTTAACAAAAGGGATTAACTTAGTCAAAGTTATCAAGCTTGAAGAAGCTTGGAGAAACTTTGACAAAGTTCACTCTTTTGTCATTTCTCTTGATATTCTTTAACCTAACCCTTAACCCAAAACCTTGGTCAATTCTCTACATGAGTTAAGCATGATAGCTTAACTCACCCATGGTTAAATAAGTGGAGGATAATATTTCATATGATGATTATTATTCTTTCTTCTTCTTCTTCTTCTTCATCAAGCTCCATGAAAAGCTTGCTAGCTCCAATGGTGCCTTGAGGAAAAATATGAGAAAATCAATTTTAAAGTGAGCCCACTTCCTACTTCTTCATCCTCTACTACTTGCCATGTAGTAGAGTGTGTTCTCTTCACAAAGTTCATGACCTAGTGAAGGAATAGCTTGAGTTAGTGTCTCCCCGACGTAGATCATCTTCGGCCTCGAAGTCAACGAAGCAAGCACGTTCGCTCTGCTTGTGGATCTTCTCCAGAGTCCGAAGTTCATGATCGCAGCGAAGGGGACATCTACACGGAGCTATTGAAGTGAAGGACCGGATCTACAAAGGTTGTAATCTCTTTCACTTAGAGTTAAAGTTGTTAACATGCATGTTTTCGCCTAAACCCTAGTTTAAAGATCCGTATTAGAGTTGTTCGGCACGGCTAAAATTTTAATCGGGCATGGTTGATGCCTCGTAGACCCTTGTGCGCGTGCCCAGCAACCCTACACGTACGTCTCTGGAATCAGGCCCTGGTCAGTCCTCGTCCATGATGAGCTCAAGCTGACGCAACTCTAGCCGTAGCTCCCTCTGCCCGTGTAATCGTGGCAGCAAAATCATAACCAATACCGATGAGGATAGATTATAGGAATGAATATAATACTGTGCAAGGAAATGTACATCTTAAGCTTTCTTAAGAGGAGTAGCGTATCGTAAATATGCCGCGGAACAGACGTACGGTACGTCACTCTACTCAAGCTACCTACTCCATCAACCAAGGGTCATCCTATGCGACGAAAGTTCGGGTATAATACCCCCTCGACTAAGTCTAAGTTTCGTACGGTCAAGCCTAAGTTCTGTATATATATAAACGCTCTAGGCTCCACATAGTCAAACTTATACTCGAACCATGGTTATCCTAGCGCTCTGATACCAACTTTGTCACGACCCAAAATAGCACGTGACAGGCACTTGAATCATATGAAGCCTATAGGACCCCATCTAATTCAAGTAAGCCAAAAGCCCAGAAATCTAAAACCATTTTAAGGAGTAGATAAAGAAAACAATTTTTTAAGCAAGGTTTTTAAATAACATAAGCCAAATATGCATTTTAAAAATCTCATGTCTTTTCTGAAAATTTCGGCAGAGTTTTCTTTGTAAATACTGACCCCCAAACGGGGTACAACATGAATAGTATATATACAATGATAAAAGACATCCCCAAGCGGGAGCTAGCTCATCGTCAATCGACGGTCACAAGCACGAAAGCAGTATAATATACAACGCCGAATGGCGAGGATCAAAACTAAAAGGAAAACTCAAAATCCGCATGAAAACCATAATACTACAACGCGCGACTCTAAGTTCGAAATAATACATAACTGGTTTTCTAAGTCTGAAACAATATACAAGTTTGGTTGATGGAATTTCTACAACTGAATAATATATATACAATGGTAGTTCTGATGCAAAAGAAGCCACCTACCAAAGCAAGTCAGTGTGCCAGAAAGCCGCAATGGAACCTGTACGGCAAAACCTGCAAGAAACTGTGGCACAACGGGGGTGAGTTGCCAACTCGTGAATAGAAAACATCACAGAGCAGAAATCGTATGTAAGACTCATCCTAGGTCAATACGATCAGATAAATATATAAACCTCAAATGAATAAGTCTGAAGCAAGATAAGGTGGCAATGCAACATCTATACATGAGTGTAGTGCCAAGTGCTCGTGCCAGCACCTCAGGTAATAACATATCAAAAATATGAGGTATGATCAATGTCGACTATATCTTGAAGTCTATAAATATGTGGATATCATCCAACTATGTGATCAATATCATCAATATCAATATATGTAGGTGGAAATCGTCCACGTGTCACCCAATGACAATAAGCATCATGCATGTAAATATCATAAGCATATGCATGGAAGTATGAGGATATAATCAACACGTGTCCCTCGCAACACATCAAAATCATGGAACCGGAGTGTCCAGCATCGACACTCGAAAAAATCATGAAAGCTGTGCCCAGCATCGGCACGTAAATCCTCATATATCAGGCTCCGTCAGTCCGAATCGGCCCACGGGCTCCGTCAGTCCGGATCAGCCCATATCATCTATCGATTCCGGTCGGTATCCTCCGGATATCCGCCGAGCCCAAATACTATCACCGGTAGGTAGTAGTCCCTCTGCCAGGCTCACTGTCTACCACACACCGATCCGTTCTCGCCCCGGGGTACCATACCGGGTCCACCATGTACCCACAATAGGCCTCATCTGCCTCCTCGAATCGGGTTCACATGTCGCTCTCAGAACCGAGAAAACACATGGTGGAGGCACTGTAATATCATATCAAGGGTAACCGGGTTTTTAAAATAGTTACATACTCTCTTTTGAAATACCCACGGTTCCCAAATCCAGAAATATCATGGAAACAACATATCTCAATGCGTATAATCAAAAGCATGATGTATGCGACATGTAAAAGAAATGTAAGCATATCAGTATATCATGCAACATAGAATAGTAATATGCACATATTGAGGGAAAACCGCTCTTTTTAAATGAATCAGTTTTAAAGAGTATCTTGCGGTTCCCAAATCTCTAATCAAGCCAGAATAATCTATGTATGTGCAATTACTTATGTATGTAAGTATGGGTGTACAATAGGTATGTACACAAGTATGAATGTACAATAGATGTGTGCATAAGTATGAGTGTACAATATGTAAGTACACGAGTATGCCATGCAAGGGTCATATCCTGAATGCAACAGTACTACAGTGTAGTGACATGGCAATTATCGATGATGAAGTGTGTAAGCCGGCAAGCAGGTGTACGTGAAACATATGCATCATCGATAATGGTGCTGGTGTCCTAACAGCATGATTTTAATATAACAATAACCATTTGCACATGCAATGCAATGCGATGCAAATAACAAGAATATGCAGAAATCGACTAATAAACGCAATAGTGACGCATCTGCATCAATATAAAAATGTCATACAGTTTGCCATTTGAAATAAGACGAATCGGGGTTTTTAGTAAAATAAGGGCTACGATGTTTGTAAGAAAAGATGTGTCCTTTGAAAATATCCGTAGAATCTCTTTACCTATCTTTGAAATACTCCCGATTCGTTTGTTTTGAAATAGGTATGACATCGGCCTAGCCTAACATTTACTAGCAAAACTACAGCTCTAACTAGCAAGTCAAACAAGAAGGGTATGGAAACCACCTAAATATGAGTCGATATATATATATATATATAAATAATAGTCGGTGATCCCGCCTCAAAGGTACCGCGTACGATACAATATCATATGACATTCTCGAGTCATGAGTGCGGATCTATCATCAATATAAAGCTCGTACGGTAAATCATCGTACGGCATCCCAAAAGCTGGGTACGGGTTAATATCACATTCATCTCATCAATTATCTGGTATCCTCACCATCATATCTCATAATTTGGGGTACTGATCTAGTCTAGTACTAATCGATACCATCTATATAAATGCGTGTGTAAACACACGTCCAAAGGCCCGCTAAAATCACATGTAGTATCCCGAATACGAATCATATCATATCACCGATCTCATGGCGCTCTTCCCAATACCATCGACTCGTCTCCAAATATCATCCACTATCCTCATTATCCAGGTATAACTATAACAAGTAAGCATATGTATGCGTGCGGGTGTAAACCTATTCTAGGGTTCGCAACTAGGAACTATACTAGTTTACTTCTATGCCCAAATCTAACCATAGTACACCTAGTCTCATCTCAATATCCACGACACACAATAAGATATCATATATAGTATATCTATACTATACCAAACATCGAACTGCGGGGGTGCTATACGCCATCCACCCGACTTTCCCCGGAGATATAATCTACTCACCATGCATCCTGCGTGTCGGTGTTGATGTCGCTTTCATCTTCTTCATCGTATGAAGCCCTCGTGAAGGTACCTACAAAGATAACATAATCGGAATGCGTATTAAAATCACATCGGGAATACCAAAACGACATGCTAAGGACTGTAGGTTAGAACCTATTGACTACGCTTTCAAAACCATAAAACAATCCTCGATATTGTCGTATAAACGCCAAGTAATCGAGGTAAAACGCAATTATACAAATCCAGAATTTAAAATACGCAATACGAAAACACGAATCAAAACAACAACTATAGAAAAGGGTCCCAGATTTCACCCTAGGTCAAATCAGACAATTTTGCATATACCAAGGGTCTAGTTTACTGATGATAAAGCCCTGGAAAAAAAACGAGTCATATCCTCCCTACTCTGGCCGCAATTTGCGGCAAGAATGAATTAATTGGTGGCCTGGGTTGGGGGATAGGGGATAGGGTTTTGGTGGTAGCTTCCTAGTTGCCTGCATGAATTACTATCCTTGCAAAATAATTTTCAGAGTCTCGGGGTGATAGCAGATTCCAAATAGCCCTCACAGATTCCACAATTTCCCGATATCGGCTTTTCTAAATCCTTATTCCGGGGTTCTAGTCTCTGGTCTAGGTCTTAATTCTAGCACTAGGGGGTTTGTGAGGCCTCTATAGAGCTTAATTGCACACCACCACTCTCAAATCCCATAAACCCTCACTAGAATTTTCTAAGTCCACAAAACCATTCAATATCGACATGAAACATATATGGATGCATAAGGAATCAAAACACTACACTAATGGTGCAGAAATTACCTCCTTTGGCAACTCAAGAATTTTCTTGAGTTGCTCAAAGTCCTCAAAATCTCTTCTTCCTTGGTCCAATGTGTTTCCCTTGAGCTTGAGCATCTATTTAGACAAATGGGATTTTCGTTTTGAGGTGTTTATTGAGATGATTTGAGGAGGTAGATAGGGGGAGAGAATGAGGCAGCAGCAGCAGCAGCAAGGAGGGAGATGGGAGAGGAAAATGATGAAGAGAGATGAGAGGAAATGAGAATGGTCAAGGTCAATTTCTCCCCTCACCTTTCTCTCTCATGCCCATGCATACATATTCTATTCTTATCCTTTTCTTTTCTTTTCTTTTTCCTTCTCTAATAAATCAACTACCATGTTAAAAACAAGAAGGAAAGCCATGGAAAAATATGTAACAAGTGTAAAAATGATACGGTGCAATGTTTTGCACCAATAAGCTTAAAGCGCGATTAACGATTTTTAATCGCGATTAGCACTATATTAGCATATAATTAATCATAAAAACTTTAAAATGGCATAATTCCATAAAACACCCACTTTTACAAATTTCCATAATTTTCAAAAAAAATCCCAAAATAATATTTTATTTTTTTGAAATGTTACAGTTGGTGTCTCCTCGATGTAGATTATCTTCGGCTTTGAAGACTTCAAGCAAGTTTGCATCTTTCACCTTGTGGAGCCTCTCAAGAGTTCGGGAGATCATTACTCGCATCGAAGAGACTTCTACACGGAGCATTTGAAGTTAAAGACCGGTCTACAAAGGTTGTATTCCGCATTCACTTAGTTATAAAGTTGTTTACAGTTTGTTTCGTTTAAATCTTTAGTTAAGATTTTAGGGTTAGGGTTGTTTAACACGGCAAAATTTTGAAAATGGCATGGACGATTCCTCCCGAAACCTTGCTGTCGTGATAAGCAACCCAACAGTGATATCAAAGCCAAGATAGAGAATTAGATGATGTTTGTTAGATTACAAAACCTAAACTACTCTGAAACTTGAAACGCTAAAAACCAGTTTCTGTAAAAATTTTGAAGTTGTCGAAAAATTTTTTTAGCAACTGCAGAATGTTATATGAGATGTAACATGAACACTGGACAAAAACGAGCACAATTGGGCGGATTTGACCCGGTGACATGGCCCCATTTTCCGAGCTGGCCGGCCCTACAGTGCATTCTGGAGTTCATTTTTGTTCTATGTTCTGGTCTCTGGGTTTTGGTGTTTCAGGTGTTGCTTGTTTTTCCTAAAATTGCATGAGTTGTTAATTTTCTATAAAGGTAAATCGGAGTGTTTTATAGTCGTAATTCTCGTATGTTTTCGGGTTATTTAGACGGTGTTAAAAGGTTCGAACGGATATCAAATACCTATTTTAACTCTCGCTGGAAAATTTTCCATGAGTTGGATTTTTCAAAGTTAATGAACATTCAAATATCATGCAAGTGATTCAATGGATCCTCTAGAAGAACGAAAAAGTAACTCGATTCTATGACCGTAAGAACCGCCGCCAAACCCTAAGGTTTGCGGTAGTTCCGCGGCGCTATAGGTGAGGCAAGGGTTGACCCTTCTACGACTGGTACATAGGTACTATGGCATGTATTGAGTATTTTTAAACTACGCTCAAGTGTTGTGCTCTTAGAGAAATTTTGGGTGTTTGTTGATTCGATCAGAATGTTTAACATCGTCTAGCTATTTGTGAAATGTGATAAAATATGTGGAATTCATACAGTTAGGCATAAAATCCGAAGTATGTGATATTTTGGGTTTATGATGTCTAAGGTGATTGTGGATTCCAAATGTTGTAATTTGACATTTTCTTTTCTGTAACCGTAAGTGTAATATGTGGTGTATTGCCGGTTTCGGTGCTATATGTCAATGACAATTGGGATACGGATATTTACTTACGTTGATGACATGTGATATTATGTGTTGCTGTGATATGTTATATTGGATCGTCGTGTTTTGAATAGCTGGGGGTTTTATGTGAGATGAGAGTTTTTATTTTCATTCATGTACAATTCATTGTATGTAATATTCTTTTATTGGGGCACTTCTGGGTTAAGGATGATGTCACCATTGTTGTATATTATTTACTTTTTCGCATTAGGATAGATCCAAGGTGGGAAGCACAAGTAACCGGGTTCTAGAGTCCAGTGGGAGACCATCTCGAGAAGTTGAGTCCGGGTCTCCTAACAATAGAATTGGTAGGGTTGCGTGCCGCTCTCATAGGAGCCTAGGGATGTGGGTTTGGCTATTCATCGCGACCGTAGAATCCGTGTTTTATACTGGCTTAATTTAAAACACGGAATTTCTAATATATCCAATATTTCATATGTTATTTTCTGCTGCTAATATTCTGTGAGATGATCACTTTATATGTTTGAGACGAATCTTTATAATTATATATATGATATATAATAAACGCTGCTTATGTTTTGCACCTGCGCTATGTTGGAGTTAGTGCCCTCAGGGTCAATTATTGGATCACAGGCACGTGATTGCAATGATTGATGGAGGACCTATCCCGATAGGACAGTCTTATTCAAGATGATAGTATGCTATCTGGTTTATCTTTATCATCGTGTACTGCTTTAGGTAACCTTGCTGATCACTATTGCACGTTGATAGAGACCCTAGGATTCTTTCTTGACTGCCAGCAGTATGAGGGCGATCATATACGTGGGAGCTGGGGTCTATAAGCAAATCCTTAAAAGGTCCCTAGTCGTAGGAGTTTTCGAGACAGGGCATCGATTCTCTAGAGTAGACTAGTGTATACAGTCGAGACCCCGACGAGGGGCGGTGGCCGGTCTCACAAGCCACTGGTGTTAGTTGGTTCACCTAAGATGTATACAGGTGCTCATTGGGTTATGAGTACACCGGACAGGACTCGCCGGGAACCTGCTAGTTGGTCTTATACCTGACGTCAGATAGCAGTTCCCTGGTGACATGTGTACAGGTTAGTTCATCGACCTGAGATCGTCATTTGTCTCGTGTGAGTTCCCACTGTGCTTAGATTACTACCCTACCACGCTCAAAGGAGACATGCAAACAGGTTTTAGTTGGGTACAGTCCCGAGCCACTTGGAGGCAGTGAGCGAATCTGCGCGGGTTCGTCTCTTCCGGTATTGGGGGTGAGGTCACGCTGTGTCTAGGAGAGCCAGTACATGAAAGTCCTTACCAAGGCAGGAGATTTACTGGTAGGTATTCCAGTAGTATCTCAAGGTGTTCTGGGCTACACTCCGACACGATTTGTACCGCTTTTGGGGGTCTGACTTTTACCAACCCCCTAGGCCCGCCATGCGATGCTCATAGACGAACGGACTGGACTGTACGGATATTGTCACTGTCAGGCTCAGTAGGGTGTCAGGATGAGTTCGCTCATCGACGTCCCTTTTGGTCAATAGCCGGTAGCTCGTTACGTATGGCTGATACCTCTGACGTGCTAGTAGTTAAATCCACAGCCATAGTATTGACGAGTCTTTAGAGTCCCCCACACACAGTTACTCAAGTTTCGGGCAAAACGCTGTAGAGACCGTATGGAGATATGGCTGGGTTCGATCAGATACATGCGGTATTGCACGGATTGTAATCGGACGGATTTTACTAGCGGGCTTTGGTTTAAGCCAGATCCTAGTATTAGACAGTGTAATTTTGTCTCTTTGCATTCGTGTTCTGTGGGCATACAAATGCGGGCATGTATATGCAGTCACGGGGTTTTCCTGTAATTTATTACGGGATCAGTTTTCTGAAGTTGTCAGTTTGCATTCCGTTCCGACCGGTTTTTCTTTGTTCTTTCTCGGCCGGACTTTTGTGTTAGAGTGGGTTATTTGCAAGATTGCAAATAACTTATTATGGAGGGGGTTTCTTGCATATGAGAGCTTCATGATAGTTCCTTCATGATGAGATTCCATTTTAGTCTCTTTTCTTGCATTTAATGTGTTGGTGTGTGAAAGGTTTTGAAAGGAAATTGGTGTGACAATTTTCTTCTCATGATGATTCATTTTCTTCTCTTGGATTTATTAATCTTTTTCCTCCACCATTCCATTATGAGGGGCCGGCCATTTCTGGGAGGGAAAGGGAGTTCATTATTTTCATGAGGGAAAATGATTCATTCTCATTTTTGCTTTGCTTGCTTCAAAATTCCTATGCTCATCTCCATATCCTTTTATTCCTCCATCACCATGGAAACCTCATAACCCCAAAGAGACATAGATTCTGCACTACACCTACAGTACCCTTGGACGCGTCGGCTTGCCAACTTCGTGCCCGAGTTGCCTCGGTCCAGAGGTGGGAGCCCGTAAAAGAAATCGACTACGTGGTGCCCTTTCCGAAGAGGAGGTGACGAACGGAGATTCCGCGGGAGATCGGGACGACGACGAAAAGACTGAAGGACACGGATCGCTCAGTATATCTCTCTTCCCTTCTTTAAGTTTGCTAGTAGCTAAGTTAATGGCCCGATCCGGGTTAAAAGTGCGCGGTGGTGCCGGTTTGATAGTTTCGCAAAGTTTTTCGTTTCCGCGTTTCCGGCGTCGGATTGATGGCCGGGGCGCCGCCGTGCACTTACACGCTAGTCCCGCCCCGCTATGCCGTTAGTTAAGTAATCTAACGGTGCATAACAGGACACTATGGCGTATGCGGATGGTATAAGCGTACGTTGTATTTTTGTTATGCTTAGGATGCATAAATGATGGGACGTCATTAATGAGATTAATGAAAGAAAAGAAACCTAAAAGATGTTGTAGAATCAAATTTTCAAAAAGAATAGCTCTAGTTTTTGCTTTCCAGCACCTTATTTGATAAGGAAAGAGTCAAGATCCCTTCACCAGGAGTGATCTCTTTAGCAAAAGCTAGCAGATGTTACAACTCACTCGGTTTTGTTTTTTGATTGCTTCTATAGTTCTTGCTTTGCATAGTGGTATTTGTGAAATATCCTGCACCTTATTCGATAAGGAAAGAGACGAGATCCCTTCACCGGGAGTGACCTCTTTAGCGAAACTAGTAAAAGCCTAAAAAACACTCATTTTCAAAATCACTTGTTTCTACAACGATATCAAGTTCATTACGGAAAATGTTCTCTTAAAAACTTGTCGTAGCCTTCCGTCATTTTAGATAAGGACTATTCAGTATTCGTACTACGTTTGTTGACTTTATCAAGGCATAGTGTACGGTAGCTGATTAATGCTTATCTGTTAAAGTATGAGATGCGATTGGATTAGGGTAGTTGTACGACCTTGTCAAGAGTCGTGCGGGTGGGTTTAATTCAATCATGAAATGTACGGGTTGAACTTGACTTGCGATTTATGGTTTGTTGACCTTGTCAAGGTCATCAATCGCTTGGGGCAGAATATTGTTGGGAATTTCAAGTGTTGAAATTTGCAATGAGATTGCATACCTTCTATGAGATAGTTGGATCCCGATAACCACTGCGAGTAAGAGTTACTCCTGGGAGTGTTTTACTCATCGCAATTAGCCAATCAAGTAAGTATCTAGAAAGGTGTTAACGGGGTTATGCCTCTGGGAAAACGAGGTTTATTTTAATTAGGTCCGTGCAAAAGCACGGGGAACCTCCCTCAATGTACCAACACTGGCCTGGCTGAAAGATTGGCGAACTTGTAAGGTATAATTAATCCCGGCTAGTCTTACCTTTTATGGTTTGAAGGAAGATTTGATAAAAAACAGTGGGAGCCATCCTGATTAGATAAGATAATAACCAATCTAATCTTGCAAGAGCATACACTAAAGTGTTTTCTTCTCTATCCCTAGGTAGCGACCATGTCAGGCATTAATCAAGATAATAATATGGATGTATTGACCGAACCCACTTGTTATACTAAGAAGGGGAACGTTGGTTCAGTTCTTTCTTATAATTATTATAAGACTGAGCAGGAAATAGGACAATATCCGGATTTCCACTCCACCCAAACGAAGAATGAGCATGTTGATGCATCTTCTTCGGGTGTGTTGGTTATCGAGAACTGTTTCTCGGTTCATTCTACGTCCTGGTTATTAGATACCGGATCGGAATCACACATATGTAATATGTTACATGGGATAAGAAAAGGTAGAGAACTCGGAATGAGGGATCTTTCCGTAAGAGTAGAGAATGGTGCAAATGTTGCAGCCAAAGAAGTTGGCGAATATCACCTTATATTACCAAATGGTAATACATTGATTCTGAACGAATGGTGTTATATACCGACCATGATATGCAATCTTATATCAGTTTCTTTATTAAGTAAAGAAGGATATAATTTTGTAGTACATGATGATGTTATTGTTGGGATTCCTCTGTACCTACTAAGGTGTATGGAAGCATCACATATGCCACTTTAAAATTTTAGAGGTGCAAAGCAAACAAAGCAAGGATCTTTAACTAGAAAAAGCTAGGGTAACAACACTTTAAACATTATTTACACTAAGTGTAAGGAATACAACTTTTGTAGTCCTCTTTGTAGTGACTCCTAGTATCTTTGAGAGTTGTGAAAGCTTGCTAGTAAGCTCTTACGTCCATGATGATCCACCCAAAGTTCACTAGCTCCAAGCTCCGAGCTTCAAATGATCAAACAAGATGATGAAGCTAAACACTCTAAACTAATTGGCTAGATTAGAGTAGAATGATGAGATGGTGTGTTTTCTTTTATCAAAATCCTTTCTTTTTATCTCTTTCTCTCTCTTTGGAAAAACCTAGAGAGCAAGGAGGAAGAAGAAGATGAAGGCAAAAGCTTTTGAGAAGTGATAAGCTTATGAAAGAAAATAGAAAATATAGTATAAAAATTTTCTATCTCTCTCTCAACCATGGTTGCTATAATATCTAGATATTTAGTAAATGTGTTAAAAAACAAAAGAAATAGTTAATCCAAGGTCAAATGGTTGGTGAAGTATGGTCAACTTCAAGAAGAGTGTAGAATATTACAATGTTGTTGTTGTTGACGTTGACTTTCAAGCTCATTTATTAGTAGGCTGGGATTTTCCATGGATTAATCATTTCTTTTCTTTTTTTTAAAACAAATACAAATAAATATCCATATATTATAGTTCCATGTAAGTATTATATTGCCTTCAAGTGTGTATCATCAACCATGAAACTTTTGTAAGCATGTATCCATGCACATCAACATGTGCATGCTTGCACATCATCATATGCATACATGCATGCATTCTTCCTCTTTAATAAAAAGAGTTTTGAATAAAGAATAAAATAAAACTAAAATCCAAAATGGTAAATCAAAAATTGATTTAACAATCCGGTCATATCATATACGACCCGACCAATAGTAAAATGCCCGATTAATATACGGTAACATATAGTCGTATTCAATCGGGTCCCCGCGCATATCTCATATGCACACAACATCTTTTTGCCTGGGCTAGGAAACTTCTGTGTGGGACTCTAAGACTTGTCAATACGCCGGTAGTGGGTGATGATCATATTAAACACCCACAAGCCACAAGCGGTCAGCTAAACGTAACGGCCATCCGGGTATTGAATGATCAGAAGAAAACCAGCAAAGCTGTCAAAACTCCCATCGAGCCATCTGGCAACACTTACCGTACAGTCCAGTCTCCTCGTCAAATATGTTGCATATCGAGTCTAGTGATGGTGTCGTCGACCCCAAGAACTCAATAAGTCATGCCGGTATATAGCTGATAACAGATCGAGAAACTACTGATAACGCTTACCAGTAAATCTCAGTAGCCCTGGCCAGGGACTTCCTGTTATAGCCAATCAAGCATAGCACAATATCAACCCCCAATACTGGGAGAGACGAAACCCCTCCTATCGCTCATTGCCTCCATATGCCTCAGGACTGTACCCAAAGACCACTTGTTTGCACGACTCAGTAGAGCCGTGGTAGGGTGGAGATCAAAGTACAGTGGGAGGACACACAAGACTCTATGACGATCTCTCGTCTACAGACTAACCTGTACCAGTGTCACCTGAGAACTGCTATCCGGCGATAGATATAATACCATATAGGAATTCTCTGTGAGTTCGTTCAGTGTACCCAGTCTATACTGAGCACCCGCATACAATCTTTGGTGTCACCACACCAGATGGATATGGGATCATCCATCGCCCATCATATGGGATAAGAATGGTATACGCTAGTCTACTCTAGAATATCGATGCCCTGTCTGGATACCTAAGACTAGGAACAGTTCAAGGATATGCTTATAAACTACACGTGCCCCACTAGTATGATCCGCATCATAGTCACAGTAGTCAAGCAAATATCCTGAGGGCTTTATCAACATGTGCAAATGAATAAAAGCATGATCAAGTCAACATGTCAGATAAAGTATACCAGATAGCATACTATCTTGTCGAACAAGAAAGTAATCTATATATATATATATATACACACACACATGTCCAAGCATCCACTATACATATAATGGCCTCTAGGGCATACATATATCCAACAATCTCCCACTTGCACTGAGGCTAGTTATTGGCGTATCTCATACCCAACATCTCAAAAAGTCGCTCATGCTGCTTCTGTGGAAGGGCCTTGGTGAGTGGATCCGCGGTGTTATTCTTTGTATCTACTCTCTGAATCTCGATCTCGTGGTGATCTATAATCTCCCGGATCAAATGATATCGCCTGAGGATGTATCTGGATTTCTGATGGGACCTTGGTTCTTTGGGTAACGCCATAGCCCCATTATTATCACAATTTAATGTTATTGGATCAATAATGGTTAGAACTACTCCTAGTTCCGCGATGAACTTCATCATCCAGACGGCTTCCTTGGCAGCATCATTTGCAGCAATATACTCAGCTTCCATCGTTGAGTCTGCAATGGTATCCTGTTTGGAACTCTTCCAACTAACCGCCCCTCCATTGAGGGTAAATACAAACCCTGAGATAGATTTGCTGTCATTCTTATCACTTTGGAAGCTGGAATCGGTAAAGGCCTCCATTTGGAGATCCCCATTACCATACACCAAGAACAATTCTTTAGTCCTTCGCAAGTACTTAAGAATGTTCTTCACTGCTATCCAATGTTTCTCCCCTAGGTTGGATTGATACCTGCTTACAAAAGCTAGTGCATAAGCAACATCAGGGCGAGTACATAACATCGCATACATTATTGATCCTACGGATGAAGCGTAGGGTATAATGCTCATGCGAGCTCTCTCTTCATCAGTCTTCGGACAGAAGTCCTTGGATAGAGTGATTCCATGGCAAGCGGGCAAGGCACCACGCTTGGAATCTTCTATACTAAACCTTTTTAGGATGGTGTCAATGTACTTTGATTGGGACAATCCCAATAACCTCTTGGATCTATCTCTATAGATCCTTATGCCTAAAATGCACGAGGAATCACCCAGGTCCTTCATAG
Source organism: Agapanthus africanus (assembly GCA_030015575.1). Taxonomy (NCBI): domain Eukaryota; kingdom Viridiplantae; phylum Streptophyta; class Magnoliopsida; order Asparagales; family Amaryllidaceae; genus Agapanthus; species Agapanthus africanus. Next base: position 369,924,952 of record CM057337.1, on the reverse strand, counting down.
AGAACCATTGTGATATGAATAGTTTGACCGATTGTAGCATAGGAATATCATTTCCTATCAAGAGAATGTCATCCACGTACAATACGAGGAATGTGACAGTACTTCCTACATTCTTCTTATAAATGCATGGTTCATCTATATTTTTGATAAAATCAAACTCTTTGATTGTATCATCAAAGCAGATGTTCCAGCTCCGTGAAGGCTGCTTAAATCCATAAATGGATTAAAGCAATCTACATGCTTTCCCGCTGCTCCCACTGTCAATGAAGCCCTCCGGCTGATCCATATAAACGCATTCTTCTAAATCACCATTCAGAAATGCAGTTTTAACGTCCATCTGCCAGATTTCATAATCATAGTGAGCAGCAATAGCAAGTAGGATCCTAATGGATTTAATCATTGCTACTGGAGAGAAAGTTTTATCATAGTCCAATCCTGGTCTTTGACGAAAACCTTTCGCTACAAGCCTTGCTTTAAAGGTCTCTACCTGTCCATCTACACCAATCTTTCTCTTGAAGATCCATTTGCACCCAACGGGTTTTATCCCAGGAGGCGCAACGTCCAAAGTCCATACTTTGTTGTTGTACATGGACTCCATTTCGGATCTCATGGGTTCCAGCCACTTCATTGAGTCATCACTCGTGATAGCTTGCTGAAAACTAGTAGGGTCATCATCATCCAAGATGCAATCTTCTCTATCAACATCAATGACAAACCTATAGTATCTCTCCGGTGGGTGAGAAGTTCTACTAGATCTCCGGAGCGGCTGAGGTTCTTGAAGTTCTACTGCAACATCAGTTTCAACCAATTCGTCCTGAGTAATTTGTGTCTCTAGAACCTCTTCTAGTTCTACCGCAATGCCATCAGTACTTTCTGTAAAGATTTCATTTTCCAAAAATGTGGCATGCTGAACAATCACCTTTTGTTCCTCCTTGTGGCAGAATAGATATCCATACGAATGTTTTGGATACCCCACAAATTTACACATGACCGATCGTGTCCCGAGTTTATCCGGATTCTGCTTTTTGACATAAGCCGGACAACCCCATATCCTAACTCTTTTAAGAGATGGTCTCTTTCCACTCAATATCTCATATGGAGTGGTAGACGCGGTCTTGGTTGGAACCCTGTTTAATAGATACATTGCTGTCTCCAATGCATGCCCCCAAAAGGAAAGTGGTAACTCAGCATCACACATCATGGAACGTACCATATCTAATAGGGTATGATTCCTCCGTTATGACACACCGTTGTGCTGTGGCGTGTAAGGAGGAGTGAGCTGAAAGAGAATCCCATTCTCTTTTAAGAAGTCTGAAAACTCTGTACTTAAGTACCCTCCACCTCGATCTGATTGAAGTTTCTTGATGGTCAAGCCTGTTTGTTTTCTACTTCAAGTTTTTACTCCTTGAATTTCTCAAAATCTTCGGATTTGTGCTTTATTAAAAACACGTGTCTAAATCTTGAGAAATCATCAGTAAAAGTAATGAAGTATGAAAAACCGCCTCTAGCATGTGTAGACATTGGTCCGCATACATCACTATGTATGAGGCCTAAGAGTTCCACAGTTCTTTCTCCGTGTCCAGTAAACGGAGTTTTGGTCATTTTACTTTTGATACAGGACTGGCAAGTCGCATAAGATTTATATTCAAAAGGATTTAAATATCCATCTTTATTTAGCTTGCTTAGTCTTGTTTCATTAATATGACCAAGTCTACAATGCCAAAGAAAAGCTTCATTTATATCTGAAAACTTTCTTTTATTAGTATGCTGTATATTGAAAACTGTGTGTTGGTTCAGGACGTAAATACCGTTATTTAATGTACCATACCCAATCAACTCTTGATTCAAGTTAATGTTCATAACATTATTTTTCAATACAAAATGATATCCTTCATTGTCCAACAATGAAATGGATATTATATTACATAGCATACTTGGTACAAAATAACACGGGTTCAAAACCAATATACATCCCGAAGGCAAACCCAGATGATACTCTCCTACAGATACAGCATGTACATTGGAACCATTTCCAACCCGCAGAGTATGGTCTCCAGTCTTCAAAACTCTACTGTTTCTCAACCCCTGTACACAATTGCAGATGTGAGAAACAGAACCGGTATCTAATACCCAAGATGTAGAGTTAATTGAAAAACAGTTCTCAGTTACAAACACACCTGAAGCGGAAGCATCACCATGCTTCTTCTTCTTGAGATCAGCAAGATACACTGCACAGTTGCGTTTCCAATGTCCCGACTTATGGCAGTAAAAACATTCTCCTTTTCCACTTCCCGCGGCCCCAGATATGTCTTTCCCCTACGCCTTTTTAACTCCACCTTTCTGTTTGATGGGTTTCTTCTTCTTCTTTCCCTTGGCATTGGCTTTTGGGACGGAAGAGGAAGATGGACCAACAATCAGAGCGGGAGTCTTCGCTGTTTTTAGCGTGCTCTCTGCACTTTTCAACATATTGAGAAGTTCAGGCAATGATTTCTCCAAACCATTCTTATTGAAATTCACTATGAATGGAGAAAAGGCGGGGGGGAGACTACAGAACAATTTCCGTATATTGCTCATTATCCATTGTCCATCATATTTACTCGAGTTCTTCTATAAGACCAATCATCTTTAAAACATGCTCTCCTACTGATGCACCAGGGGCCATTCGCATCTGAAACAACTTTCGAGATGCCTCGTATCTCAAAATACGAGATTGCTCTTCATACAACTCCTTTGTATGAAGAAAGATGGATTGCACATCCATCTTCTCGTGCTGTTTCTAATGGATGTTGTCCATAGAAGCAAGCGCGAGACACTTGGCCGTGTTGCAGTCAATATCCCATTTTTTTCGGATCTCCCTATCCGAAACAGATGATTGAGGTCCTGGGACGGGTGGGGCTTTGGTAGTGAGGACATATGATACTTTATCATATGTGAGTGCAATGTTCAAGTTCCTCAACCATTCTTTATATTTCGCGCCTGTCAGTTTGGTTTTCTCTAGTAGAAGCTTAAGTCCCGTCATCGGTATCTGCCATTAGGAGAGAGAAAAGAATACACTCAGCGAAATGCTCTTGCAAAGAATTAGATTGGTTATTATCTTATCTAATCGATGTCTCCCACTTCTTTAATCAAATTTTCTTTCAAAACCTGAAAAGAAAACTAGCCAGGATTAATTACATTCTATAGTTTCGCTAACCGGTCAGCCAGGCCAGTGTCGGTACTTTGAGGGAGGTTCCCCGTACTTTCGCACGGACCTAATTAAAATAAACCTCGTTTTCACAGAGGTCAAAACATGTTGATACCTTTCTAGACATCTACTGGATTAGCTAATTGCAAAATGCAAAACTCTCCTGCGAGTAACTCTTACTCACAGTGGGATCGGGATCCAACATCATATAGATGGTATGCAATCTCATTGCAAATTTCAACTCTTGAAACTCCCGATATAATTTTTACCCCTAGTAACTTATGACCTTGGCTATGGTCAAAATATCATAAGCACCAGTCAAGTTCTACCCGTCATTTCGAGATTAACTAGACCCACCCATATGACCCTTGACTATGATCGACATAATCACATGAATGTCCTAACTAATCGCATCATATGCGGTGTAGGAAGATATCACTTAGCTACCGTACACTACGCCTCGGCTATGGTCGACATACGTAGTATGAATACTAAGTACTCTGCTTCATAAAATGACGGAGGGTTGCGGATGGTTTTTTATGAAAACCTTTAACTCTTTGAACATGATATCATTGTAGAATCAAAACAGTTTAGAAAAGGAGTGGCTTAAGCTCCGCATCTTTTGAAACATGCATTTTTCATAAAAAGGCCGAGTGGGTTTCAAATCCGATTCTACAACATCTTTAGGTTTCTTTTACTTTACATTAATCTCATTAATATAGTCCCATCATTTAAGTTCTTAATCCATCACAGAAAAGAAACGAAAATAGAACGTATACTTATACCATCCGCATTCTCCACAGTGTCCCGTTATGCACCGTTAGGTTATTTAACTAACGGCATAGTGGGGTGGGACTAGCACGGGTGTAAAATATAAGTAACATATACTATATATCATATATAATAAACCATTCATCTTAGATACTAAGTAATCACATACTAAGTAATCACATTACAGAATATCTATCCAGCAGAAGTACATATGAAAATAAATGGATATCTAGGAGGTCCGTATTTAGTATTCAGCCATCAATAGAAAATATGGATTCTACGGTCGCGATGAATAGCCAAGCCCACACCCCTAGACCCCTACGAGAGCGGCAAGTGATCCTGCCAATTCTAGAGTTTAGGAGACCCGGTCTCGACTCCTCGAGATGGCCTCCCACTGAACCCTAGAACCCGATCACTTGTGCTCCCCTCCTTGGGCCTATCCTAATGTGGAAAAGTAAATAATATACAATAATGGTGAAATCATCCTCAACTCGGAAGTGCCCCAAATAAAAGAATATTACATACATTTAACTTTTACAAGAAAGAAAATAAACACTCTCATCTCACACAAACCCCCGGCTATTCAATCGCGACAATCCTGCATCATATCTCACTAACACATATTATCTCATATCATCAATGTAAGCAAGTATGCGTATCCCGATTATTATTAATGTATAGCAACGAAGCCGGCGATGCACCACATACTACGCTTACGGTCGCAGAAAAGAAAGTGAAAAACAACAATTGTAATCACAGATATCAAGACAATGTTTAATGTTTCGATCGAATCAACAAACACCCACGTTTTACCCCAAGAGCTCAACACTTGAGCAAAGTTACAAATACTCAAAAATCGCGCCATAGTGTCTTATGATCCAGCCGTAGAAGGAGTTAATCAACGCCTCACCTATGACACCACGGCACTACGACAAACCCGAAGGTTCATTCACGGTTCTGTGGGCATAGAATCGAGTTAAGGTTATTATGATCTTCTAGAGGGTTTATAGGATACATGCGCTACTATTGAATAAAAGTTAACTTAGGAAAATTACAACACTTGGAAATTTCAGCAGGGTAGAAAGTGGGGTGTCCGATGTTCGTTCGAAATGCTAAAAATAGTCTAAGTTACCAATTTAGTGTCTAATAATATGATTACGAATCACTACGAAATAGCCCCAGGTCGATATAATCATCACATGAAAATTTGGCTCAATAAACAATACTAGGAACCCTAACATGCAACCAAGAGTGCACAGGAGAAACAAGGGGGGAAATGGAGCAGGGGGGCCGACCTGGCTGGAATTGGGAAGGGAGTGCTCAGCTAAAATCCGAGCACTAGCCCCCGTATTTCATCTGTGTGCTTATGTTTGCCTGAAGGACATTCTGTACCTGTTTGAAAATTTTTCAGACGACCTTTTAAAATTATTTCAAAAAGCAATCCTAGGGTTCCGTAATACTGTATTTTTCGTAGTCGTTTTCGTTTTCATATTTGTTATAACACCGTGTCTAGAATTCTAGTTTGGCTCTGATACCATTGTTGGGATTCCTCTGCACCTACTAAGGAGTATGGAAGCATCACACATGCCACTTTAAAATTTTAGAGGTGCAAAGCAAACAAAGCAAGAATCTTCAACTATAAAAAGCTAGGGTAACAACACTTTAAACATTATTTACACTAAGTGTAATGAATACAACCTTTGTAGTCCTCTTTGTAGTGACTCCTAGGATCTTTGAGAGTTGTGAAAGCTTGCTAGTAAGCTCCTACGTCCACGATCCACCCGAAGTTCACTAGCTCCAACCTCTTAGCTTCAAATGATCAAATAAGATGATGAAGCTAAACACTCTAAACTAATTGGCTAGATTAGAGTAGAATGATGAGGTGGTGTGTTTTCTTTTATCAAAATCCTTTCTTTTTATCTCTCTCTCTCTCTCTTTGGACCTAGAGAGCAAGGAGGAACAAGAAGATGACGGCAAAAGCTTTTGAGAAGTGATAAGCTTATGAAAGAAAATAAAAAATATAGTATATATATTTTCTATCTCTCTCTCAACCATGGTTGCTATAATATCTAGATATTTAGTAAATGGGTTAAAAACCAAAAGAAATAGTTAATCCAAGGTCAAATGGTTTGTGAAGTGTGGTCAACTTCAAGAAGAGTGTAGAATATTACAACCATGGATTAATCTCTTTTCTTTTGTTTTTAAAACAAATACAAATAAATATCCATATATTATAGTTCCATGTATGTGTTATATTGCCTTCAAGTGTGTATCATCAACCATGATACTTTTGTATGCATGTATCCATGCACATCAACATATGCATGCTTGCACATCATCATATGCATACATACATGCATTCTTCCTCTTTAATAAAAAGAGTTTTGAATAAAGAATAAAATAAAACTAAAAGCCAAAATGTTAAATCAAACAATTGATTTAACAATCCGGTCATTTCACATACGACTCGGCCAATAGTAAAACGCCCGATTAACATACGGTATCACATAGTTGTATTCAATCGGGTCCTCGCGCATATCTCATATGCACACCACATCTTTTCGCCTGGGCTAGGAAACTTCTGTGTGGGACTCTAAGACTCGTCAATACGCCGGTAGTGGGTGATGATCATATCTAACACCCACAAGCCGCAAGCGGTCAGCTAAACGAAACGATCACCCGGGTATTGAACGATCAGAAGAAAACGAGTAAAGCTGTCAAAACTCCCGTCGAGCCATCTGGCAACACTTACCGTACAGTCCGGTCTCCTCGTCAAATATGTTGCATATCGAGTCTAGGGATGGTGTCGTCGACCCAAATAACTCAATAAGTCTTGCTGGTATATAGCTGATAACAGATCGAGAAACTACTGATAACGCTTACCAGTAAATCTCAGTAGCTCTAGCCAGGGGCTTCCTATTATAGCCAATCAAGCATAGCACAACATCAAGCCCCAATACCGGGAGAGAAAAAACCCTTACTATCGCTCATTGCCTCCATATGCCTCGGGAATGTACCCAAAGACCACCTGTTTGCACGACTCAGTAGAGCCGTGGTAGGGTGGAGATCAAAGTACAGTGAGAGGACTCATAAGACTCTATGACGATCTCGGGTCTACAGACTAACCTGTACCAGTGTCACATGAGAACTGCTATCCGACGATAGATATAATACCACATAGGAGTTCTCTGTAAGTCCGTTCAGTGTACCCAGTCTATACTAAGCACCCGCATACAATCTTTGGTGTCACCACACCAGTTGGATATGGGATCATCCATCGCCCATTATATAAGACAAGAATGGTATACGCTAATCTACTCTGGAATATCGATGCTCTGTCTCGATACACCTACGACTAGGAACAGTTCAAGGATATGCTTATTAACTACACGTGCCCTACTAGTATGATCCGCATCATAGTCACAGTAGTCAAGCAAATATCCTGCGGGCTTTATCAACATGTGCAAATGAATAAAAGAATGATCAAGTCAACATGTCAGATAAAGTAAACCAGATAGCATACTATCATGTCGAGCGAGAAATTAATCTATATATATATACATGTCCAAGCTTCCACTATACATATAATGGCCACTAGGGCATACATATAACCAACAGTTATGAACATCTTCCTGAATCAAAAGTTGATTGGATTAGGCTCATTAAATAATGGCATATACATTCTAAATCAAACCACAGTTCTTAACATACAAAACACACAAGAGGAAGAGTTCAGAAATGAACGAATCCTTCTTGTGGCACTGTAGACTAGGTCATATCAATGCGACACGACTAGCTAAGTTACATAAGGATGGATATTTGAATCCATTCGAATTTTCCTCTTATGACACTTGTCATTCATGTATCAAAGGCAAGATGACCAAAACTCCGTTTACTGGACACAGAGAAAGAGTTACGAAACTCTTGGGATTGATACATAATGATGTATGTGGTCCCATGTCTACACATGCCAGGAATGGTTCCTTGTACTTCATTACATTAACTGACGATCTCTCAAGATACGGACATGTGTTCCTGTTGAAACACAAGTCTGTAGCTTTTGAAAAATTCAAAGAATATATGCACGAAGTTGAGAAACAGACCGGTGAAAGTATTAAAATCCTTCGATCTAATCGAGGAGGAGAATACTTGAGCAATGAGTTTCTGGACTATCTAAACGAGAATGGGATTCTCTCTCAGCTTACTCCTCCGTATACACCACAGCACAACGGTGTATCAGAACGGAAGAATTGCATCCTATTAGATATGGTGCGCTCCATGATACTTATTTTCTTTTGGGGTTATATGCTTGAGACAGCAGCATACATATTGAATCAAGTTCCATTTAAATCTGTACCTACCACAACATATATGATATGGAGTGGGAAGAGACTATATTGTAGGGTTGTCTAGCACGGCAGCAAGGTTTTGGGAGGCATCGTTCATGCAAAATTCAAAAATTTGCCGTTCTAGCTAATCCTAACCCTAGAATCGTATACTAGAAAATCTGACGAAAAGTATGAAAAAAACTTTGCAACTAAAGTGAACAAGATTTACAACATTTGTAGACCGGTCCTTCACTTCAATAGCTTCGTCTAGAAGTCCCTTCGCTGTGATCATGAACTCCCGGGCTCTAGAGAGGCTCCCATGAAGAAATGAACAAGCTTGCATCGAAGTCTTCAAGGCCGAATATGATCTATGTCGAGGAGACACTAACCCAAGATACCTATTCACTAATTGTGGAATTAGTGAAGCAAACACCCTATACTATATGGCAAGTAGTAAAGGATGATGAAGTAGGAATTTTACTCATTTTATAAATAATTTTCTCACTCTTTTTCTCTCATCTCCATTGAAGCGAGAAAGCTTTTTTTTTTTAAGAAGAAATATCTCTCATGAATAATATCAAGTAGAGAATGGCAACCCTAGGTCAGTTAGTATCATATACTAACCTTTGTAGAGAGTTAACCATGGCTAGCTATAATGGTTAGGTTTATAAATATCTATAGTAAAACAAAACTTATGGACTTAGTCAAAGAACACTACAAGCTTCTACAAGCTTCAAGCATGAATAATTCCATCAATTTTGAATTACTTAAATAATTAAAAACCTTACATTAAAGCAAGCATGGTGTAAGTCACACACACACACCTTTGTTGCATGTATCATCAAGCATGATACATAACTTTGTACACTTATATATATCACATATATACACAAGCACAAAACAAGTGAGAAAATAAATCTTAAGTGAAATAATACTAGTTAATGTAAATTAATATATCAAATATATATTTATATATTAAATTATTAAATCAACACTTGATTTAATAATCCGGCTATATTACATATAACCAACTAATATCAAACGAATCAACTTATCTAATCAACACTTGATCCGATAACCCGGCTATATCATATATAACCGACTGATATCACATATCACGAGAATAGAATATGGTATCACATATCGTATTAGTCTCGGTCGCGCACATAACACATATGTGCTCCTACTCCATTTCGCTTGAGCCAGAAAACCTTTGTGTAGGACTCTAAAGACTCGTCAATACGCCGGCAGTAGGCGATGATCATATCGAACACCTATAAGCCGCAAGCGGTCTGCTAAACGTAACGACCACCCGAGTATTGAGCGATCAGAAAATCAGCAAGCATGCATGCTCATACTCCTGCGAATTCAATCAGTAACACTACCGTACAGTCTGGTCTCTTCATCTGATATATTGCATATCTCGTCTAGGGGTAGTAAACGTCATACCCCAGTAACTTGATAAATCGTGCCTATGTGAGGCACATAACGGGTCAAGAAACTACCGATATCACTTACCAGTATATCTCTGAAGCAGACCTAGCCAGGGACTTCCTGTTATAGCCAATCGAGCACAGCGCAACATCAACCCCCAATAACGGGAGAGACGAAACCCTTCATATCGCTCATTTCCTCCATGTGATTCGGGACTGTATCCAAAAGCCACCGTTTTCACGTTCTCTTGAACGTGGTAAAGTAGAAATCAAAGCACAGTGGGAATCACACAAGACTTTATGACGATCTCGGGTCTACAGACTAACCTATACCAGTGTCACCAGAGAACTGCCATCTGACGTGAGGTATAATACCATCTGGGAGTTCTCGTTGAGTCCATTCAGTGTACCCAGTCTCCACTGAGCACCCGTATACTATCTCTGATGTCAAACACCAATGGATATGGGATCATCCATCGCCCATCTATATGTGTCGAGAAGCTATACTCTAGTCTTCTCTGGTATATCGATGCCCTGTCTCGATACACCCACGACTAGGAACATTTGAAGGATGTACTTACCGACTACTCTGTCCCCACTAGTATGATCTGCATCATAATCCTGGTAGTCAAGTACTCATCCTAAGGGTTTTATGAACATGTAACATAGAGACAATTAGTGTACATGTTAAGATAAAAAGCAACCAGATAGCATACTATCATGTTGAGCAAGAAATTCCTCCCTATATATGTCCAAGCATCCACTATAATATACATCATATGTACAATAATGGCCTCTAGGGAATACATATAACTGACAATCTCCTACTTGCACTAGGGCCATATGTTGTAGTATCCAATACCCAACAATCAACAGTGGTTGTAGTATCTCATACTCAACCGTCCCATAAAAAGTCTTTCTTGGGAAAAGGCCTTTGTGAGTGGATCCGCCGTGTTGTCCTCTATGTCTACTCTCCTATCCTCAATCTCCCTAGAGATCAACCATCTCCATGATCAGGCGATACTGCCTTAGAATATAGCTGGATCACTGATGGGACGGGGGTTCCTTGGCCAAAGCTACAACTCCTTTGTCGCACAATGGTAGGAACGAAGTTTATCTCATGAACTTATATACACCCAGACTCCTTCTTTGGTAGTATCATTGGTAGTGATGTATCCAACCTTTATCATCTAATATGTCACGGTATCTATCTTGGAACTCTTCCAACATACTGTCCTTCCACTGAGGGTAAAGACAATTCCTGTGACTGACATTCAGTCGACCTTACCACCTAGGAAGCTTTCCAGTAATTCTCCCCAAGATCGATTGATACCATCTCACTACACCTAGTGAGAATCCTAACATCCACTTAGATCTATCTCATAGATCCATAACCCAAGATTTAGGAGGTATCACCTTTATCCTATATGGAGAATCCGTGTGATAAGAGGAGATTGACCGAGTGTAGCATAGGAAACACCTTTCCTATCAAGAGTATGTCATCCACGTACAATACGAGGAAGACCACAATACTTTCTACTACCCTTTTGTACATACAAGGTTCGTTTACCATTTTGATGAAGTCAAACTCTTTGATTGCCATATCAAACAGATGTTCCAACTCCGCGGTGCCAGCTTTATCCCATAAAGAAACTTGCAAACATTTCCACTGCTCCCACTGTCTACGAAGCCCTCTGGCCGTGTATTGATAGACGCTCTCTTCTAAATCACCATTTAGAAAAGCAGTCATGACACCCAACCACCAGATATCGTAGTCATGGTATGTAGCAATGGCAAGTAGGATCTAGATGGACTTAAGCATAGGCACTAGAAAAGGGTTTCATCATAAACCACACCTGGTCGATGACGAAAACCTTTTACAACAAGTCTAGTTATGAATGTCTCAAATTTTCCATCTACACCAAGTAATTTTCTCAAGATATACTTGCTCCTGATGGGGATTTAACCCTTCAGATATAGCAACCAAAGTCCATACTTTGTTGGTGTATATGGATTCCATCTCAGATCTCTTAGCATCCAGCCATTCTTACAGAGTCTTCACTCTTGATGGCCTGCTCGAAACTAGTTGGGTCATCATCTCATGATGCAATCCTCTCTCCTACTGTCATTGAGAAAACCAAAGTATTTCTGAGGCGGATGAGGAACCCTACCAGATCGGCGGAGAGGCTGAGGTTCGTCGGGGACTATTGAATCCTCCGGTTCTACCAAATCGTCAGCTGTAGTTTGTATAGCTGGAACTCCTTCTAGTTCTACCTCATGACCACAAATTTGTTTCCAAAATAAATTACTTTTCTAAAAAGGTGGCATGCCGAGAAATAAAACACGTTTTGTTCCTCAGTGTGGTAGAAGATATTCCCTTGCGAATACATGGGATACCTAACAAACTTCCACAGAACTGACCTTGCCTCGAGCTTGTCTGGATTTTGCTTTTGACATAGGCCGGGCAACCCAAAATCTTAAATTACTTAAGAGATGGGCCCTTCCCATACCATATCGCATATGGAGTGGTAGGCACCCGATTTGGTTGGAACCCTATTCAATAAGTATGCAACTTCTCAAGTGCATAACACCCAAAGGAAATAGGCAATTCAGTAATACTCATCATAGAGCGCGCCATATCTAATATGGTACGATTGCTCCGCCCCGATACACCGTTGTGCTGTGGTATATTCAGAGCAGTAATGCTGAGAGAATCTCATTCTCGTTTAGAATATTCCAAGAATTCAGTGCTCAATTATTCTCCTCCCTGATCACATCAAAGGACATAATACTTATACCCGTTTTGGTTCACTACTTCTGACTTATATTCTTTGAATTTCTCAAAAGCTTCATACTTGTGTTTCAACAGGAACATATGTCCGAATCTTGAGAGATTATCAGTGAATATAATAAAGTATAAAGAATCAATCCTGGCATGTGCAGACAGGGAACATACATACATCATTATGTAATTATCACAAATTTAATGTATAAATGAAAGCTTATAATATTATTTTAATTAATTAATTTAGGAAATATATTTAAGTAAACTAATAATTTATAAGTGACTAAATAATTACCAAATACTAGCAATTACATAGTTAAAATAAGAGTATTTAAGTCTATGATGAAAAATAATTATAGTTAAGTTTTACGGAAAATATGATTTAAATAGCCAATTATCCGAGATTTCACCTAAAGGATTTCTTTCTTTCTTTCTTTCTTTCTTTCTTTATTTTAAAATGTTACATCAATGTATTTATCTTTTGGTAATACAAGGTGATATTTGCCAACTGATTTGGCTGTAACAATTGCACCATTTTCTAACACTTAGAGACATATCACCCAATCTGAGTTCTCTACCTTTCTGTAGCCCATGTAACTCTTATATATGAGGGATCCTAATCCGGTATCTCATACCTAGGATGTAGAGAATACTGAGAAACAGTTCTTAGTAACGAACACACCCAAAGAATATGCATCAACATGTTCATTCCTCGATTGGGTCGCACGGAATCCGGATATTCCCCTATTTCCTTCTCGGACTTATAACAATTATAAGATAGAGCGGAACCAACGTTCCCCAGCTTAGTATAATAAGCAGGTTTGCTCAATGCATCCATATTATTATCTTGATTAAGGCATGTTACGGTCACTACCAGGGGAGAGAGAAAAAAACACTCAGCGTATGCTCTTGCAATATCAGATTGGTTATTATTTTATCTAATCAGGATGACTCCCACTGTTTTTATCAAATCTTCCTTCAAACCCCAAAAGGTAAGACTAGCCGGGATTAATTACACCCTACAAGTTTGCCAATCTTTTGGCCAGGCCAGTGTCGGTATTTTGAGGGAGGTTCCCCGTGCTTTCGCACGGACCTAATTAAAATAAACATCGTTTTCCTAGGGGCGTAACCCCGTTAACACCTTTCTAGACACCTACTTGATCGGCTAATTGTAATGTTCAAAACTCTCCCAGGAGTAACTCTTACTAGCAGTGGGTATCGGGATCCAACTATCTCATAGAAGGTATGCAAGCTCATTGCAAATTTCAACACTTGAAATTCCCGATAATACTTTACCATTAGCTTCCTATGACCTTAACGGAGGTCAACAAACCATAGGCTGCTAGTCAAGTTCTACCCGTACATTTCATGATTGAATTAAACACATCCGCACGACCCTTGATGGAGGTCAACAAGGCTGCATGACTACTCTAATCCAATCGCATCATATGCTTTAGCAGATAAGCACTAATCAGCTACCGCACACTATGCCTTAACGGAAGTCAACAATGTAGCATGAATACTAAAAAATACTTTATCTTAAATGACGGAGGGCTACGACAGGTTTTTAAGAAAACCCTTTGCGTAATGAACTTGATATCATTGTAGAATCGAGTGATTTTGAATAGGAGTGTTTTTTGAGGCTTTTACTGGTTTTGCTAAAAAGGTCACTCCCGGTGAAGGGATCTCGGCTCTTTCCTCGTCGAATGAGCTGATGGATATTTCACAAATACCACTATACAAAGCAAGAACTAAAAAGGCAATAAAAACAAAACCGAGTGGGTTGTAGCATCTGCTAGTTTCGCTAAAGAGGTCACGCCCAGTGAAGGGATCTCGGCTCTTTCCTTATCGAATAAGATGCTGGATATTCTACAAGGAATACCGCTATGCAAAGAAAAAACTAGAGATATCAGTTTTTTAAACAAGATTCTACAACATTTTTGGGTTTCTTTTATTTCATTAATCTCATTAATGAAGTCCCATCAATTTGCTTCCTAAGCATCAAAGAAGAAACGAAAGCAGCAATATTTATCATATATATAATATAAGCATTCGTCTCAGAATATAAAGTGATCACATCACAGAACATCAGCAGCAGAATAACACATATGAAATATTGGATATACTAGAAATTCCGCGTTTTAAATTAAGCCAGTAAAAAACACGGATTCCACGGTCGTGATGAATACCCAAACCCACACACCTAGACCCCTACGAGAGCGGCAAGCAACCCTACCAATTCTAGAGTTAGGAGACCCGGTCTCAACTCCTCGAGATGGTCTCCCACTGGACTCTAGAACTCGGTTACTTGTGCTCCCAACCTTGGGTCTATCATAATACGGAAAAGTAAATAATATACATCAATTGTGACATCATCCTCAACCCGGAAGTGCCCCAATAAAAGAATATTACATACAAGCTTTTACATGAATGAAAATGAAAAACTCTCATCTCACAAAAAAAAAACCGGCTATTCAAAACACGACGATCCAATATAACATATCACAGCAACGCATAACATCACATGTCATCAACATAAGTAAATATGTGTATCCTAATTGTCATTGACATATAGCAACGAAACCGGCGATACACCACATATTACACTTACGGTCGCAGAAAAGAAAGTGAAAAGCTATAATAATTGAAATCCGCAACCACCTTAGACATCATAAACCCAATGTATCACATACTCTGGATTTCATGCCTAACCAAATGAATTCCTTAGAAATCACATGCCTAACAATTATAAACCCCGCATTTTAGTCTCGATATTGAAAACACTTTTCAATAACCAGTCGGGTAATTCAACAAGATTCCCGACAACCTGATCGGTGCTCGTCGGAAACTTTAGTAGACGGCTGCACCCCCGATGCCGTCGACGAATTGCACTTAGGCGGAACACCGTAGCCGCAAGCAACCGAACTGATGCTTTTGGCAACAGGGTTCTCCTACAGTCACTTGGTCGGGGCTATGGGGCATTAGTATCTGGTACGGTTACCCGGCGAGTATCCGCGTACGCTACGTAATTGCGATGGACTATTGACCCACATCAAAATTCTGTGGCAACCAAATGAGACTAACTTACTAGATTTATAAAATTCAAATTAGTTTTCACAAAACTAAATTTGTGGATTCCAAATATTGTATCACAATCACAGATAGCTAGACGATGTTAAACTTTTCGATCGAATCAACAAACACCCAAAATTTCCCAAAGAGCTCAACACTTGAGCGGAGTTTAAAAAGTACTCAGAACATGCCACAACACCTATGGACCAACCATAGTATAGGGATAGCTTAGCACCTTAGCAAGGTTTTGGAAAGTATCAATCATGCTGCTTTAAAATTTTAGGGGTGCTAAACAAACCCTAACCAAGATCTTAACTAGAGAATTAGGGTTAGCTAGCATGTAAACAACTTTACATCTAAGAGAGAGAGAGATTACAGCCTTTGTAGTCCGTTCCTTCGCTTCATAAGCTCCGAGTAGTAGTCCCTTCACCACGATCCATGAACTTCCGAAGTTTAGAGAGGCTCCACAAGCCGAATGATCCATGCTTGCTTGAAGACTTCCTTTTCGAGGATGATCTACCTTGAAAAATCTCAAACTCAAGCTCTCACTTCTCTAATCAAGTATTAATGAAGTGAAAACCCTAATCTAAGTGGATAGAATAGATGAGAATGATGAAGTATGAATTTTGCCCTCTTTTGTTTTCAATTTCTCACTTATTATCATCACTTATGAAAAAGCCAGTGAAGCTTTTCATCAAAAAAGAAAGAAGAAGAAGATGAAGCAATATTTTTGTGATGAATAATGAAAATCATTGTTGTGGTTACAAATCAACCATGGGTTATGAAAGATAGAGTTAACCCTTGTAGAGAATAAACTAGAGGCTAAGGTTTGGGTTGGGTTAATAAATATCAACACAAAATATCAAAAGTCCAAATCAAACCTTCATGAAAGCTTCATCCAAGCATAACCCTAATCCAAACCCTAACCATGTTTAAACTCCACAAAATATATTGCATTTGTAACCCTAACTTGTTACAATATTATATATCACATATATAATATATTTTGTAACAAAATAAAATAATACAATTAACATATATCACATATATATCAATGTATTATCCAAGTGAGAAAAAGAATCTTTAAGTGAGCTTATATTAGTTAATGTAATATAATATATCAAATATATAATTATTCATTAAATTATCGAATCAACACTTGATCCGATAATCCGGCTATTTCACAAATAACCGACTAATATAATTTGTATCAGTTCATCGAATCAACACTTGATCCGATGACCCGGCTATATCATATATACCCGGCCGATATCACATATCGCGAGAATCTAATACGGTATCGCATACACGTATTATTCTCGGTCCCGCACATATCATATTTGTGCTCCTACTCTGTTTTACCTGAGCCAGGAAAACTCTGTGTAGGACTCTAAAGAATCGTCAATACGCCGGTAGTAGGTAATGATCATATCAAACACCCACAGGCTGCAAGCGGTCAGTTAAACGTAACAGCCCAGGTATTGAGCAACCAGAAGATCAACAAGTAAGTCTGCACATTCACCTGCAAATCCAATCAGTAACACTCCCGTACAGTCCGGTCTCTTCGTCTGATATGTCGCATATCCAGTCTAGGGGTGGTAAACGCCAGACCCCAGTAACCGATAAGTCGTGTCGATATGAGGTCCATAACAGTTCGAGAAACTACTGATGACACTTACCAGTAAATCTCAGCAAGCCTGGCCTGGGATTTCTAGTTATAGCCAATCGAACACAGCGCAACATTAACTCCTTATACTGGGAGAGACGAAACCCCTCCTATCGCTCATTGCCTCCATGTGATTTGGGACTGTACCCAAAAGCCACCATTTTGCACGCCCTCTTGGACGTGGTAAGTTGGAAATCAAAGTACAGCGGGAATCATGCAAGACTCTATGACGATCTCGGGTCTACAGACTAACCTGTACCAGTGTCACCAGAGAACTGCCATCTGACGTGAGGTATAATACTATCTGGGAGTTCTCGGCGAGTCCGTCCAGTGTACCCAGTCTCTACTGAGCACCCGTATACTGTCTCTGATGTCAAACACCAATGGATATGTGATCATCCATCGCCCATCTACATGGGTCTAGAAGCATACGCTAGTCTACTCTGGTATATCGATGCCCTGTCACGATACACCTACGACGAGGAATATTTCAAGGATGTACATAGCGACTACTCTGTCCCCACTAGTACGATCTGCATCATAGTCCTGGTAGTCAAGTACTCATCCTAAGGGCTTTATCAATATGTAACATAGAGACAATCAGAATACATGTTAAGATAAAGGGCAACCAGATAGCATACTATCATGTCGAGCAAGAAAGACCTCCCTATATATGTCCAAGCATCCATTACAATATACATCGTATGTATATTAATGGCCTCTAGGGCATACATATCACTAACAATCTCCCACTTGCACTAGGGCCATCTGTTGTGGTATCGCATACCCAACAATTTGCTGTAGTTGAAATATCTCATACTCAACCATCCCATAAAAGTCTCTACTGGAAAATAGGCCTTAGTGAGTGGATCCGCGCCGTTGTCCTCTGTGTGTACTCTCCTAACCTCGATCTCCCTGGAGATCAACCATCTCCATGATTAGGTGATACTAGCTAAGAATATGTCTGGATCTCAGATAGGACGGCGGTTCCTATGCATAAGCCATAACTCTATTGTCATACAATGGTAGGAACAAAATTCATCACATGAACTCATATATATCTAGACTTCCTCTTTGGTAGCATCCTTGGTAACGATGTATCTAGCCTTTAATCGTCTAGTATGTCACGGTATCTAGCTTGGAACTCTTCCAATATACCGTCCCTCCACTGAGGGTAAAGACAATGCCTGTGACTGACATTCAGTCGTCCTTATCACCCTGAAACCTTTCCAGTGATTCTCCCCAGGATCGATTGATACCATCTCACTACAACTAGTGAGAATCCTAACATCCAATTAGATCTATCTCATAGATCCATAACCCAGGATTTAGGAGGTATCACCTTGATCCTATATGGAGAATCTTTGTGATAAGAGGAGATTGACCGAGCGTAGCATAGGAAACTCCTTCCCTATCTAGAGTATTTCATCCACGTACTATATGAGGATCACCACCATACTCCCTACTACCCTTTTTGTATATATACTCGGTTCATCTACCATTTTGATGAAGTCAAACTCTTTGACTACAACATCAAAACAGACGTTCCAACTCCGCAATGCCTGATTTATCCCATAAAACATCTTGCATACGTTTCCGCTGCTCCCACTGTCTACGAAGCCCTCTAGCTGTGTACTTATAGACGCTCTCTTCCAAATCACTATTTAGAAAAGCAATCATGTCACCCAACCGCCAGATATCGTAGTCATGGTATGTAGCAGTGGCAAGTAGGATCTGGATAGACTTTAGCATAGCTTTGAAAGTCTCAACTTTTCCATGTACACCAAGTAATCTTCTCAAGATATACTTGCTCTTGATGGGGATTTAACCCTTCAGATAAAGCAACCAAAGTCCATACTTTGTTGGTGTATAAGGATTCTATCTCAGATCGCTAACCATCCAGCTATTCTCATAGAGTCCCCACTCCTGATGGCCTGCTCGAAACTAGTTGGGTCATCATTTCATGATGCAATCCTCGCTCCCACTGTCATAGAAAAACAGAAGTATCTCTCAGATGGATGAGGAACCCTACCAGATTGGCAGAGAGGCTGAGGTTCGTTGGAAACTATTGAATCCTCCGGTTCTACCAAATCATCAGCTGCAGTTTGTTTTAGCTGGAACTACTTCCAGTTCTACCTTATGACCACTAATTTCTTCACAAGAAATTCCCTTTCCTAAAGGTGGCGTGCTGAGAAAACATCTTTTGTTCCTCAGTTTGGTAGAAGATATTCCCTTGCGAATGCTTGGGATATCCAACAAACTTCCACAGAACTGACCTTGCCTCGAGCTTGTCCGGATTTTGCTTTTAACATAGGCCAGACAACCCCAAATCTTAACTTCCTTAAGAGATGGGCTCTTCCCATGCTATATCACATATGGAGTGGTAGGCATCTGATTTGGTTGGAACCCTATTCAATAGGTATGCAACTTCTCAAGTTCATAACCCCAAAAGAAAATAGGTAACTCAGTAGTACTCATCATAGAGCACACTATATCACGTAGGGTGCGATTGCTCCGCCCCGATACACCGACGTGCTGTGGTGTATATGGATGAGTAATGCTGAGAGAGAATCTTATTCTTCTTTAGAATAGTCCAAGAATTCCGTGCTAAAGTATTCTCCTTCTTGATCTCATCATAGGACATAATACTTATACCCGTTTTTGGTTCTCTACTTCTAACTTATATTCTGTGAATAACTCAAAAGCTTCGGACTTGTGTTTCAACAGGAACATATGTCTAAATCTTGAGAGATCATCAGTGAATGTAATGAAGTACAAAGAACCGGTCCTGGCTTATGTAGACAGGGGACTTTCATACATCAGCATGTATCAATCCCAAGAGTTCAGTAACTCTTTCTCTGTTTCCAATAAACGGAACTATGGTCATCTTATCTTTGTGACATGACCGGCAAGTTTCACAAGATGTAAATTCAAACTGATTTAAATATGCATCTTTATGTAACTTTAGCTAGTCGGGTCACATCGATATGACCTAGTCTACAATGCCTCAAGAAGGATTCGTTCATTTCTGAACTCTTCCTCTTATGTGTGTTCTGTACATTAAGAACTGTGGTTTGATTTAGAACGTCTACGCTTTTAGATAACATGCCTGAATAGATCAACTCTTGATATAGGAAATGTTCAAAACATTATCCAACAATACAAAAATTTATCCTTCTTTACTAATAAAGAGACTGATATGATGTTGTATATCAGGTTCGGTATCTAATAACATTTGTTCAGAATCAATGTATTCTGGTAATACATGGTGATAACTACCAACAGACTTGGCTGCAACACTTGTTAGTGTATATGTCCTAGAGGCCATTACTGTATCATACTAGTATGTATATTACTTGATGGAAGCTTGGGATATTCACAGTTGTATAGACAATCTTGCTCGAAATGGTAGTATGCTACTTGGTTTGTCTCTGCTTTAATGTGTACATGTGTTTCTTTTATTATATCACCTATACGCATTAGTGGAGCCCTTAGGATCTTTGCTTGATTACCAGCGTTGTGATGGCAGTCACACTCGTGGGGGCTGGGTAATCTACAAGCACATCCTTATTTACACGTCCCTGGTCGTGGGATTATCGAGACAGGGCATCGATACTCCGGAGTAGACTAGCGTATGCGCTTCTCATCCCAGCACGGGAGACGGCCTGTCCCACAGCCGTCAGTACGTCGTACTTGAGATAGTATGCGGGTGCTCGTTAGGTTACGAGTACACTGGACAGGACTCGTCGGGAACTGTTGGTTGGTATTATACCTATCGTCAGTTATCAGTTCCCAGGTGACATGAGTATAGCTTAGTCCGCTGACTTGACACTGTCACTTCGCCTCGAGTGTGTTCCCACTGTACTTTGAATACTACCCTACCACGGCTCAAAGGAGTCATGCAAACATGTAGTTTTTGGGTGCAGTCCCGAAGCATTTGGAGGCAGTGACGGTTAGACAGGATTCGTCTCTCCCGGTATTGGGGGTTGACATCGCGCTGTGTCCAGGAGAGCCACTACACAAGTAGTCCCTGGCCAGGGCAAGCGAGATATACTGGTAGGTTTCCAGTGTTATCTCAGGGTGTTCTGGGCTACACTCCGACACGACTTGTACCGCTATTAGGGGACTGACGTTTACCGCCATGCGATGTATCAGACAAACAGACCGGACTGTACGGAGACTGTCACATTCAGGCTCAGTAGGAATTAAGATGGGTTTACCTCGTCAGTCTTGTTATCGGCATCTACCTGGGGACCGTTACTTACAGCTAGTGCCGCTTGCGGTCTGTGGTTAAACCCACTACCAGCGTAGTGTCGAGTCTTTAGAGTCCCACACAGAGGGTTATTCGACTTTAGGCAAAATGAGTAGAGGTCGCATGGTTTTGCGACGGGGTTCGTTCACATTCGCGCACTTGTGCACGTTTTGTGTCCGGACAGCTTATACTAGCGGGCTTTGGTTTAAGCCGAATCCTAGTATATGATTTGGGATTGGTTTTATCTCATTGTATTCGTGTTCCTCGGAACACGGATACGGGTGTGTATGCACAGTTGACTGAGACAGAGGCAGAGGACTTTGATTAGGGTTGATGACCATTGTCATTTTCTTAACCCAAATGTTTTGTGTGAATTGTGATTTATTAATAATTAGTTAATTATAATTGTGCATGGTTAGGGTTGTTGACCATTTGACTATACTTGACTTGTTGACCTAGGTTGACAAGTTGACCATCATCATTCCATATGAAAGATGCTCTTTGATCCTTGCAAAAGGTATTTAATGTGAAATGATAATGGTCAATTCTTGATTAACCATGACAATTATCTTAGCTAATTATCTAATTTCCATAATTCACATATATGTGAGAAGAATGGTTCATTTATTCTCATTCTATCATTTTGATTCTCTCTCCTCCTTTTCCTCTCTCTCTAGCTCTCCCCTCTCATGAGTTGAGAATCTCTTGAGCTTGAGATAAATCCTTCTAAAATACTCTCTACTCTTTCTAAGGCTCTAGGATTAGCACTCCAAGCATCTTAGTTACTTCTAGTTTGAAGTTGAAGCCAAAGGTTGAGGCCCTCGGTTGGATCTTTCTTCGACAAGAGAAGCGACAAGGAGAACCCTTTCTTTCACTGCAAGGAGCAAGGAGAGAAGGACTCGAAGCCCTAGGTATAACCCACTTTCCGAGTAGCTTAACTCCTTTTAGCCTTGTAGTTAGTTTATGTTTAGCAAAGATCCTCATTTTGCTAGTCCATGTTGCCTAGTGTGTTAAAAATCAGATTTTTCATAACGTTTCTGCCTCCCCGCAAGCACTGGGGTGGGCAACGTGGACTTACAACACATACATCATTTCCAACTCTTGAAACTTATCACCCGTTCTCAGTTCTCTACCTATCTGTAGCCCATGTAACAAATTACATTTTCGGGATCCTGATCCGGTATCTCATACCCAGGACGTAAAGGATACTGAGAAACAGTTCTTGGTAATCATCACACCCGAAGAAAATGCATCAGCATGTACTTTCTTCGTTTAGGCGGCACGGGAATTCTGGTAATCCCCTATTTCCTGCTCTATCTTATAACAATTATAAGTTGGAGCGGGACTAACGTTCCCCAGCTCAGTATAATAAGTGGGTTTGGTCAATACATCTGTATTATTATCTTGATTAAGGCGTGGCATGGTCGCTACCTGGAGAGAGGGAGAAGAAAATGTTGGATATAGTGCCCTCAAAGTCAATTATTGGATCGCAGGCACGTGATTGCAATGATTGAGGGAGGACCAATGCCGGTAGGACAGTCTTACTCAAGATGATAGTATGCTATCTGGTTTATCTTTATCATCGTGTACATGCTTTAGGTGACATTACAGTTCACTATTGCACATTGATAGAGCCCTTAGGATTCTTGCTTGACGGCCAGCAGTATGATGGCGATCATACACGTGGGAGCTCGGGTCTATAAGCACATCCTTAAAAGGTCCCTAGTCGAGGGAGTTTCGAGACAGGGCATCGATACTCCAGAGTAGACCAGTGTATACAGTCGAGATCCCGACAAGGGGCGGTGGCCGGTCTCACAAGCCATTGGTGACAGTTGGATCACCTAAGATGTATACAGGTGCTCATTGGATTATGAGTACACCGGACATGACTCGCCGGGAACATGCTAGTTGGTACTATACCTGACGTCAGATAGCAGTTCCCTGGTGACATGTGTACAGGTTAGTTCATCGACCTGAGATCGTCATTTGTCTCGTGTGAGTTCCCACTGTGCTTTGATTACTACCCTACCACGGCTCAAAGGAGTCGTGCAAACAGGTTTTAGTTGGGTACAGTCCCGAGCCACATGGAGGCAGTGAGCGGATCGGCAGGGGTTTTGTGTCTCCCGGTATTAGGGGTGAGATCGCGCTGTGTCTAGGAGAGCCATTACCCGAAGTCCTTGACCAAGGCAGGAGATTCACTGGTAGGTATTCCAGTAGTATCTCAGGGTGTTCTGGGCTACACTCCGACACGACTTGTACCGCTTTTGGGGTCTGACATTTACCAACCACCTAGGCCCGACATGCGATACTCATATACGAACGAATCGGACTTTACGGATATTGTCACTCACAGGCTCAGTAGGGTGTCAGGATGAGTTCGCTCATCGGTCTCCCTTTTGGTCAATACCTGGTAGCCCGTTATGTACGGCTAGTACCACTGACGTGCTAGTAGTTAAATCCACAGCCAGTATATTGACTAGTCTTTAGAGTCCCCCTACAGACAGTTTCTCAAGTGTCGGGCGAAACGTTGCAGAGACCGTATGGTATTATGACAGGGTTCGATTATATACGTGCAGTAGTGCGCGGATCATGATCGGATGGATCATACTAGTGGGCTTTGGTTTAAGCCGGATCCTAGTATTAGATTTGTTGGATTACTTTAGTCTTATTGCATTCGCATTCAGTCGGAATGCGGATGCAGGTATGAATATACAGGTGAGGGGTACTCTTGTGATCTGTCACGAGTTTACTTTAGTAGATACCATTCTCTTTTTATTATTGCAAACATTTAGATTAATGTTTGTAAATGGAAATTGTGAGCTCAAAGTCATGATGGAGTGCATTAAATGTGGCATGTGCAAGGGTAGTGACTCATGGTATTATTCTTTGTGCATGCCATCATTTCATGGTTGATTATTGTATGAGATTGTGATGGGAGGAGAGAGAGGGCAGCCACACTATATTGAGGTTAGCTCTTGGATTATTTTGAGAGGTACTCACAACATTATCTCACACAAGAATAAAAAAAGGCTTCATCATCTTCTTCTCTCTTCTTCTCTTGGAGCACACCATTTCCATTAGTAGCATCATCTTCTACCTCCACTCTAACCATCTCATGTGTTGAGAATCCTAGAGTGTCAAGAGACAAAATTATCACACACATTCTCCACTTCACCTTGGACACGTCGGCTAGCAAACATCGTGTCCAAGTTGCTTCGGTTCGAAGCGGGAGCCCGTAAAAGGATTCATCGACGTCGTGCCCTTCCGACGAGGAGATCGAGCGAGATCGGAGATGCCGCAAAGAGCTAAAGATGGTGGCTAAAGACCAAAGGACACGGATCAATCGGTATAGCCTTTCTAACCTTCTTCTAGATTGCTAATTTTTGTTAATGGTTCGATCCGGGTGAAAGACTATGATAGCGCCGGTTTCCTAAAAAGTTTTTTTTCCGTATTTGGCCTCGGATAGACGGTCGGGGCGCTACCATAGACTTACAGAAAACACTCAACGTATGCTCTTACAAGATTAGATTGGTTATTAATATATCTAATCAGGATGGCTCCCACTGTTTTAGTCAAATCTTCCTTCAAACCCTAAAAGGAAAGACTAACCGGGATTAATTTACACCCTACACGTTCACCAATCATTCAGCCAGGCCAGTGCCGGTACATTGAGGGAGGTTCCCCGTGCTTTTGCACGGACCTAATTAAAATAAACCTCGTTTTCCCAGAGGAATAACCCCGTTGACACTTTTCTAGACACCTACTTGATCGGCTAATTATAATGTGTAAAACTCTCCCAGGAGTAACTCTTACTCACAGTGGGTATCGGGATCCAACTATCTCATAGAAGGTATGCAATCTCATTGCAAATTTCAACTCTTGAAATTCCCAATAATATTTTTCCCCGAGCGATCTATGACCTTGACAAGGTCAGCAAACCATAGACCGCAAGTCAAGTTCAACCCGTCATTTCCCGATTAAATTAAACCCACCCGCATGACCCTTAACAAGGTCAACAAAGTCATACGACTACTATAACTCAATCGCATCATATGCTTTTGCCGATAAGCACAAGGTCAACAAACGGAGCACGAATACTATGAAGTACTTATCTGAAATGATGGAGGGCTACGTCAGATTTTAAGAAAACCCTTTGCGTAATGAACTTGATATCGTCGTAGAATCAAATGTTTTAAATGGAGTATTTTTGAGGCCTTTGCTAGTTTTACTAAAGAGGTCACTCCCGGTGATGGGATCTCGGCTCTTTCCTTACCGAATAAGGTGCAGAATATTTCACAAATACCACTATGGAAAGCAAAAACTAGAAAAAGCAATCAAAAGACAAAACCGAGGGTTGTAGCACCTGCCAGTTATTGCTAAAGTGGTCACTCCCGGTGAAGGGATCTCGGCTTTTTCCTTATCGAATAAGGTGCTGGATGTTCTACAAGAAGACCGCTATGCAAAGCAAGAACTAGAGCTACCTGTTTTTGAAAATTCGATTCCACAACTGTAAGTCGATGTACAACACCCTGCGAGTTGCGGGGAGGCGGAAATATGAAAAACAATCTTGTTCTTTGGATTAACATCGACTAACCGAAGAATCATTGCTAAACTATAACTAACATATACATAGGAGTGGTTAACTACCATGAAAAGAGATTATACCTAGTGAACCTAGTCCTTCGTCTTTTCGTTATCCACCTCCTCCTCGGCCTCCTCTATGTAATAGACGATCCACCCGAGAGCTTCTATTCCAAGCATCACCTCTAATCTTGAGGTAACTAGGTTTCTTTAGTTGCTAATCAAAGGCACCTAGGTGATATAGAGTGAGGTTATGGATTGATTAGTCTATCTAATCCTTGATCTCAACACATGAGAGGGGAGGATTAGGGTTTGAAGAGAGAGAGAGCTTGAGGAGAGAGAAGGTGAGCATAATAATGATAATGAAATAATGAACTCTCTTGAATATATGAAGCATAATCATTTATCAAATAAATAAATAAAATGATTAATCATCATGCTTCATTAATTCAATATGTGTGATTCACTACATGAGTCATTAACCATTTAATGACGCATTAATGACATGGATGAATCACACAAATGAGTCACTAAAGCAATAAATGCTTATGCCACCTAAACCCTCAAGTCACCATACTTCTATAAGCTTCCCACCAAATTACGAGAACGCCCCTCCTATCCGTGAAAACACGGAAAAACTATAGACTGTATAAATCCAATAATCCAATACTAGAATCTGGCTTAAACCAAAGCCGGCTAGTAAAAACTGTCCGAACGTCGTACGTGCGTAAACACACGTATGCGTCCGAACCCTTGTCGTAAAACCATACGACCTCTTTATCATTTCGCCTGGAGCAGGGAAACTCTCTGTGTGGGACTCTAAAGACTCGACTACTACGCTGGCAGTGGGTTTAACCACAGAACGCAAGCGGCACTAGCTGTACATAACGGTCCCCGGGTAGATGTCGATAAGAAGGCCGATGAGGAAACCCATCCGAACTCCTACTGAGCCTGATGGGACAATCTCCGTGCAGTACGGTCTGTTCTTCTAGGATTATCGCATATCGGGCCTAGGGGGTGGCAAGCGTCAGTCCCCTAAAAGCGGTATAAGTCATGTCGGAGCGAAGCCCATTACACCTTGAGAAACTACTGGAACCTACCAGTAAATCTCGCTTACCCTGACCAGGGACTTTGCGTAATGGCTCTCTGACACAGCGCGATATCAACTCAGAATATCGGGAGAGACGAATCATGTCTAACCACTACTGCCTCCAAGTGCTCGGGACTGCACCCAACTGCTACCTGTTTGCACGACTCCTTTGAGCCGTGGTAGGGTAGCAATCTAAGAACAGTGGGACACACTCGAGGCGAAGTAGCAGTGTCAAGTCTGCGGACTATGCTGTACTCATGTCACCTGGGAACTGTTAACTGACGACGGGTATAACACCAACCAACAGTTCCCCGCGAGTCCTGTCCGGTGTACTCGTAACCCAACGAGCACCTGTATACTATCTCCAGTAAGACGTACTGATGGCTGTGGGACAGACCATCTCCCCAACTAGGATGAGAAGCGTATACACTAGTCTACTCCGTAGTATCGATGCCCTGTCTCGATAATCCTATAACTAGGGACCTGGAAAAGGATGTGCTTGTAGACTACCCAGCCCCCACTAGTATGACTGCTATCACAATGCTGGTAGTCAAGCAAGATCCTAAGGGCTCTATCAATACGTATACTCACATATTAAGATAGATAAAACCAAGTAGCATACTACCATGTTTAGCAAGACTGTTATATAACTGTGAATTTCCCAAGCTTCCATTAAGTAATATACAAGCTAGTATGATACAATAATGTCCCCTAGGGCATATACACTAACAATCTCCTACTTGCACTAGGGCCATGTACTGGCATATCGAAGACCGATCATCTCGAGTAGCCTCTCGAACTGAATCTGAGGTATGGCCTTTGTGAATGGATCAGCAATGTTCTCCTCTGTAGCAACTCTCCGGACCTCGATCTCCCGGCGATCTTTGATCTCCCTGATCTGGTGATACCGCCTTAAAATGTGTCTGTACTTCTGATGGGACCTGGTTTTCTTTGCTAAAGCTATAGCTCCGTTGTTGTCGCAATACAGCGGCATTGGATCAACAATGGTAGGAACCACCTGAAGTTCTGTAAGGAACTTATTCATCCAGACCGCTTCTTTTGCGGCATCGCAAGCAGCAATATATTCTGCTTCCATCGTCAAGTCTGCAACGGTGTCCTGCTTAGAGCTCTTCCAGCACACCGCCCCTCCGTTGAGGGTAAAGTCATAACCTGACATGGACTTGGAGTCATCCTTGTCACTCTGGAAGCCGGAATCAGCAAAGGCCTCGATCTTGAGGTCTTTTCCGCCGTAAACCAAGAACATCTCCTTAGTCCTTTTCAGGTACTTGAGAATGTTCTTCACTGCTATCCAGTGCTTCTCCCATGGGTCTGACTGATTCCGGCTTACCACGTTCAGTGCGTAAGCTAAATCTGGTCCGGTGCACAACATCGCAAACATTATAAAGCCTACCGCAGAAGCGTAGGGTATAATAGAAATGCGATCCCTTTCCAAATCAGTCTTGGGAGACATCTCTTTGGAGAGGGTGATTCGATGACAAGCCAGTAGATTACCGCGCTTAGAATCTTCCATACTGAATATTTTCAGTATAGTGTTGATATACCTGGACTGCGAAAGTCCCAACATCCTCTTGGATCTATCACGATAGATCCAGATCCCCAGAATGTAAGAGGCATCACTGTAACGTTTTAAAAATAATTAAATAAATAATTAAATGAATAAAATTGTTTAAGTGAATTTTATGAATTTCGGTAAAGTAAAATGTATTTTTCGTAAAATTAAACCGTGATTGTTTTTCATTATAATTTCAAAAATACCTATTTTAATTATGTAATTACAAGTAAATGGTGTTTATTTAGCCACTTATAAATTTTTAGTTCAATTAAATATTTTTCCTAAATTAAATATTTTAAATATTAACATAAGCTTTATTTTTTATTTAAATTAGTGTAAATTACAAATTTGAATGGTTTTAATTTGTAAAAATGAGCCATGGTATATTAGAATCAAGTGTGTAATATGCAAAATTTTTTCCAAAATCTCTCCATGGTTCTAGAAATTTCTAGGAAAAGGGTTAAATTGAAAAAGTTAGATAATAAAGGGTTTAAGTGAAAAAAATGCATTATTTATGAACTTTCTACACAATACCACACATTTTCTCTCTCTCTCCCCCCTCCTCCCTCTCCATGGCCGGCCTCCCCTCCATGGGTAGCCCCAAAATTTTCCCCCCATCATTTTTGCATTAAAAATCATCAAAATTCATCAAAAATTCCAAAAATAAATCTCAAAAATCAACATTCAACCTCTACCATTTTCCTTTGACCTATTTAGCATGGATTTTGGAGATGGAAAGCATGCATTTTGGAGGCTTATTTCATGTTTGGGTTTCATATTTTGGAGGTATAAATTTCCTTCTTTTGATTTATTGTTATTAGATGTTCATTTAAGCATAATTAGATTAATTAGATTAATTCTAGTTGCAAATTCTAAAATTCAAGTTAGGTTTGTAAATTCAAGTTATGATTTTTATTAATCAATTAGGGTTATAATAGTTAGTTTAACACTTTTAGAATTGGAAAATCTTGCATGTTTGTTGAATTGTAAATTTTTTCATTTAAAATTGTTTAATTGAAGCTTTTTAGCTAACTAGTTTTTGTAAAATATATATGTGGGTGATATAAAATTCCAATTAAGGTGGCTATCATTAGATTGTAGTTTTAGTGAGAACTTTAGCATGTTAATGGAAAGAAAAACTTAGTTTGATTGCTAGTTTCTATTGATAATTGATAAATTGTGATAAAAATTGCTATTTTGTAAATTAGATTTTAGAAATTTCTAAATAAATGTGATTAAAAATATAATTTATGGTTTCATTAAATCATTATCATTATGAATTATTGTTTAATACATTAATTCATGAAAAATCACGTTTTGTGGTGGAATTGTGGTATTTTGCTTGAAAAATGTTAAAAATTGTTAAAAGTTGCAAACTAGAAATTTCAAATAAATGCAAAATTGTGTAATAAAAATAAAGTAAGGGGTTGTATAGTCTAGTTATGCTATTTAATGAGTTTTAAAACCATTGGTTTCATTTAAATGTCAAGTTTTGATGAAAAACGGTAAATTGGTATTTTCGGGTTTTATGAAATCGGGCGATTTGATGGATTTTAGGGTTTCGATGGATTTAATCATGTTTTATAATATAAGTAATGTGTTTTAAAACTACGAGTTAATTGTTGATGTTTATCTCGATCCATCGGAGTTTGTACGCCGTTATCGAGCGATATTTGGTTCTTTTGCGTGGACGGGACATAGGTTTTAACCTATGCTTGTTCCTTGTATCGTTTGACGTTCGTATGTGATTCAGTTTACGATGCTATTTATATGTTTGCGTCTAGGTACCCCTCACGTGGACTGCGGGCGATGAAGAGGAGGATGGCGACACTGTCTTCGGCAGACATGGACCAGGTGAGTTGATGCATATCTACGGGGCGAAGTCGGGTGGATGGCGTTTAGCACCCCCGCAACGTAGAATAGGAATAGTACTTATTGACATTAGGAAACAAGATGTGACCCTAGTAGGACCCTAGTATTGACCCTAGGCTGGACTAGACTGATTTAGGAAAACCATATCAGAGGATGAGTACCTTGGAAGAGATTCGTAGGTTTCAGATAGAAACACACCCACGCACACACTGAAACTCGACATGTGGTATACGTGTATGTGTATATATATAGAACTAGGTATAGGTATATACATATATATACAACACGTATATGTGATTCATTGATGTGATATGATATCCGAGGTATGATGAAATAGTGTAACTGGGCTTGATGCCGTGATTCTTGGCTATACAGTCGTATTAAGCGTTAGCGGATCATTAGAGAATGAGATAATGAACATGTATATTTAAATTATAAGGGGTAGTGATGATATTGAGGTACATGGGACTCTAAAATAGTACCCGGACTATAACTTGTGATTGATCACGATATGGGATATGTATGACTTGATTACGATATGATACATATGACATGATATTTCTGAGGATAAACTAATGATGCATATTATGAGGGCAATGATATATGATTGATGTAGGCGATTACAGTTTAGTACCTTGATCATGAGATGTGTTGGTGATGACATTATACGAATGATGAGACACCTAGGAGATACTTGACCCGTACTCCGATATTAGGATGCCGTACGATGGATTTTACCGTACGGGGCATAAATATGATGATTGATTCGCACTCTTGATTCGAGGGAGCCGTACTACGTACGTGACGCTATTGAGGCCGGATCGCCGACTATTCGAGATATTGATTCAGACCTTAGGTAGACTCTTGTTTCTTATTGACTAGTTTCTTAGGTTAAGTTCTTTAGGAGGTTAGATGGACACTAGTTTAGGTTCGATTCATATAGTGGTAGTGATAATTGTTTATCAAATGAGTGGATAATGCACATCTGTCTTTGCATTCATACTGTAATCATCATGGTGCATGTTCTTTCATATGTTGCTATAATCAGTATAAACTTTACCTGTTAGGACACCAGCACCATTACCGATGATGCGCATATTCCACGCACACTTATTTTCCGGCTCACACACATCATCATCGGTAATTGCTATGTCACGTACACTTTAGATTATATTATCTTTTATTGATAGAATCAGTTAACAACTAGACTGATATAATATCGTGATTACTCTCTGATGTTAGTATAGACATGATATCTATTATTTGACATTCATGCATTCATATTTTCATGTTATCCTGTAGTATCATAGGCATATGCCGACACTTATCATATACTTACTCATGATTTTAAGATTTGGATTTCTATGAGATTTCTGGATTTTGGGGAAAACCGCAAGAAATTATAAAACCTTCTCTCTCTCTCCTCCTCTCTTTTTAAAATAAGATGCGGTTTTCTCGTGATGTATGTGTCGTCCACCATGAGATTTCATGTTTTCTGTTGGATTTCGAGACCCGATTCGAGGAGTGGATGAACCGTCTCGGGTACATGGTGGGCCCGGTATGGTACCCCAGGGCAAGAAGATCGAGTTGTAGACGATGAGCCTGGCAGGGGAAGACTACCTACCGGTGATGTCTGGCGCGGCGGATATCCGGAGGATACCGACCGTTGTCGTGAGATTTGATGATATGGGCCGATCCAGACTGACGGAGCCCGAGATATTGAGACTTGAGATTACATGTGTTGTGTTGACGCTTGACACGGATTTCCATGGATTTCGTTGTTGAGATTTCAGATTCTTATACACATTTTACTATGATAACAGCTAAAGATTTCTTATACATATATATCTGGATTTCAGGATTTGTTACTTTACATTCATGGTGCATGCATTTCATTTCATATGACATAGTATTATATGAGGCACTGACACAAGCACGGAGTATCTGCACTTATACGTAGTTTTACCCTGCTATTACTAGATGATTGGGATATTATAGTGTATTATTATGACCTAGGATAGCGTCGTGCATTCGATTTCTTTTCGTAGATGTCTTCTACTCACGAGTTGGCAACTCACCCCCGTTGTGCTAAATTTTTTAACAGGTCGGTGTACAGGTTTCCCTGGCAGCTTGCTGGCACATCTATTCTTTCACGGTGATTTGCACGGTAGATTGGTTCACTTGTATCCGAACCACCATTGTACTTTTATTCATTCATTTGTATCTAGTAAGCTCCATCAAGCATACTTGTATTACTTGATAAGTTTATTGGACCAGTCTTTTATTTCGACCTTAGAGTCGCGCATGTATTATTCTGATCTGGTGGTTTTGGTTTTTCTTTTGAGTTTTGAGCCTCGCCCTTTGGCGTTGTATATTATTGTGTTTGTTCTGGTTGTTTCCGCCTGTTGGCGTTGAGCTAGCACCCGTTTGGGGATGCTTTTTATTGTTTATTTATATTATACTTGTTGTACCCGTTTGGGGGCTGGTTTTTACAGAGGAGACTCTGCCGAAATTTTTGAGAAAATTTGCTGATGCTTTTAAACTTGTTTTCTTTTTCTTCTTCTTCTTTTTCATGGTTTAGATTTCTGGGCTTCGGCTTACTTAGGTTACGTGGCGCCTCTAGACGCTTCGTAATCTAAGTGCCGATCACGTTCCGTACTTTCGGGTCGTGACAAAGTTGGTATCAGAGCGTTAGGTTTAACCTTGTATAAGTCTAGGTGACCCTTGGTTGATGGAGTAGGCGATTTAGGTAGAGTAACGTACCGTGGGTATGGTCCGCGGCATACTTACGATACGCTACTCTGCTTAAGGAGCCTTAGGATGTACAATTGTTTGCACCGTATTCCATTCGTTCTTTTGATCTATCTTCGTCAATGTTGGAGGGTGGTTTCTGTTACCATGGGCACACTAGCAGAGGGAGCTGCGGCTCGAATGCGATAACCATTAGAGTATTGGTTATTCTTGAGGATTGAAGTATTGCTTAGCGTGCGGACGAAGGGTATTCACATGCCGTCCGGATGAAGTTAAAGGGTTCGAACGATTATCAGAAAACCATTTTCCCAAGTTTAAAGTATTCGGAAGAACATGCAGGTATTTCGATAGACCCTCTAGAAGAATGAAACCCTAACTCGACATAATGACCACGAGAATGCCCTTGAACCTTAGGGTTTACGGCAGTTCCGCGGTGTCATTAGTGAGGCTTGGGTTTGCCCTTCTACGGCTGGATCATCGATGCTGGGGTATGTACCGGATATTTTTAAGCTGTACTTGAGTGTTGAGCTCTCGGGGAATTATAGGATTTTGATGGATCGATCGAAAAGTTAATGTAGTCCGGATATCAGGTGAAGGGATCGATTACGTGGGAGATTCTAGATATGAGTATTGCCGTGGGTAGCACAGTCAGCACAGCTACGAAGAGACGAGTTCGAAGCAATCGACATCAGAGGAAAGAGGCGGATATTGACGATATTGTTTACGATTGTGATTTAGTGATTTGAATTTCATATTTTCGTTGATTGGATTTTGGTATTTTGAGGACTTTGTTCTACGATTGGTATTTCATGTGTGTACCTTCATTTCATTCTATTTGTGTTTCATATATCAGTTGTATTGATGTTGTTTAGTACACACCCAGTACACTTGATTTGGTTTTATATATTTTGAGATTTTTGATTTGATTTCGTGCATAGGGGTTACACATGATTTTGACATATGTTTCGACCTAGTTTTCATGCATTTTTGTGCTGTGATTTCGATTTTGATATTCGATGTATGTTTTCGTGCACCATGTGCACCTGATTAGGATTCTTGCGCATACTTGGCGCACTTGATGCGATTTTGTGCATACCAGATGCACTAAATCGGGGTTTTGTGCAGATTAGATGCACCTGATATTGAGTCGTGCACGCCCGTTGCACTTGACAGATGTTTTTGGTGCACACCTGTTGCACTTAGTTTTTTTGTTGTGTGTATTCGTGGTATCTGTATTTTGTTTCGATTTCAGTGCGCACCGGACGCACATGTTATTTTATTGATGTGATTGGGATTGATTTCAGTTTGAGCAGTATGTTTTCATAATCATTATTATTTGATTTAGTAACCAGGCGGGACGTGTATGTTAAATAAAAGATATATATATATATATATAGCTATTTTTTTAAAAAATTAAACGTCCGCTACTTATGCCGTGACACGTGCATTGCACGGCGATTTTCAAGAGGGGTTTTTGTATGCTTCTTTATTATGATGTTTAGGCGATTTTACTAGGATGCGAACTATATATAAGTTATAGATTGATGTATATTATGATGGTTTTCATACCGGGTTTTGATATTTTATTCTCGCCATAACTCCGATGATTGCGTTATGCTTGACGGAGTTGATTTTAGTTATGTATTGATTTCGGAGCCCCGACGATTTGAGTGTTTGCTAAATATTTTAATATTTGGAGGGGGAGTTTTAATTTAAATTTGGGGACCGAATTTCTTAAAGGGGGGAAGATTGTAACGTTTTAAAAATAATTAAATAAATAATTAAATGAATAAAATTGTTTAAGTGAATTTTATGAATTTCGGTAAAGTAAAATGTATTTTTCGTAAAATTAAACCGTGATTGTTTTTCATTATAATTTCAAAAATACCTATTTTAATTATGTAATTACTAGTAAATGGTGTTTATTTAGCCACTTATAAATTTTTAGTTCAATTAAATATTTTTCCTAAATTATATATTTTAAATATTAACATAAGCTTTATTTTTTATTTAAATTAGTGTAAATTACAAATTTGAATGGTTTTAATTTGTAAAAATGAGCCATGGTATATTAGAATCAAATGTGTAATATGCAAAATCTTTTCCAAAATCTCTCCATGGTTCTAGAAATTTCTAGGAAAAGGGTTAAATTGAAAAAGTTAGATAATAAAGGGTTTAAGTGAAAAAAAATGCATTATTTATGAACTTTCTACACAATACCACACATTTTTTTATCTCTCTCCACCCTCCTCCCTCTCCATGGCCGGCCTCCCCTCCATGGGTAGCCCCAAAATTTTTCCCCCATCATTTTTGCATTAAAAATCATCAAAATTCATCAAAAATTCAAAAAATAAATCTCAAAAATCAACATTTAACCTCTACCATTTTCCTTTGACCTATTTAGCATGGATTTTGGAGATGGAAAGCATGAATTTTGGAGGCTTATTTCATGTTTGGGTTTCATATTTTGGAGGTATAAATTTCCTTCTTTTGATTTATTGTTATTAGATGTTCATTTAAGCATAATTAGATTAATTAGATTAATTCTAGTTGCAAATTCTAAATTTCAAGTTAGGTTTGTAAATTCAAGTTATGATTTTTATTAATCAATTAGGGTTATAATAGTTAGTTTAACACATTTAGAATTGGAAAATCTTGCATGTTTGTTGAATTGTAAATTTTTTCATTTAAAATTGTTTAAATGAAGCTTTTTAGCTAACTAGTTTTTGTAAAATATATATGTGGGTGATATAAAATTCCAATTAAGGTGGCTATCATTAGATTGTAGTTTTAGTGAGAACTTTAGCATGTTAATGGAAAGAAAAACTTAGTTTGATTGCTAGTTTCTATTGATAATTGATAAATTGTCATAAAAATTGCTATTTTGTAAACTAGATTTTAGAAATTTCTAAATAAATGTGATTAAAAATATAATGTATGGTTTCATTAAATCATTATCATTATAAATTATGGTTTAATACATTAATTCATGAAAAATCACGTTTTGTGGTGGAATTGTGGTATTTTGTATGAAAAATGTTAAAAATTGTTAAAAGTTGCAAACTAGAAATTTCAAATAAATGCAAAATTGTGTAATAAAAATAAAGTAAGGGGTTGTATAGTCTAGTTATGCTATTTAATGAGTTTTATAACCATTGGTTTCATTTAAATGTCAAGTTTTGATGAAAAACGGTAAATTGGCATTTTCGGGTTTTATGAAATCGGGCGATTTGATGGATTTTAGGGTTTCGATGGATTTAATCATGTTTTATAATATAAGTAATGTGTTTTAAAACTACGAGTTAATTGTTGATGTTTATCTCGATCCATCGGAGTTTGTACGCCGATATCGAGCGATATTTGGTTCTTTTGCGTGGACGGGACATAGGTTTTAACCTATGCTTGTTCCTTGTATCGTTTGACGTTCGTATATGATTCAGTTTACGATACTATTTATATGTTTGCGTCTAGGTACCCCTCACGTGGACTGCGGGCGATGAAGAGGAGGATGGCGACACTGTCTTCGGCAGACATGGACCAGGTGAGTAGATGCATATCTACGGGGGGAAGTCGGGTGGATGGCGTTTAGCACCCCCGCAACGTAGAATAGAAATAGTACTTATTGACATTAGGAAACAAGATGTGACCCTAGTAGGACCCTAGTATTGACCCTAGGCTGGACTAGACTGATTTAGGAAAACCATATCAGAGGATGAGTACCTTGGAAGAGATTCGTAGGTTTCAGATAGAAACACACCCACGCACACACTGAAACTCGACATGGGGTATACGTGTATGTGTATATATATAGAACTAGGTATAAGTATATACATAGATATACAACACGTATATGTGATTCATTGATGTGATATGATATCCGAGGTATGATGAAATAGTGTAACTGGGCTTGATGCCGTGATTCTTGGCTATACAGTCGTATTAAGCGTTAGCGGATCATTAGAGAATGAGATAATGAACATGTATATTTAAATTATAAGGGGTAGTGATGATATTGAGGTACATGGGACTCTAAAATAGTACCCGGACTATAACTTGTTATTTATCACGATATGGGATATGTATGACTTGATTACGATATGATACATATGACATGATATTTCTGAGGATAAACTAATGATGCATATTATGAGGGCAATGATATATGATTGATGTAGGCGATTACAGTTTAGTACCTTGATCATGAGATGTGTTGGTGATGACATTATACGAATGATGAGACACCTAGGAGATACTTGACCCGTACTCCGATATTGGGATGCCGTACGATGGATTTTACCGTACGGGGCATAAATATGATGATTGATTCGCACTCTTGATTCGAGGGAGCCGTACTACGTACGTGACGCTATTGAGGCCGGATCGCCGACTATTCGAGATATTGATTCAGACCTTAGGTAGACTCTTGTTTCTTATTGACTAGTTTCTTAGGTTAAGTTTTTTAGGAGGTTAGATGGACACTAGTTTAGGTTCGATTCATATAGTGGTAGTGATAATTGTTTATCAAATGAGTGGATAATGCACATCTGTCTTTGCATTCATACTGTAATCATCATGGTGCATGTTCTTTCATATGTTGCTATAATCAGTATAAACTTTACCTGTTAGGACACCAGCACCATTACCGATGATGCGCATATTCCACGCACACTTATTTGCCGGCTCACACACATCATCATCGGTAATTGCTATGTCACGTACACTTTAGATTATATTATCTTTTATTGATAGAATCAGTTAACAACTAGACCGATATAATATCGTGATTACTTTCTGATGTTAGTATAGACATGATATCTATTACTTGACATTCATGCATTCATATTTTCATGTTATCCTGTAGTATCATAGGCATATGCCGACACTTATCATATACTTACTCATGATTTTAAGATTTGGATTTCGATGAGATTTCTGGATTTTGGGGAAAACCGCAAGAAATTATAAAACCTTCTCTCTCTCTCCTCCTCTCTTTTTAAAATAAGATGCGGTTTTCTCGTGATGTATGTGTCGTCCACCATGAGATTTCATGTTTTCTGTTGGATTTCGAGACCCGATTCGAGGAGTGGATGAACCGTCTCGGGTACATGGTGGGCCCGGTATGGTACCCCGGGGCAAGAAGATCGAGTTGTAGACGATGAGCCTGGCAGGGGAAGACTACCTACCGGTGATGTCTGGCGCGGCGGATATCCGGAGGATACCGACCGTTGTCGTGAGATTTGATGATATGGGCCGATCCAGACTGACGGAGCCCGAGATATTGAGACTTGAGATTACATGTGTTGTGTTGACGCTTGACACGGATTTCCATGGATTTCATTGTTGAGATTTCAGATTCTTATACACATTTTACTATGATAACAGCTAAAGATTTCTTATACATATATATCTGGATTTCAGGATTTGTTACTTTACATTCATGGTGCATGCATTTCATTTCATATGACATAGTATTATATGAGGCACTGACACAAGCACGGAGTATCTGCACTTACACGTAGTTTTACCCTGCTATTACTAGATGATTGGGATATTATAGTGTATTATTATGACCTAGGATAGCGTCGTGCATTCGATTTCTTTTCGTAGATGTCTTCTACTCACGAGTTGGCAACTCACCCCCGTTGTGCCAAATTTTTTAACAGGTCGGTGTACAGGTTTCCCTGGCAGCTTGCTGGCACATCTATTCTTTCAGGGTGATTTGCACGGTAGGTTGGTTCACTTGTATCCGAACCACCATTGTACTTTTATTCATTCATTTGTATCTAGTAAGCTCCATCAACCATACTTGTATTACTTGATAAGTTTATTGGACCAGTCTTTTATTTCGACCTTAGAGTCGCGCATGTATTATTCTGATCTGGTGGTTTTGGTTTTTCTTTTGAGTTTTGAGCCTCGCCCTTTGGCGTTGTATATTATTGTGTTTGTTGTGGTTGTTTCCGCCTGTTGGCGTTGAACTAGCACCCGTTTGGGGATGCTTTTTATTGTTTATTTATATTATACTTGTTGTACCCGTTTGGGGGCCAGTTTTTACAGAGGAGACTCTGCCGAAATTTTTGAGAAAATTTGCTGATGCTTTTAAACTTGTTTTCTTTTTCTTCTTCTTCTTTTTCATGGTTTAGATTTCTGGGCTTCGGCTTACTTAGGTTACGTGGCGCCCCTAGACGCTTCGTAATCTAAGTGCCGATCACGTTCCGTACTTTCGGGTCGTGACAATCACCCAGGTCTTTCATGGAGAACCTGTGTGATAAGAATCCTTTGACAGATTGTAGCATAGGAATGTCATTTCCTGTCAATAGAATGTCATCCACATACAAGACGAGGAATACGACAGTTCGTGCTACAATTTTACTATATATACATGGTTCATCTGGATTTTTGATAAAGTCATATTCTTTGACCATTTCATCAAAACAGATGTTCCAACTCCGCTATACCTGCTTTAGTCCATAAATGGACTTAAGCAGCTTGCATACTTTCCCGCTGCTCCCACTCTGATTGAAGCCATCTGGCTGATCCATATAGACGCACTCTTCCAAATTACCATTTAGAAAAGCCGTCTTTACGTCCATCTGCCAGATCTCATAATCATGGAAGGCGGCAATAGCAAGAAGGACCCGAATGGATTTGAGCATAGCCACTGGAGAAAAAGTTTCGTCATAGTCCAAACCAGGTCTTTAACGAAAACCCTTTGCAACAAGTCTAGCCATATAGGTTTCCACCTGTCCATCTACACCAATCTTTTTCTTGAAGATCCATTTGCATCCTATGGGTTTTACCCCATCTGGAGCAAAGTCCAAAGTCATACATTGTTGGTGTACATGGACTCCATTTCGGTCCGCATTGCATCTAGCCATCGTACCGAGTCGCCGCTCTGAATGGCCTGCTGGAAGCTGGTAGGTTCATCATCATCAATGAAGCAATCCTCTCTATCCCCATTATGAGAAAACCGTAGTATCTCTTAGGAGGATGAGACGGCCTACTACTCCTGCGGAGGGGTGCGGGAATGTCCTGTTCTTCTTGAACTACTGGTTCTACCAAACTTTCAGTAGTAGTTTATGGTTCTGGAATTTCTTCCAGTTCTATTTCGCTCCCACTTATTTCCTTTTCTAAAAACTGATATTCTAGAAAATGGGCATTACGAGAAACAAAAACCTTTTGTTCCTCTGCGTAATAGAATAGATACCCCTTGGAGTTCTTTGGATATCCCACAAACTTACACTGTACTGATCGTGCCTCAAGCTTGTCCGCATGCTGCTTTTTAACAAAAGCTGGACATCCCCAAATCTTCAGATACTGAAGATAGGGTTTCTTCCCACTCCACATCTGATATGGTGTGGTTGGCACAGTCTTGGTAGGAACCATGTTCAAAATATATGCCGCTGATTCTAGCGCATAACCACAAAATGATCATGGTAACTCAGCATTACTCAACATGGAACGTACCATATCCAATAGGGTTCGATTCCGTCTCTCCGATACACCGTTATGCTGTGGAGTGTATGGAGGAGTAACATGAGAGAGAATTCCTTTCTCTTTTAGGTAACCTAGGAACTCGGCACTTAAGTATTCACCACCTCGATCAGATCTTAGTGTCTTGATACTTTTGCCGGTTTGGTTTTCTACTTCATTCTTATACTCTTGGAATTTCTCAAAAGCCTCGGATTTATGTTTCATCAGAAAAATGAATCCGTACCTAGACTAATCATCCGTAAAAGTAATGAAATAGGAAAAAACACCTCTTGCATGTGTAGACATTGGACCACATACATCGCCGTGTATGAGTCCTAAGAGCTCGCTCGCTCTTACTCCATGTCCAGTGAATGGAGTCTTTTTCATCTTTCCTTTGAGACATGATTGAAAAGTGGCATAAGTTTGATATTTGAACGAGTCCAAATATCCTTCTCTATGTAACTTAGTTAACCTTGTCTCATTGATGTGACCTATTCTACAATGCCATAAGAAAGCCTTATTTAAATCAGGAGACTTTCTTTTTAGTGTGTTCTGGACATTGAAAATTTGTAATTAGTTTAAGACATATATACCGTTATCCAGTGTACCAGACCCAATCAAACTATGATTAAGGTGGATATTAACAACATCGCTTACAAACGTGAAATTATAACCTTTATTTGATAACAAGGAAACTGATATGATATTACACGTTAAACTAGGTACACAAAAACAGTTATGCAAAACCAAAATATGTCCACTCGTCAATCCCAGGTGATAATCCCCTACGGACACAGCCCCCACGCTAGCTCCGTTAGCAACCATCAGGGTCATATCACCAACCTTCAGCACTCTACGGTTTCTCAGTGCCTGCAATGAATTGCATATATGAGATCCTGATCCGGTATCCAATACCCAGGAAGTAGATTTGATTGACAGACAATTCTCAATTACAAACACACCTGAAGTCGAAGCCACAGCTTGCTTCGGTTCCTAGTTCTTGGCGTTCCACGCCTTGCAGTGTTTCTTCCAGTGCCCTTTCCTATGACAATGGAAGCACTAATCCCGGGCCACTACTGGCACCGCAATCTTTTTCTTTCCCATCGCTCCCACCTTACTAACACCACCTCTAGGTTTGGTGGCAGCCTTATTCTTCTTTCCTTTGGCCTTAGCCTTGGACCCGGAAGAAGAAGCACCGCGAAAAAACATAGCGGGTGTTTCCCTTCCTTTCTGCAAGGTGCCCTCTACACTCCTCAACATGTTAAGGAGTTCTGGAAGTTCAACTTCTTTTATTTGAATGTTAAAATTCAGAATAAACCGGGCGTAGGTGGAAGGAAGGGACTGGAGAATCAAGTCTGTATAGAGCTCATTATCCAAAGTCGTCCCAAGGTCTGCGAGCTCTTCAATATAGCCAATCATCTTTAGGATATGTTCTCCTACCGATGATCCGACGGTCAACCTCAC
Source organism: Agapanthus africanus (assembly GCA_030015575.1). NCBI lineage: Eukaryota > Viridiplantae > Streptophyta > Magnoliopsida > Asparagales > Amaryllidaceae > Agapanthus > Agapanthus africanus. The sequence continues at coordinate 369,882,660 of CM057337.1, read as the reverse complement.
CCGAAACAAGTTCTTTGAGGTCTCGTATCTTGCTATACGAGATTGCACTCCATAAAGTTCCTTTGTATCGAGAAATATGGCATCTAGATCCATATCCTCGTGCCTCCTCTGATGTTCATTATTCATCGAGGCAAGCACGATACACTTGGCCTTCGCGCAATCTAACTCCCAGGTTTTGCAGATTTCCTTATCCGCATTACTGGCTTTGGGACCTGGGACTGCAGGTGCCTTAGTAGTGAGGACATACCCCAATCTGTCATAGGTCAAAACCATTTTGACATTCCGCAGCCAATCTTTATAGTTTGGCCCTGTCAGTATATTTTTCTCTAATAGTAACTTAAAGCTAGTCATGTTTTGGGTCGTTGCAATTAGGAGAGAGAGAGAGAGAACAGTTTAGCATGATGCTCTTGCAAGTTTAGAGTGGTTTTTAGTTTATCTAAACTGGATGGCTCCCACTGTTTCTCGAATCCCTCCTCAAACCAAAAAGGAAGAACTAGCCAGGACTATTCTCACTGTACAATACTTGCTTAACCGTTCAGTCAGACCGGTGTCGGTACTTCGAGGGAAGTTTTCCAACACTTTCGCGAAGTTCCTTAATTAAATAACCTCTTTTCTCTGGGGGCGTAGCCCCGCTGACACCTTTCTTGGCACCTACTTGATTTATAGCATTGATCGTTAAGTGAGGAATCTCCTGATGAGTAGCATATACTCACAGTAGGATCGGGATCCAAATATTATCGTGTGATAATGCTGAAGGAATCCTACCAACATTCATCACACTCCAAATGGTATGCATCACTTTGAAAATTTCAGTTTGTTTAGAAATTCCCGATATAAATTTTTTCCCCATGCTTTTATGACCTTGGCGTTGGTCAAAATGTCATAAGTCACATGTCAAGTTCTACCCATCATTATCTTATTAATTTGAACCCATCCGTACATATCCTTGACGTTGGCCAAAATGATAATACGACTGTCCCAAACTAACTCATCTATCTATGCAACAAATGAATACCCAGCAGCTACCAAACACTATGCTTTGGCGTTGGTCAAAATACATAGCTTGAATACTACTGAATACCCAAATGAAATGACGGAGGGCTACGAATGGTTTTGGCGAAACCGTGAACGTAGTGAATTTGATATGACCGAAGGAACCTGATAGCTTTTAAAAGGAGTGGTTAAAGCTCCGCAATTAAAAAATATCTTCTGTTTTAAAAATAACCGAGTGGTTTCTTTTAAACTGTTTCAACGATTCAACTTTGGTTTATTTTCTTTGCATTAATATAATGCGTCCCATCATTTAACCTATCATTGCAGAAAACAACGAAAATACAACATCCTCTTATGCCATCTGCATTCGCCACTGGGTTTCGTCATCACTCGTTAGGTTACTTAACTAACGACAGAGCGGGGGCTGGGCTAGCGCGGGTGTAAAACATAAGTGACGTCTAAATAGCTATCATATATAGATATTGTACATTCGTCAGACGCAATAATAGGCATTCCAGATCATAGATGAACATTATTGGATATGCAAGCAATCCGCGTTTCTTTTGAGCCTGCAACGAAAGACGGATTACACAGTTGTGATGAACAGCCATTACCCCATCCTAGACCCCTACGGGTACGACAAACTACCCGCCAAGTACCCGAAGTGAAGCGGTCTCCCTCAACAACATGAGTAGGCCACTAAACACTTTAAAGTACTCGGTAGTTTGTGCACCCCACCTTGGGTCTATCCTAGGAGCAAAAACAATAAAATGAAATAATACAACGGTGGCTACAACCGCAACCTGGATGTGCCCCGCAAAATAATATTACAATATATTACAATTACATCGAATGAATGAATATAATAACCCATCTCAAACCCCGGCTAATCATCACAACAATCCAATACAGTTCATAATCACAAACAGTAAAATCATTACAGAAATGTGCAACTCCCTGCCAACCGACATACTAGCAGTTAGGGGAGGTTTACGAACACATTATACAATCACAGATATAATCTAATTAGCCAAACATCGTATAATTTCGATCGAGCAAAGACAATAGCTTCTACTCCAAAACTTCTCTGTGCACCTGAGACTTGAGCAGAAAATTAACATTCCAGAAAAAACAAAAAACATCACAGGAGAGTTCTAGGAAAATTTGGGGTGAATCGGCTTCAACTTGGCCGCGGATCCGCGGCGGATCGATGGGATCGGCCGCGGTTCCACGGCTGTTTGGCCGATTCATGCACCCATTTTTTTCCAGTATTCTTAGAATTTCCTGCATGTATTTTTAGAGGTCCCTGAAAAATTTTTAGACCTCGATTTAAATTCGACAGAAACTTGGTGATTTCGATGTTTTTTCCGGTTCATTTTGCGTTCGAAATTCTTACGACTTTGCTAATAAGTTACTTATTGTTTAGAGAGGCTTTGATACCACTGTAAATCGATGTACAACACCCTACGAGTTGCGGGGAGGCGGAAATATGAAAAACAGTCTTGTTCGTTGGATTAACATCGACTAACCGAAGAATCTTTGCTAAACTATAAGTAACATATACATAGGAGTGGTTAACTACTATGAAAAGAGATTATACCTAGTGAACCTAGTCCTTCGTCTTTTCGTTATCCACCTCTTCCTCGGCCTTCTCTATGTAATAGAGGATCCACCCGAGGGCTTCTATTCCAAGCTTCACCTCTAATCTTGAGGTAACTAGGTTTCTTTAGTTGCTAATCAAAGGCACCTAGGTGATATAGAGTGAGGTTATGGATTGATTAGTCTATCTAATCCTTGATCTCAACACATGAGAGGGGAGGATTAGGGTTTGAAGCGAGAGAGCTTGAGGAGAGAGAAGGTGAGCATAATAATGATAATGAAATAATGAACTCTCTTGAATATATGAAGCATAATCATTTATCAAATAAATAAATAAAATGATTAATCATCATGCTTCATTAATTCAATATTTGTGATTCACTACATAAGTCATTAACCATTTAATGATGCATTAATGACATGGATGAATCACACAAATGAGTCACTAAAGCAATAAATGCTTATGCCACCTAAACCCTCAAGTCACCATACTTCTGGAAGCTTCCCTCCAAATTATGAGAACGCCCCTCCAATCCGTGAAAACACGGAAAAACTATAGACTGTATAAATCCAATAATCCGATACTAGAATCTGGCTTAAACCAAAGCCGGCTAGTAAAAACTGTCCGAACGTCGTACGTGCGTAAACACACGTATGCATCCGAACCCTTGTCGTAAAACCATACGACCTCTATATCGTTTCGCCTGGAGTAGGGAAACTCTCTGTGTCGGACTCTAAAGACTCGACTACTACGCTGGCGGTGGGTTTAACCACAGACCGCAAGTGACACTAGCTGTACGTAACGGTCCACAGGTAGATGTCGATAAGAAGGCCGATGAACCCATCCGAACTCCTACTGAGCCTGATGTGACAATCTCCGTGCAGTCCGGTCTGTTCGTCTAGGACTATCGCATATCGGGCCTAGGGGGCGGCAAGCATCAGTCCCCTGAAAGCGGTATAAGTCGTGTCGGAGCGAAGCCCATTACACCTTGAGAAACTACTGGAACCTACCGGTAAATCTCGCTTGCCCTGGCCAGGGACATTGCGTAATGGCTCTCTGACACAGCGCGATATCAACTCCCAATACCGGGAGAGACGAATCCTGTCTAACCACTACTGCCTCCAAGTGCTCGGGAATGCACCCAACTGCTACCTGTTTGCACGACTCCTTTAAGCCGTGGTAGGGTAGCAATCTAAGAACAGTGGGACACACTCGAGGAGAAGTAGCAGTGTCAAGTCTGCGGAGTATGCTGTACTCATGTCACCTGGGAACTGTTAACTGACGACGGGTATAATACCAACCAACAGTTCCCCGTGAATCCTTTCCGGTATACTCGTAACCCAACGAGCACCTGAATACTATCTCCAGTACGACGTACTGATGGCTGTGGGACAGACCATCTCTCCAACTGGGATGAGAAGCGTACACACTAGTCTACTCCGGAGTATCGATGCCCTGTCTCGATAATCCTACGACTAGGGACCTGGAAAAGGATGTGCTTGTAGACTACCCAGCCCCAACTAGTGTGACTGCCATCACAACGCTGGTTGTCAAGCAAGATCCTAAGGGCTCTATCAATACGTATACTCACATATTAAGATAGATAAAACCAAGTAGCATACTACCATGTTTAGCAAGACTGTTATATAACTATGAATATCCCAAGTTTCCATTAAGTAATATACAAGCTAGTATGATACAATAATGGCCCCTAGGGCATATACACTAACAACAACATCTTTAGGTTTCTTTTATTTTCATTAATCTCATTAATGAAGTCCCATTTTATTATGCTTCCCAAGCATCAGATATGAAACGAAATCAACAATATATAATATATATCATATATATATAATATAAGCATTCGTCTCAGGCAGTAATATGATCTCATCACAGAACATTGCAGCAGAAGAAGATATATGAAATATTGGATATACTAGGAGGTTCGTGTTTTATATTAAGCCAGTATAAAACACGGATTCCACGGTCGCGATGAATAGTCAAACCCACATCCCTAGACCCCTATGAGAATGGCAAGCTACCCTACCAATTCTAGAGTTAGGACACCCGGTCTCGACTCCTCGAGATGGTCTCCCATTGGACCCTAGAACCCGGTTACTTGTGCTCCCCGCCTTAGGCCTATCGAAAAGTAAATAATTTACAATGGTGACATCTTCCTCAACCCGAAAGTGCCCCAATAAAAGAATATTACATACAATGAATTTTTCATGAATGAAAATAAAAATGCTCATCTCACATAAAACCCCCGTCTATTCAAAACACGACGATCCAATATAACATATTACAGCAACACATAACAACACATGTCATCAACGTAAGTAAATATGCGTATCCCAATTGTCGTTGATATATAGCAACGAAACCAGCGATACACCACATATTACACTTACGGTCGCAGAAAAGAAAGTGTAAAACTACAACAGTTGGAATCCGCAACCTCCTTAGACATCTCATGCCTAACCAAATGAATTCCTTAGACATCGCATGCCTAACAATTATAAACCCCGCATTTTAGTCTCAATATCGAAAACTCTTTTCAATATCAAGTCGGGCAATTCAACAAGATTCCCAATATTCTAATCGAATGCTCGTTGGAAACTTTAGTAGACGGCCGCACCCCCCGATGCCATCGACGAAGTGCACTAAGGAGGAATACCGCTGCCGCGAGGACCCGAACGGATGCTTTTAGCGACGGGGTTCTCCTACAGTCACTTGGTCGGGGATATGGGGCGTGGTTATCTATTAAGTTTACTCGGCGAGTATCCGTGTACGCTACGTGATTGCGACGGACTTTTGATCACAACAAAATCCCGTGGCAACCGATCAAATAAGACAAAAAACTGCTAGATTTATAACATTCAAATTAGTTATCTCATATCTACTTGTGGATTCAAAATATTGTATCACATTCGAGATAAATCGATAATGTTAAACTTTCCGATCGAATAAACAAACACCCAAGATTTCCCAAACAGCTCAACACTTGAGCGGAGTTCAAAAAGTCCCAGAACATGTCACAGCCGCTATGAACCAGCCGTAGAAGGGTCAAACCAACGCCTCACATGTGGCAACGCTAAACTACCACAAACCATATGGTTCAGTGGCGGTTTTGACGGTCACATAATCGAGATAAGGTTACGTTCTTCTAGAAGGTCCACAAATTCGCTTGCATGATTTTCTGAAAATTTTAAACTCCGAAAAAATCCAACACTTGTAAGTTTTCCGACAGGGGAAAAAGTGAGTTATTGATATCCGTTCGAACCTTTTAACACGTTCTAAATTACCCGGAAAAACTTAAACGCAGTTAAACTATCCGATCGAATCAACGAGTTCCCAATATATCCCAAAAAGCTCAACACTTGAGTAGAACTAAAAATTTCCAAAAGCATGAAAAAGTACCCAAGAGTAAACCCCTGAAGTATTAGCCCCCAACTCCCAAAGTTGGCCGCGGAACCGCCGCCAAACTCATGCTTTGGCCGTGGTTCCGCGGTCTCTTGAGTGAGTTATGGCTTCGTACTTCACAGTAATCCTTAGAATTCCCTGCATGATTTTCTGAGTATTTTTAATATGAAAAATTTCAACTTTTGAAATTTTTTCCAGAAAGTAGGATTTATCGGGGTTTCGGAGTTCGATCGGACTTCAAACTTCGTCTAGACAACGCCTAATACTCTAGCTCGGCTCTGATACCACTGTAGGGATAACTTAGCACCTTAGCAAGGTTTTGGCAAGCATCAATCATGCTACTTAAAAATTTTTAGGGTGCTAAACAAACCTTAACCAAAATCTTAACTAGAGAATTAGGGTTAACTAGCATGTAAACAACTTTACATCTAAGAGTGAGGTATTACAACCTTTGTAGTCCGTTCCTTCGCTTCATAAGCTCCGAGTAGTAGTCCCTTCACCACGATCTATGAACTTCCGAACTCTAGAGAGGCTCCACAAGCCGAATGATCCATGCTTGCTTGAAGTCTTCCTTTTCGAAGATGATCTACCTTGAAGAATCTCAAACTCAAGCTCTCACTTCTTTAATCAAGTATTAGTGAAGTGAACACCCTAATCTAAGGGGCTAGAATAGATAAGAATGATGAAGTAGGAATTTTTCTCTCTTTTGTTTTCAATCTCTCACTTATTATCAACACTTATGAAAAAGCTAGTGAAGCTTTTCATCAAAAAAGAAAAAAGAAGAAGATGAAGCAATTCTTTTGTGATGAATAATGAAAATTATTGTTGTGCAATTCCAGTCTCGAGAAACTACTGATAACACTTACCAGTAAATCTCAGCAACCCTGGCCATGGATTTCCAGTTATAGCCAATCGAACACAACGCAACATCAACTCCCTATACTGGGAGAGATGAAAGCCCTCCTATCGCTCATTGCCTCTATATGATTCGGGACAGTATCCAAAAGCCACCGTTTTGCACGCCCTCTTAGATGTGGTAAGGTGGAAATCAAAGTACAGTAGGAATCACACAAGACTCTATGACAATCTCGGGTCTACATACTAACCTGTACCAGTGTCACCAGAGAACTACCATCTGACGTGGGGTATAATACCATCTGGGAGTTCTCGGCGAGTCCGTCCAGTGTACCCAGTCTCCACTGAGCACCCGTATACTGTCTCTGATGTCAAACACCAATGGATATGGGATCATCCATCGCCCATCTACATGGGTCAAGAAGCATACGCTAGTTTACTCTGGTATATCGATGCCCTGTCTCGATACACCTACGACTAGGAATATTTGAAGAATGTACTTAGTGACTACTCTGTCACCACTAGTACGATCTGCATCATAGTCCTGGTAGTCAAGTACTCATCCTAAGGGCTTTATCAACATGTAACATAGAGACAATCAGAGTACATGTTAAGATAAAGGGCAACCTGATAGCATACTACCATGTCGAGCAAGAAAGTCCTCCCTATATATGTCCAAGCATCCACTACAATATACATCATATGTACATTAATGGCCTCTAGGGCATATATATCACTAACACGTAGAAGGGTCAACCCTTGTCTCACCTATGGCATCGCGGAACTACCATAAACCCTAGGGTTTAGTGGCGGTTCCGACGGTCACGGAATCGAGTTAGGGTTTCGTTCTTCTAGAGGATCCATAGAATCACTTGCATGATTTTCTGAAGATTTTAAACATGGAAAAATCCAACTCTTGGAAAATTTCCAGTGAGGGAAAATATGGGTTATTAATATCCGTTCGAACTTTTTAACGTTGTCTAAATAACCCGAAATGATGTTAGAATTACGACTACGAAACACTCCAAATAGCCTTTACAGAAAATTAACATCACATGCAATTTCAGCAAAAATAAGAAACACCAGAAATACCAAAACCCAGAGACTGGAACACCATAAAAAACTGAGGCCAAAATTCCTTAACAAAACCGAGCAGGTCGGTTTTTCAAGACATGTGGCCGGCTATTTTCCAGCGAGGACAGCTCAGGTTTCTGTGGTGTTCATGTTACATCCCATGTGACATTCTGCAGTTGCTTAAAAAAAATTAGACTCTCTGAAAATTTCGACAGAAACTAGATTTTAGTTTCTGGTGTTTCGGAGTTGTTTCGGTTTCGCAATCCTAAAAACATCGTCTAATTCTCTAGCTTGGCTCTGATACCACTGCAAGATTACCTAGCACGACAACAAGGTTTCGGGAGGCATCGTCCATGCCATTTTCAAAAATTTGCTAATCTTAACTAGAGAATTAGATGATACTACCATGCAAACAACTTTACATCTAAGTGAACAAGGAATACAACCTTTGTAGACCGGTCCTTCATTTCAATAGCTCTGTGTAGTAGTCCCTTTGCTCTTAGTAGTGAACTCCCGGACTCTAGAAAGGCTCCATAAGATGAACGGAACAAGCTTGCTTGAAGTCTTCGAGGCCGAAGATGATCTACGTCGAAGAGAAACCAACTCAAGCTACCTCTTCACTAATATGGAATTAGTGAAGAAAATACCCTAAACTAAATGGCTAGTATAGTAGAGGATGATGAAGTAGGAATTTTTCTCACTTTAGATTTATTTTTCTCACAATATTTCATCACCTTGAGAAAAGCTAGAAAGCTTTTTCTTGAGGAAGAAGAAGATGAAGTGGAGATGAGAATGAAACTCATGAGGTGAGAATAGCAACCATGGGTGAGTATTTATCAGATACTAACTCATGAAGAGACTTAACTATGGCTAAGGATAATGGTTAAGTTAATAAATATCTTAAGCAAAACAAAACTAGTGGACTAAGTCAATGGTTCCACAAGCTTCTCCAAGCTTCAACCATTAAACCAATTTCCATCTAATTTTGATTAACTTTAAATAAATAAAACCCTTCATTATATCAAACATGGTGTGAGTCGCATACACCCATGTTGCATGTATCATCTAGCATGACACAAAATAATGTACATTAATATATATCACATATATACTAAGTGCACACAAGTGAGAAAAAGAAATGCTTAAGTGAGCTAATATTAGTTAATGTAAAATAATATATCAAATATATAATTATACATTAAATTAATAAATCAACACTTAATTTAATAATCCGGTTATATCACATATAACCGACTAATATCATGTGTATCAACTTATCGAATCAACACTTGATTCGATAACCCGGCTATATAACATATAACCGACCGATAAAAAAATCGCGAGAATAGAATACGGAATCACATACACGTATTAATCTCGGTCCCGCACATATCACATATGTGCTCCTACTTCATTTCAATTGAGCCAGGAAACCTCTGTGTAGGACTCTAAAGACTCGTCAATACGCTGGCAGTAGGTGGTGATCATATCAGTCACCCACAAGCCGCAAGTGGTTTGCTAAACATAACGGCCAGCCGGGTATTGAGCGATCAGAAGATCAACAAGCAAGCCTGCTCATACTCCTGCGAATCCAATCAGTAATACTACCGTACAGTCCGGTCTCTTCGTATAATATGTTGCATATCACAGCCTGGGGCAGTATAACGTCAGACCCCAATAGCCTGATAAGTCATGCCGATGTGAGGCCCATAACGGTTTGAGAAACTACTGATAACACTTACCAGTAGATCTCGGCAATCCTGGCCAGGGATTTCCTGTTATGGCCAATCGAGAATAGCGCAACATCAACACTCAATACCGGGAGAGGCGAAATCCCTTCCTATCGCTCATTGCCTCCATGTGACTCGGGACTGTATCTAAAAACCTCCACCCGGGACTGTATCTAAAAACCTCCATTTTGAATGATCTCTTGAACGTGGTAAGGTGGAAATCAAAGCACATTGGAAATCACACAAGACTCTATGAAGATCCCGGGTCGACAGACTAACCTGTACCAGTGTCACCAGAGAACTGCTATCTGACGATAGTTATAATACCATCTAGGAATTCTCGGCGAGACCATTCAGTGTATCCAGTCTCCACTGAGTACCCGTATTCCATCTCTGATGTCAAACACCAATGGATATGGGATCATCCATTGCCCATCATATGGGTCGAGAAGCGTATACGCTAGTCTACTCTGGAATATCGATGCCCTATCTCGATACTCCCACGACTAGGAACATTTGAAGGATGTACATACCGACTAACCTTGCCCCACTAGTATGATCTGCATCATAATCCTGGTAGTCAAGTACTCATCCTAAGGGCTTTATCAACTGTAATAGAGAGACAATAAGTGTACATGTTAAGATAAAGAGCAACCAGATAGCATACTATCATGTAGAGCAAGAAAGTCCTCCCTATATATGTCCAAGCATCCACTATAATATATATCACATGTATAATAATGGCCTCTAGGGCATACATATAACTAACAGTATATTATAGTGGATGCTTGGACATATATAGGGAGGACTTTCTTGCTCGACATGATAGTATGCTATCTGGTTGATCTTTATCTTAACATGTAGACTTTCTTGCTCGACATGCTATCTGGACGATGCCTCCCGAAACCTTGTTGTCGTGCTAGGAATTCCTACAGTGGTATCAGAGCCATGCTAGAGAATTAGACGATGTTTGTAGAATTACGAAACTTAAACATTTCCAAAACACCTGAAATAAAAACCTAGTTTCTTTCAAAAATTTTAAGTCGTCGAAATTTTTTTAAGATACTGCAGAATGTTACACGAGATGTAATATGATCACCCAACGAATACGAACCTCATCTGCCGGATTTGAAATGGCGAGATGCTTGAAAAATCCAAGCAGGCTGGCACATTGATCTCTTTTGGGGTTCGTTTTTGTTTGGGTATCTAGGTTTTGGTGTTTCAGGTGTTGCTTGTTTTTGCTGAAATTTCATGAGATGTTAATTTTCTGTAAGTTAATTCAGAGTGTTTCGTAGTCGTAATTCTAACTTTATTTCATGTTATTTAGACGGCGTTAAAAAGTTCGAACGAATATCAATAACCCATTTTTTCCATCGATGGAAATCTTCCAAGAGTCCAAGTTAAAGAACATTCAAAAATCATGCAAGTAATGCGATGGACCCTCTAGAAGAACGAAACCCTTACTCGATTCTATAACCGTAAGAACTACCGCTAAACCCTAGGGTTTGCGGTAGTTCCGCAGCATCATAGGTGAGGCAAGGGTTGGCCCTTCTACGGTTGGTCCATAGGTACTGTGGCATGTTCTGAATATTTTTAAACTGTGCTCAAGTGTTGAACTCTTTGGGAAATCTTGGGTGTTTGTTGATTCAATCGAAATGTTTAACACCGTCTAGCTATTTGTGGAATGTGATACAATATTTGGAATTCATATAGTTAGGCATGGAATCCGAAGTATGAGATATTTCGGGTATATGATGTCTGAGGTGATTGTGGATTCCAAATATTGTAGTTTGACATTTTCTTTTCTGCGACCGTAAATGTAATAAGTGGTGTATCGCCGGTTTCGTTGCTATATGTTAACGACAATTGGGCTACGCATATTTACTTACGTTGATGACATGTGATGTTATGTGTTGCTGGGAAATATTATATTGGATCGTCGTGTTTTGAATAGCCGGGTTTTTTATGTGAGATGAGAGTTTTTCATTTTCTTTCTGTAAAAACTTGTATATAATATTCTTTTATTGAAGTACTTCCGGGTTGAGGATGATGTCACCATCGATATATATTATTTACTTTTTCGCATTAGGATAGACCCAAGGTTGGGAGCACAAGTAACTGGGTTCTAAGGTCTATTGGGAGACCATCTCGATGAGTCGAGACCGGCTATCCTAACTCTAGAATTGGTAGGGTTGCTTGCCGCTCTCGTAGGGGTCTAGGGATGTGGGTTTGGCTATTCATCGAGGCCGTGGAATCCGTGTTTTATAATGGCTTAATTTAAAACACGGAATTCCTAGTATATCCAATATTTCATATGTTATCTGCTGTTGCTTTTATTCTGTGATGTAATCACTTTATCTGCATGAGACGAATGCTTTATTATTATATATATGATATATAATAAATTTTGCTTATGCTTTGCACCCGTGCTAGTCCCGCCCCACTATGCCCTTAGTTAAGTAACCTAATGGTGCATAACGGGACACTATGGAGAATGCGGATGGCATAAGCGTACATTGTATTTTCGTTTCATCTGTGATGCTTAGGAAGCATATATGATGGGACTTCATTAATGTGATTAATGAAAAAGAAAAAAACCTGAAAAGAAGTTGTGGAATCAAATTTTTAAAAAGGGTAGCTGTCACGACCCGAAATTGGCACGTGACGGCACTCAAACTACGTAACGTTTACAGGCGTAACGCAATTCAAGTAAGCCGAAAATCCAACAATCTAAACCATCAAAGGTAATAAGTGATAAGAACATTGCTATAACTTTTGAAAAATTTTAAGTACAAATTCTTTAATGTCCAAATTTACTTTCTTAAAAATTTTGGCAGCACCTCCTTTGTGAAAACTAGCCCCAAAAATGGGTACATACAAAGATATAAGTAAAGCATCCCCAACGGGAGAAAATCCATGACCAAAGGAGGAAAACAACCACCGCAACAGATATACGATGCCGTAGCGAAGAAAATGGACGATGTAAATATAACAGCATAAAAGACATCCAAAGTCATAAAAATAATATACAACATCGATCGTCACAACTCGTCTCTAAGTCAAATACATGAAGGTGGTAGATGGAGAGTACTAGATACAACGAATATATAAATGAGCATCATCGGATAACCGCAAAACCCACCTATAGCAAAACTGCACACAGTCAGCCGTAGCGGTATCCGCTGCAAAAGATGATACGATGTGATGAAGAAGCCCTGCCGCGACGGCTCTGAGGGACACCTGCAAACACTGTGGCACAACGGGGGTGAGTTGCCAACTCGTGAATAGTAAATAACATATGCATGTACTGCGGAAATCTATCACATGTAAGCTGATAGCAATAAATAGCACTATGTATATGCAACAGTCATTAAAGGTACTCTATCAGGTACTACTAAAACATGAAGCAATGCATATCAAATAAATGCTGAGTATGGGATAAAACATATCATCAACACGGAATCCTCATCGTGGAGAAGCTAGTGTCCATCAATGACACTCTAAATCCTAATACCATAGGAACCGCATCCTCCGATCGGCCCTCGTAACCTGTAAGTCTCATGGAACCTGAGTGTCCAACATCGACACCCAAAAACATCATGGAAACTATGCCTGTATATATATATATCTGTGTGTGTGTGTGTGTGTCCCTCAACGACACATCAAAATCATGGAACCTGAGTGTCCTACACAGACACTCGAACATCATGAAACCCGTGTCTAGCATCGACACGTAAATCCCCATATCACATCTGTACATCTCACGGAACCTGAGTATCCAATATCGACACTCGCAATCCTCGGAACTTGAATGTCCAACCTTGACACTCGCAATCCCTATATCCATACATCTCTCGGAACATGAATGTCCAACCTCGATACTCGCAATCCTCGGAACATGAATATCCAACCTCGACACTCGCAATCCCCATATCCATACATCTCTCGGAACATGAATGTCCAAACTCAGCACTCGCAATCCTCGGAACATGAATGTCCAATCTCGACACTCGCAATCCCCAAATCCATATATCTCTCGGAACATAAGTGCCCAAAATCGATACTCGAAAATCCCCAAATCCATAGAAAACGGGTTTTCAAACAATTCATAATTTTCTTGAATTACCCCCACGGTTCTCAAATCCATAAAACATTAAGTAATCAATAAGAATACTTGCATAGATCATTATGATGATATATATATATTATATATCTGTACATATATAACAGTGTCCCATACCACTGATATATATATATATATATACGTATATATCAGCGTCCCATACTACTGATATATACCCACAGGAGTAAAACATCCAGAAAACATCATATGAAATCCATATCTCAATGCGAAATTCATGAAATATAATATATGCAGCATGAAACAGTAATATGAGCATATAAAGGAAAAATCGCTATTTAACTGCAACAAGTTATTAAATATACCATGGGGTTCCTAATTTCTCCGAAATCAAATGCAACATTATATACAGGTGAACATGTAGCTATATCCAGGTATATGTGTAAACCTGTAAGTATGCAGGTATAATACATATCATATGCGCAATTGCATAAGAATCAACGACAATACAATACCACATTGGTATATGTAACACTAGCAAGGTAAGTGGGTGTACATGTAAGTATGTATGCATGATGTACATATAGCTATATCTCATATGTGTATATACCTGTCAGTAATGATGTAATACCCTCTGGGTATAGGTGTAGCTATGTTCAGGTATGTGTATATACATGTCAATAAGGATGTAATACCCTCCAGATATATGCGTAACTGTAGCATAGCAAGGTATATGTGTGTACATGTCAATAATAATGCAATACCCTCCAGGTATATGCGTAGCTGTAGCATAGCAAGGTATATGTGTGTACATGTCAATAATGATGCAATACCCTCCAGGTATATGCGTAAGCATGTAGGTATACAGGTATGCTATATCTTATATGCACAATGGAAATAAGGATCATGTCTCAATATCTCTAACCAATACAATATCATGTATGTAAAGGTGTTGTGCGTGTCATAGCAGTTATCGACGGTGTGGGTGTAGCATACAATTTGTGCTCGTGCAACATGATCCGTCAATAATTGTGCAGTGTCCAATGAGTACATGTCCCGGCACAACAAGTAATAATATGAAATGAAGTTCATGCCCAATCTCTATATGTGCAATACTTGTAACTAATAATCAGGTCATAAAATCAAGCCCAGACGCATAACGCCATGCGGGCGACCCCCTGTAGATGTTAAATCTACTCACAAATGATCTTGAGCTAAGTAATCCGACCACCTGCTTCCCTTTCTTCGCAGCGTCCGAAGTCCCTGCTCGTGATCCTAAAATTTCACAAACACAACACATAAGACTAAATTTACTGTGTCGACACAAAGACAACGAAACACATGGATAACGTCCCCAAGATAAACACACTGTGCACTCAGTGCACAAAACGCGTACGTTATCGGCACAATCTAGCTAGGATGACATAACCATCAAGCCTAGACCCTGATCGTACCGATCGCGCATTCACAACACAATATAAATCGTGGAAACTAATATATATAACAACACAACGTCCATTGAAACCCACTCCTAATTTTTCTGAAAATCTAGTAAGCAACTTTTAATCATTTTAGCCCAAATCTACAAGTTTAACCAAAACTAGTAATCACAATCATCCCATAATAGCTTGATTAAACCACACGAACCTTTACTACAATTTTAATCTCACCCAAAAGTGATTTAGTAAAAGTTTAGTTTGCAGTTAAGCTAATTAGATAATTAGGAAAAATATCATTTAACAATCTTGCACTAGGTTAAGTTTTATACAAGTCTAAACTTCACACTTAACCATTACAATAAACAAAACACTAACTTGAATATCAAAAACGTTTTCTAGAAATTCTAAATATGCAAATTAAAGCCATATTTAAATATCTAACAGGCTAGCATAATATATTAAAGTAACAACTAAGCTTAGGGTTAGGATTTATACCTCACACTAGAATCACAAACTTGCAACTAGAAGTCTAAATTATCCTCCAAAATGCTAACTTCATGAAGATCCAAGTTTGATCAGGCTAAAGAATAATTTGTATGGATTTGTATTTGAGTTTGTGGGATTATTCTATAATTTTAGATGAATTATTTGAGCTTGAAAGAAGTGAAAATGGGGTGAAAATAAAATGGGTCAGCCAAGGTGAGGGTCGGCTACACAAGAAGGAAAAGGAAATTGTGTGGAAATTTCCAAGTTAAAACACATTAATGTTCAATTAATAAGTTCATCCTTATGCCACCTCTTAATTCCTTTTCTTTTTTAATTAAAATTTTTCTTTAATTCAACAAATTCTAGATATTTTGGAGAGATATTTTGCATGGATGGATTAATGCTTAATCTTGTGATTAAGTTAGCATAGATTTCCTTTAGCATAATTAACCCAATCAAATTTGTAATCACCACTAATTAAGTGTATAATTAAAACCTTATAATAATATTTTAATTAAGAAAAATATTTAAATGAACCAAAATTTTCAAGTGACCACGAAAAACTGCAAACTAGCAATTTCCTAAGTAAACTAGTGCAGTGAATTCTACAAAGATAAAAGATCACTACAAAGTTTTTACGGAAAAACACCGCCTATTTTACTTATTAACGGAAAATTCGCATAACTATTTCTAAAACGTTACAATCTTCCCCCCTTAAAGAAATTCGATCCCCGAATTTATAATTCTTACTATACATACCTTCAAAGAGATGTGTGCAAAACTCCCACATCTCGCTTGCAGCCTCCCAAGTGATCTCCTCACTAGAAGGGCTACGCCAAAGAAAACCTCCACAGATGGCAAGACTTTAGACTGAAGTTTCTCCACCTGCCGATCCACTATCACTATCGGTTGCTGGTGAATGAAAAAGCGCGTCCCAATCGAATGGTCCGGTGCTAAATCATGTGAGATGGGTCATGAAGGTAATTGCGAAGTATCGACACAAACAATACGGGGTGAAAACTTAGAAATCTGAGATGAAGTGCCAACGATAGGCAATGGTACTAACTCGCTCGAGGATCTCAAAAGAACCTACAATTTGGGACTAAGCTTCCCCAAAACTCAACACGCCATTCATTGAAAAAATCCATAGGAATCCATGATCTCCCACTGCGAACTCAAGTCTGTGACAACTACGGTCGGCATAAGACTTCTGTCTGCACTGGGCTGCTCTCATCCTGACCTGAACCACCAGATCTTCTCCGTAGTCTCATGACTAGCTGGGGTCCAAAAATCCTTCTCTCGCGGAGTCGGTGAAACAAAATGGCGATCGACACAATCTAACATACGAGTCTAGAAAGGTGCTATCTGAGTCGTCTCCTGATAACCGTTATCGTAGGAGAGCCCCATCAATGGAAAGTGACGATCCCATAGCCAACAAACAATTAGTACGCACGCACAAGCATATCCTCCATAGTCTGTATAGTCCGCTCTGTCGAACCATCGGCCTACTGATGGGAAGCGGAGCTAAAGCTCAACCAGGTACCCAAGGCCTCCTGCAGCTTCTGCCAACGACGGCTAGCGAACTGGATGCCTCTATCGGATACAGCGCATGAAGGAACTCCGTGCAAACGCACAACTTATCGAAGAACAACGAACAAACTGAGCATACTGAGCATAACCGGACAACAATTCACCCAAATGGAGTCACACCCTGTCTAGACCTGGGTAGACACCACAACGAAATTCTTGGAGATCTGCTCCCATTCCCACTCCAAAACGGTTAATAGTTGCAACTCTCCTGCCGGTCTCAAATGCTCAACCTTAGCTCGCTAACAAGTCAGGCACCTCAAACTAAAATCTGAAACATCACACTTCATCCCTGCCCACCGTAGCTAACTCTCAAGTCACGTTACATCTTGGTGGCACTTTGGTGAACACTGAAAGCTGACTGATGTGCCTGCTCTAGGACCTCGCGTTTCTACCCATAAGTATCAGGTACACGCCAACGAGTCCCTAACATAGCACACCCTGGTCATCAATCAAGAACTCTGAATCTCTACCCTGCCGAACATGCTCAAGAATCTCAAACAAACAAGCATCGGCGGGCTGTGCCTCACGAAAATGATTATGTAAAAGTGGACGGGCGCGGACATGAGCAAGTTGTCCCCTCAGTAGAGGCGAACCAAACTATACTCATCTATCGCACAAGAACTGTAAGTCTACAGAAGACTGTCTCTGAACTGTGCACAACTGGAACAATCTACCCCCGGCTTACGACTCAAAGCATCAGCTACCACAATCGCCTTGCCACAGGTAAATAAAGGATCTCACAACACAATCCTTCACAAGTTCCATCCAACGGCGCTGTCTCAAACTCAGATCCCGCTGCAGGAAGATGTACATTAAGCTCCGGTGGTCTGTGAAAATCTGACACGACTCTCCGTATAAGTAGTGTCTCCAAATCTTCAATGCACGACCACCGTGGCCATCTCCAGATCTTTAGTGGGATAAATCCTACTCGTACTTCCTCTAACTGTAGGGAAGCATAAGCGATAACTCTATCATGATACATCAATACACAATTGAGCCCCACTCCCGAAACATCACAGAAATCGACCAAGTCGCCTAATCCAGAAAGCAAAGATAGAACTGGTGCAGTCGTCAACCAAGACTTCAACTGCCGAAAACTCAACTCGCATGCCTCAGTCAAAAGAGAAGGAACTCCCTTCTTGGTCAGTCCGGTCAACGGTGCAGCGAATACACAAGAAATCCTGCACGAAACGGCGGTAAAAACAGGCTAAACCCAAAAGCTGCAGACCTCTGTCACCGATACAGGTCTGGGCCAAAGCTGTATGGCCTCGATCTTCCTTGGGTCCATACGAATACCGTCTCCTATAACCACATGACCTAGGAAGTCAACACTATCAAGTCTGAAGGAAACACTTCGAGAATTTAGCAAACAGTTGGTACTCTCTCAACGTCTGCAAAGAAATCCTTAAGTGCATCTTATGTTCTTCAAAGCCCTTAGAATAGACCAGAATATCATCAATAACGCAACAATGCACTAGTCGATGAACGGCCTGAAGAATCTGGTTCATAACATCTATGAATGCTGCTAGGGCATTGGTGAGTCCAACGACACCACAAAAAACTGATAAAGACCGTAGCGCAAACAAAAGCATTCTTCGGAATGTTATCACTCCATACCCGCAACTAATGATGACCTGATCCCAAAGCAAACTTACAAAAATGTCTCGCACCCTGGAGCTGATCAAAGAAATCGTCAATGCGAGGTAAAGGATACATAATCTGCACCGTAACTCATTTCAATTAACGATTAACCAATACATAAGCTCTGTAGGGTTCCTAGGCACTCTAATGAGGTCTCACAAGGCATCAACCATGCTAATTACAAATTTTACAAGTGCCGTGAAACCCTAATACGGATCGTTAACTAGAATTTTAGGCGAAACAATGAAACTAGTTAACAACTTAACTAAAAGAACGGAAATACAACCTTTGTAGATCCGGTCCTCCACCTCCATAGCTCCATGATGAAGTCTCTTCGCTGTCCAAATCCAATCCCGGGCTCTAGCGTCGGCTTCATCGGAGAAATGGGCGGGCTAGGTCATCGACAACGATGCCGAAGATGATCTACGTCGAGGCATCACAAGATCAAGCTCCCACTTCACCAAGTCATGAAACTTGTGAAGAAAACACCCTATACTACTTGGCAAGAGGTAGAGGATGAAGAAATAGGAGGTGGGTTCACTTTAGAATTGGATTTCGCACTCTTTTCATCAAATCACCATTGATGGATGCAAGCTTCTTCATCTTGAAGAAGAAGAAGAAGAAGAAGAAGAAGAAAATATTATGATAAGATAATTAAAATACAAAAGAAAATGAATACTTATCATAATATGAACCATGGTTAGGTGTAGAGAATTGACTAAGGTTAGATGAATGGTTAGGGTTAAGCATGAAGACAAAATGGTCACTTTGGTCAAAGCTTCATGAAGCTTCAACAAGCTTCAAGAAAGAAAGCAACCATTTTGTTTTCTTATCCATTTCTTTTTAATCCAAATTAAAACAATAAATGAATGAATAAATAAAAACCCTAACCATTTACTTAACCAAGGTTTAATTCTTTACACAAACCCTAGCATTCATGTATCATCAAACATGATACAATCAAGTGCACAAAAGTATATCACATATACAACTTGTGCAATGCAAGTGAGAAAATCCATTTAAAGTGAACCAATACTAGTTAATGCAAAGTAATATATCAAATATATAATTATACATTAAATCATTAAATCAACACTTGATTTAATGATCCGGTCATATCGCATATAACCGACTAGTATCCTATGTATCGGCTTATCGAATCAATCCTTGATTCGATAACTAGGTTATATCGCATACAACCAATCGATACATTCATCACGAGAATAGAATACGGTATCACATATACGCATTATTCTCGGTCCCGCACATATCTCATATGCGCTCCTATTTCGTTTCGCTTGAGCCAGGAAACCTCTGTGTAGGACTCTAAAGACTCGTCAATACGCCGGCAGCAGGTGATGATTATATCAAACACCCACAAGCCGCAAGCGGTCTGCTAAACATAACGGCCACCCAGGTATTGAGCGATCAGAAGATCGACAAGCAAGCCCGCTCACACTCTTGTGAATCCAACCAGTAACACTTACCGTACAGTCCGGTCTCGTCGTCTGATATGTCGCATATCTCGCCTAGGGGTGGTAAACGTCAGACCCCAATAGCTCGATAAGTCGTGTCGATATAAGGTCTATAACATTTCGAGAAATTACAGGTAACACTTACCAGTAAATCTCAGCAACCCTGGCCAGGAATTTCCGGTTATAGCCAATCGAACACAGCGCAACATCAACTCCGTATACCGGGAGAGACGAATCCCCTCCTATCGCTCATTGCCTCCATGTGATTCGGGACTGTACCCAAAAGCCACCGTTTTGCACGCCCTCTTGGACGTTGTAAGGTGGAAATCAAAGCACAGTGGGAACCACACAAGACTCTATGACGATCTCGGGTCAATAGACTACTCTATATCAGTGTCACCAGAGAACTGCCATCTGACGTAAGGTATAATACCATCTGGGAGTTCTCGGCGAGTCCGTCCAGTGTACCCAGTCTCCACTGAGCACCCGTATATCATCTCTGATGTCAAACACCAATGGATATGGGATCATCCATCGCCCATCTGTATGGGTCGAAAAGGTATACGCTAGTCTACTCTGGTATATCGATACCCTGTCTCGATATACCCACGACTAGGGACCTTGAAGGATGTACTTATGGACTACCATGTCCCCACTAGTATGATCTGCATCATAGTCCAGGTAGTCAACTACACATCCTAAGGGCTTTACCAACATGTAACAGAGAGACAATCAGTATACATGTTAAGGTAAAGATCAACCAGATAGCATACTATCATGTCGAGCAAGAAAGTCCTCCCTATATATGTCCCAGCATCCACTACAATATACATCCTATGTATAGTAATGGCCTCTAGGGCATACATATAACTAACAATCTCCCACTTGCACTAGGGCCATCTGATAGCAGTGGTTGTAGTATCTCATACTCAACCTTCCCATAAAAGTCTCTCTCTGTGAAAAGGCCTTTGTGAGTGGATCCGCCGTTTTTATCCTCTTAGTCTACTCTCCTAACCTTGATCTCCTTGGAGATCAACCATCTCCATGATCAGGTGGTACTGCCTTAGAATATGTCTGGATCACTGATGGGACGTACGTTCCTTGGCATAAGCCACAACTCCATTGTCACACAATGGGAGGAAATAAGTTCATCTCATAAACTAATATACATCCAGACTGCCTCTTTGGTAACATCTTAAGTAGAGATGTATTCAGCCTTTATCGTTTAGTATGCCACGGTATCTAGCTTGGAACTCTTCCAACATACCGTCCCTCCACTGAGGGTAAAGACAATGCCTGTGACTGACATTCAGTCGTCTTTATCACCCTGGAACCATTCCAGTGATTCTCCCCAGGGTCGATTGATACCGTCTCACTACAACTAGTGAGAATCCTAACATCCATTTAGATCTATCTCATAGATCCAAAACTCAGGATTTAGGAGGTATCACTTTGATCCTATATGGAGAATCATTGTGATAAGCGGAGATTGACCGAGCGTAGCATAGGAAACTCCTTCCCTATCAAGAGCATGCCATCCACGTACTTTACGAGGATCGTCACTATACTCCCTACTACCTTTTTGTTTATACAAGGTTCATCTACCATTTTGATGATGTCAAACTCTTTGACTAACACATCAAAACAGATGTTCCAACTCCGTGATGTCTGCTTTATCCTATAAAGCATCTTGCACACGTTTCCGCTGTTTCCACTGTCTACGAAGCCCTCTGGCTGTGTACTTATAGACGCTCTCTTCTTAAACATTATTTAGAAAAGCTGTCATGACACCCAACCGCCAGATATCGTAGTCATGGTACGTAGCCGTGGCAAGTAGGATCCGGATGGACTTAAGCATAGCCACTGGAAAAGGTTTCATCATTATCCACGCCTGGTCAATGAAGAAAACCTTTAACAAGTCTAGCTTTGAAATTCTCAACTTTTCCATCTACACCAAGTAATCTTCTCAAGATATACTTGCTCCTGATGGGGATTTAACCCTTCAGATATAGCAACCAAAGTCCATACTTTGTTGGTGTACATGGATTCCATCTCAGATCACTAAGCATCCAGCCATTCTTACAGAGTCCCACTCCTGAGGGCCAGCTCGAAACTAGTTGGGTCATCATCTTATGATGCAATCCTCGCTCCCACTGTCATAGAGAAACCGAAGTATCTCTCAGGCGGGTGAGGAACCTTACTAGATCGGCGGAGAGGCTGAGGTTCGTTGGTAACTATTGAATCCTTTGGTTCGGTCAATCGTCAGCTGCAGTTTTGTATAGCTGGAACCTTTCCAGTTCTACATAACAGATCTTGCCTCGAGCTTGTCCGGATTATGCTTTTAGACATAGCCCGGACAACCCCAAATCTTAACCAACTTAAGACATGGGCTCTTCCCTTTCCATATCACATATGAAGCGGTAGGCAACTGATTTGATTGGAACCCAATTCAATTGGTATGCAGCTTCTCAAGTGCATAACTCCCAAAAGGAAATAGGAAACACAGTAGTACTCATCATAGAGCACACCATATCACATAGGGTGCTATTGCTCCGACCCGATATACCATCGTGCTATGGTGTATACGGAGGAGTAATGCTGAGAGAGAATCTCATTCTCCTTTAGAATAGTCCAGGAATTCCGTGCTCAAGTATTCTCCTCCCTGATCACATCAAATGACATAATACTTATACCTTCTATTAGTTCTCTACTTCTAGCTTATATTCTGTGAATATCTCAAAAGGTTCGGACTTGTGTTTTAACAAGAACATAGGTCTGAATCTCGAAAGATCATCAGAGAATGTAATGAAATATAAAGAACCGGTCTTGGCAAGTGTAGACAGGGGACTTACATACATCAACATATATCATCCCAAGAGTTCACTAACTCTTTCTCTGTTTCCA
Source organism: Agapanthus africanus (assembly GCA_030015575.1). Taxonomy (NCBI): domain Eukaryota; kingdom Viridiplantae; phylum Streptophyta; class Magnoliopsida; order Asparagales; family Amaryllidaceae; genus Agapanthus; species Agapanthus africanus. The sequence continues at coordinate 369,859,369 of CM057337.1, read as the reverse complement.
GTAAACGGAGCTATGGTCATCTTATCTCTGTGACATGACTGGCATGTTTCACAAGATGTAAATTCAAACTGATTTGAATATGCAACTACATGTAACTTTAGCTAGTCAGGTCGCATTGATATGACCTAGTCTACAATGCCTCAAGAAGGATTCGTTCATTTGTGAACTCTTCCTCTTGTGTGTGTTCTATATACTAAAAACTGTAGTTTGATTTAGAACATCAATGCTTTTAGATAACGTGCCTGAACCGATCAACTTTTGATATAGGAAATGTTCAAAACATTATCCAACAATACAAAATTTTATCATTTCTTCACTAATAAAGAGACTGATATGATTTTGTATATCAGGTTCGGTATCTAATAACATTCGTTTAGAATCAATGTATTGGTAATACAGGGTGACAGTGACCAACAGACTTGGCTGCAACACTTTCCCCATTTTCTGCCTCATGAAACTTATCACCCGTTCTCAGTTCTCTACCTTTCTGTAGCCCTATGTAACATATTACATATGCGGGATCCTGATCCGGTATCATATACCCAGGACGTAAAGGACACTGAGAAACAGTTCTATATAATGAACACACCCGAAGGAGATGCATCATACTGCACTTTCTTCGTTTGGGCGGCATGGGAATTCTGGTAATCCCCAATTTCCTGCTCTGTCTTATAACAATTATAAGTTGGAGCGGGACCAGCGTTCCCCAACTCAGTATAACAAGCGGGTTCGGTCAATAATCCGTATTATTATCTTGATTAAGGCGTGACATGGTTGCTATCTGGAGAGAGAGAGAAGAAAACACTCAGCGTATGCTCTTGCAAGATCAGATTGGTTATTATTTTATCTAATCAGGATGGCTCCCACTGTTTTTATCAAATCTTCCTTCAAACCCTAAAAGGAAAGACTAGCCGGGATTAATTACACACTACAAGTTCGCCAATCTTTCAGCCAGGCCAGTGTCGGTACTTTGAGGGAGGTCCCCCGTGCTTTCGCACGAACCTAATTAATGTAAACCTCGTTTTCCCAGAGGCGTAACCTCGTTAACACCTTTCTAGACACCTACTTGATCGGCTAATTGTGATGTGTAAAACTCTCCCAGGAGTAACAATTACTCGCAGCGGGTATCGGGATCCAACTATCTCATAGAAGGTATGCAATCTCATTGCAAATTTCAACACTTGAAATTCCCGATAATATTTTGCCCCTAGCGTGCTATGACTTTGACGCATGCCAAACAACCCATAGTCTGCTAGTCAAGTTCAACCCGTACATTTCTTGATTGAATTAAACCCACCCGCACGACCCTTGACGCATGCCAAACAACGCCGTACGAATACCCTAATCCAATCGCATCGTATGCTGGCAGATAAGCACTAGTTAGCTACCGTACACTACGCCTTGACGCATGCCAAACAACCACAGCACGTATACTAACTAGTACTTATCTGAAATGACGGAGGGCTACGACAGGTTTTTCTGAAAACCTATTGCGTAATGAACTTGACATCGTTGTAGAATCAAATGATTTTAAAATGGAGTGCTTTTGAGGCTTTTCTAGTTTTGCTAAAGGAGTCACTCTCGGTGAAGGGATCGTCGGTCCTTTCCTCATCGAATAAGGTGCGGGATATATCATATATATCACTGTGCAAAGCAAAAACTCTTAAAAGCAATCAAAAGACAAACCGAGTGTGTAGCATCTGCCAGTTATTGCTAAAGGAGTCACTCCCGGTGAAGGGATCTCGGTCCTTTCCACATCGAATAAGGTGCAGGATATATCACATATACCGCTGTGCAAAGCAAGAACTGTAGCTACCTGTTTTATTTTTGAAATTCGATTCTACAACATCTTAGGTTTCTTTTATTTCATTAATCATATTAATGAAGTCCCATCATTTAAGTACCTAAACATCACAGATAAATACGACGTACACTTATGCCATCCGCATTCGCCTCGATGTCCCCTCGTGCACCGTTAGGTTAGGTGACTAACGGCAGAGCGGGGCAGGGCTAGCGCGGGTGTAAAACATAAGTAACGCCTATATAATATATCATATATACTATATACAGTATCTATCACAGAACATATCACATGATCACATCACAGATATCGCAGCAGAAGAATCAAATGAAATATTGGATATACTAGGACGTCCTTGTTTTCAATACGAGCCAGTATAAAACACGGATTCCACGGTCGTGATGAATAGCCAAACCCATACCACTAGACCCCTACGAGAGCGGCAAGAAACCCTACCAATTCTAGAGTTAGGAGACCCGGACTCGACTCCTCGAGTTGGTCTCCCACTGGACTCCAGAACCCGGTTACTTGTGCTCCCCTCCTTGGGTCTATCCTAGTGCGGAAAAGTAAATAATATACAAAGGGTGACAGCTTCCGCAACCTGGAAGTGCCCCAATAAAAGAATATTACATACAAGTTTTTACATGAATGAAAATGAAAAACACTCATCTCACATAAAAATCCCCGGCTATTCAAACACGACGATCCAATATAACATATCCAGCAACACATAACATCACATGTCATCAACGTAAGTAAATATGCGAATCCCAATTGTCGTTGACATATAGCAACGAAACCGGCGATATCACATATTACACTTACGGTCACAGAAAAGAAAGTGTAAAACTACAACAGTTGGAATCCACAACCTGCATAGACATCGCATGCCTAATCAAATGAATTCATTAGACATCGCATGCCTAACAATTATAAACCCCACATTTTAGTCTCATTATCGAAAACACTTTTCAATATCAAGTTAGGAAATTCAACAAGATTCCCGACATCCTGATCGAATGCTCGTCGCAAACTTTAGTAGGCGGCCGCACCCCCGACACCGTCGACGAAGTGCACCAAGGCGGAACACCGCTGCCGCGAGCACCCGAACGGACGCTTTCGGCGACGGGGTTCTCCTACAGTCACTTGGTCGGGGCTATGGGGCATGGCTGTCTATTAAGTTTACCCGGCGAGTATCCGCGTACGCTACGTGATTGCGACGGACTTTTGATCACATCAAAATTCCGTAGCAACCGATCAAGTGAGACTAAACTGCTATGTTTATAACATTCATTCAGTTATCTCATAACTACTTGTGAATTCCAATTATTGTATCACATTCCGGATAAGTAGAAAATGTTAAACTTTCCGATCGAACAATCGAACACCCAAGTTTTCCCGAAACAGCTCATCACATGAAATAAGTTTAAAAAAATCCAGTTCATGCCTCAGTACCAAAGGTCCAGCCGTAGAAGGGTCAAGCCAACGCCTCACATGTGGCAAGCCGTACTGCCCCAAACCCGAAGGTTCAAAGGGCAGTTCAAGACGGTCACATAATCGAGTTAAGGTTTGTTGTCTTCTAGAGGGTCCATCGCGTTACTTGCACTACTTAGAACGTCTTTAAACCACGGAAAAATCCAACACTTGGAAATTTCCCGGCAGGGGAAAGATTGGGTATTTATATCCGGTCGAACTTTTTAACATATTCTAAAATTATCCGGAAAGCCATATAGACAAGATTAGACAATCCGATCGAATCTACGAACTCCCAATACAACCCCAGAACACTCAACTCTTTAGTCAAATTAAAAATTCCCAGAAAATACAGCAATCAAATATAAGAGTTACTGTGCAAAAAGTACTGGGAGAAAGGACAATATTGCAGCGGAACCGCCGCATTAGCCATGCTAATGCCGCGGTTCCGCCGCACTGTAGTGGAATTAGGATCTCGTTTTGCACAGTTTTTCTTAGAAAACCCTGCTGAATTTTCTGCATATTTTTAATATTGAAAAATCAACATTTTCAAAAATTGGACAGAGAGTGGTCTCGGATTAGGGTTTCGGGTTCGTTCGGGTTTCAAACTTCGTCTACGCAATGCCTAAGGCTCTAGCTAGGCTCTGATACCACTGTAGGGTTCCTAGGCACTCTAATGAGGTCTCACAAGGCATCAACCATGCCAATTTCAAATTTTACAAGTGCCGAGAAACCCTAATACGGATCGTTAACTAGAATTTTAGGCGAAACAATGAAACTAGTTAACAACTTAACTAAAAGAATGGAAATACAACCTTTGTAGATCCGGTCCTCCACCTCCATAGCTCCATGATGAAGTCTCCTCGCTGTCCAAATCCAATCCCGGGCTCTAGCGTCGGCTTCATCGGAGAAATGGGCGGGCTAGGTCATCGACAACGATGCCGAAGATGATCTACGTCGAGGCATCACAAGATCAAGCTCCCACTTCACCAAGTCATGAAACTTATGAAGAAAACACCCTATACTACTTGGCAAAAGGTAGAGGATGAAGAAATAAGAGGTGGGTTCACTTTAGAATTGGATTTCTCACTCTTTTCATCAAATCACCATTGATGTTTGCAAGCTTCTTCATCTTGAAGAAGAAGAAGAAGAAGAAGAAGAAGAAAATATTATGATAAGTTAATTAAAATACAAAAGAAAATGAATACTTATCATAATATGAACCATGGTTAGGTGTAGACAATTGACTAAGGTTAGATGAATGGTTAGGGTTAAGCATGAAGACAAAATGGTCACTTTGGTCAAAGCTTCATGAAGCTTCAACAAGCTTCAAGAAAGAAAGCAACCATTTTGTTTTCTTATCCATTTCTTTTTAATCCAAATTAAAACAATAAATGAATGAATAAATAAAAACCCTAACCATTTACTTAACCAAGGTTTAATTCTTTACACAAACCCTAGCATTCATGTATCATCAAACAAGATGCAATCATGTGCACAAAAGTATATCACATATACAACTTGTGCAATGCAAGTGAGAAAATCCATTTAAAGTGAACCAATACTAGTTAATGCAAAGTAATATATCAAATATATAATTATACATTAAATCATTAAATCAACACTTGATTTAACGATCCGGTCATATCGCATATAACCGACTAGTATCCTATGTATCGGCATATCGAATCAATCCTTGATTCGATAACTAGGTTATATCGCATACAACCAATCGATACATTCATCACGAGAATAGAATATGGTATCACATACACGTATTATTCTCGGTCCCGCACATATCTCATATGCGCTCCTATTTCGTTTCGCTTGAGCCAGGAAACCTCTGTGTAGGACTCTAAAAACTCGTCAATACGCCGGCAGCAGGTGATGATCATATCAAACACCCACAAGCCGCAAGCGGTCTGCTAAACGTAACGGCCACCCGGGTATTGAGCGATCAGAAGATCGACGAGCAAGCCCGCTCACACTCCTGTGAATCCAATCAGTAACACTTACCGTACAGTCCGGTCTCGTCGTCTGATATATCGCATATCTCGCCTAGGGGTGGTAAACGTCAGACCCCAATAGCTCGATAAGTCATGTCGATATGAGGTCTATAACATTTCGAGAAATTACAGGTAACACTTACCAGTAAATCTCAGCAACCCTGGCCAGGGATTTCCGGTTATAGCCAATCGAACACAGCGCAACATCAACTACCTATACCGGGAGAGACGAATCCCCTCCTATCGTTCATTGCCTCCATGTGATTCGGGATTGTACCCAAAAGCCACCATTTTGCACGCCCTCTTGGACATGGTAGGGTGGAAATCAAAGCACAGTGGGAACCACACAAGACTGTATGACGATCTCGGGTCAACAGACTACTCTGTACCAGTGTCACCAGAGAACTGCCATCTGACGTAAGGTATAATACCATCTGGGAGTTCTCGGTGAGTCCGTCCAGTGTACCCAGTCTCCACTGAGCACCCGTATATCATCTCTGATGTCAAACACCAATGGATATGGGATCATCCATCGCCCATCTGTATGGGTCGAGAAGGTATACGCTAGTCTACTCTGGTATATCGATGCCCTGTCTCGATATACCCACGACTAGGGACCTTGAAGGATGTACTTATGGACTGCCATGTCCCCACTAGTATGATCTGCATCATAGTCCAGGTAGTCAAGTACACATCCTAAGGGCTTTACCAACATGTAACAGAGAGACAATCAGTATACACGTTAAGGTAAAGATCAACCAGATAGCATACTATCATGTCGAGCAAGAAAGTCATCCCTATATATGTCCCAGCATCCACTACAATATACATCCTATGTATAGTAATGGCCTCTAGGGCATACATATAACTAACAAGCTCAAACAGCCATCCTTCTTCTTGATGAACAGAATAGGAGCTCCCCAAAGTAAGACACTTGGATGTACAAGTCCCCCGATCTAGCAACTCCACAGCTGACCCTTAAGCTTCTTAAGCTCCGCTGGCTCATCTGGAACAACGTCGGAAAATCTCACCCAATAAAAACCCTGTCCAACGAATCCACTGTGGCTCCGGTATCACGAATGAAAGCTAAGAATCCTCGACATCCTCTCCTCAAAAGCCGACTAGCGTAACAGGCTGAAATCAAGCTGTGAGGGGTGGTACCACAGTCCCCCTGCACAACAAGAACAAACTCGCCGGGAAAACAAAACCTGACTATTTCCTCGCGGCAGTCCACAGACGCATAGCACGTAGCTAACAAGTCCGTACCCAGGAGAACGTCAAAGTCCAACATCTCTAGAAGGATCAAATTTACGGACGAATCTCTATCTCCTACCCAATTGGCACATGATCGAAACACGTGTCGCGCAACCAAAGAATCGCTGACAAGAGTAAACACAACAACTGGCTGATCTAGCATACACGACTCTCGGCCCAACCTCGGCACGAAGTGTGTAGAACTAATGAGTGCATAGATCCCGAATTAGACAAAACATGCGCATCAGAAGATCAAGCGAAAAGATTACCAGAAAACTCTGCATTGGACGCCCGCACATCCCGATGAGTAGAAGCAAACGCTCGTGCCTGCCCTCTACCCGCAAGTGGTTGTCCTCCTCCTCTAACAACAATAAGATGACTGCTGACCCTCCTAGGGAAAAGAGCTAAACAACTGTCCTCGTCCCCAGCCTTTGCTACTCCCGCGACGTGCACGAAATTTGTCGCGGCGACTAAACATCTGTCTCTGGGCTGATAAACCTGTATGAGCCCTCCTCGGTTCTGGAACTTCCAAAGTCTCGGGAATACGTTCCTCATCTAATAGGGCTGCATCCACTGCTGTTGTATATGTTACACAATGCTGTGTGCTGATAGCAAGGAATAACTGGGTAACAGGGGTGACAACCTCCTGTCGCTGCGCTCGACTGGGCTCAACCAACGATCCCATCATCAGGCGCAAGTCCTGCATATCTGCCTCAAGCCTAGCGATACGATCTATCGAAAGAGGATCAATCTGCTCTTGTACAGCGAGCGTACCATCCTGGTCAGTCCTCGTCCCACACGAGTCATCTCTGACCTCGGCTCTCGCTTCCTCTCTCTGAGCCCTCATAGTCATCGGAGGCAAATGGATAGAAAAGGAAATAGGATTCGATATGAACACGGAAATTGAATTACAAAGATATGTATCATCATGGAAGGAATTGTAAGTCTACGGTAGTGCCCCGGCCGTCTAATAGACGCCAAATACGGAACAAAAACTTTTAACATGCGCTATCGTATACTATAACCCGGATATGCCATTATTGCTAAACTAACAAACTGTAAAGAGGGTAGAAAGGTTATACCGAACGATCTGAGTCCTTCATTCTTTAACCATCATCCCACGCTTTGTTGCGGCTGATCCGATTGTAGGGTTCCTAGGCACACTATAGAGGTCACACAAGGCATCAACCATGCCAATTTAAAATTTTATGGGTGCCGAGAAACCCTAATACGGATCGTCGGCTAGAATTCTAGGCGATATACGAAACTAGTTAACACTTTAACTAAAGGAGAGAGACTACAACCTTTGTAGATCCGGTTCTCCACTTCCTTAGCTCCACGTAGTGGTCCCCTCGCTGTCCATCTCGAATCTCAGACTCTCGCGTCGGCTTCATCGGAGAAATGAGCGGAATAGGTCGTCGGCTTCGTGCCGAAGATGATCTACGTCGAGGTTGCACAAGTTCAAGCTCCAACTTCACCAAGTAGTGAAACTTGTGAAGAAAACACCCAAAACAACTTGGCAAGAGGTAGAGGGTGAAAAAATAGGAGGTGGGTTCACTTTAGAATTGGATTTCTCACTTTAGAACTCAAGATGCCATTGATGGCATCAAGCTTTCTCTCATGAAGAAGAAGGAGAGAATGAAGCTAGAATATGATAAGTGTTATGTTAAAATGAAAAAGAAATCAATACTTATCATAATCTAACCTTAGTTGAGTGTAGAGAATGGACCATGGTTACTTGGATGAGTTAGGGTTAAGCATGAAGACAAGAATGGTCACTAAGGTCAAAGCTTCATGAAGCTTCAACATAAAACAAATAAAGCCACCATTCTTATCTTAATCCATTTCAAATAAATAAATAAATAAATAAATGAATTTGCAAAACCCTAATCAACCCTTAACCATGGTTTAATTCTTTACACTTAACCAAAAGAGCAAGTATCATCAAACATGATACAAACATGTGTACAAAAGTATATCACATATACAATTTGCACATCAAGTGAGAAAATCCATTTAAAGTGAACCAATACTAGTTAATGCAAAGTAATATATCAAATATATAATTATACATTAAATCATTAAATCAACACTTGATTTAACGATCCGGTCATATCGTATATAACCGACTAGTATCCAATGTATCGGCTTATCGAATCAATCCTTGATTCGATATCTAGGTTATATCGAATACAACCAATCGATACATCCATCGCGAGAATGGAATACGGTATCACATACACGCATTATTCTCGGTCCAGCACATATCTCATATGCGCTCCTATTTCGTTTCGCTTGAGCCAGGAAACCTCTGTGTAGGACTCTAAAGACTCGTCAATACGCCGGTAGCAGATGATGATCATATCAAGCACCCACAAGCCACAAGCGGTCTGCTAAACGTAACGGCCATCCGGGTATTCAGCGATCAGAAGATCGACGAGCTAGTCCGCTCACACTCCTGTGAATCCAACCAGTAACACTTACCGTACAGTCCGGTCTGTTCGTCTGATATGTCGCATATCAAATCTAGGGGTGGTAAACGTCAGACCCCAATAACCGATAAGTCGTGCCGATGTGAGGCTTATAACGGGTCGAGAAACTACTGGTAACACTTACCAGCAAATCTCTGATCAGCCCTGGCCAGGGACTTCCCTGTTACGGCCAATCAAGCACAGCGCAACATCAACCCCCAATACTGGGAGAGACGAAACCCCTCCTATCGCTCATTGCCTCCATGTGACTCGGGACTATGCCCAAAGACCACCGTTTTGCACGCCCTCATGGATGTGGTAAGGTGGAGATCAAAGCACAGTGGGAATCACATAAGACTCTATGACGATCTCGGGTCTACAGACTAACCTGTATAAGTGTCACCTGAGAACTGCCATCTGACGTGAGGTATAATACCATCTGGGAGTTCTCGGCGAGTCCGTCCAGTGCACCCAGTCTCCACTGAGCACCCGTATACCATCTCTGATGTCAAATACCAATGGATATGGGATCATCCACCGCCCATCTCATGGGTCGAGAAGCGTATACGCTAGTCTACTCTGGTATATCGATGCCCCGTCTCGATACACCCACGACTAGGGACCTTGAAGGATGTACTTATGGACTACCATGTCCCCATTAGTATGATCTGCATCATAGTCCAGGTAGTCAAGTACACATCCTAAGGGCTTTACCAACATGTAACCATAAGACAGTTTAAAGAGACTAGTGTACATGTTAAGATAAAGAGTAACCAGATAGCATACTATCATATCGAGCAAGAAAATCATCTCTATATATGTCCAAGCATCCAATATAATATACATCATCTGTACAATACTGGCCTCTAGGGCATACATACAACTAACAATCTCCCACTTGCACTAGGGCCAGCTGCTGTAGTATCGCATACCGAGCATCCCGAAGAGTCTCTCAAACTGTATCTGGGGAATGGCCTTCGTGAGTGGATCCGCCGTGTTGTTCTTCGTGTCAACCCTCCTTACCTCGATCTCCCGGCGATCAACTATCTCCCGGATCAGGTGATACCGCCTCAGAATATGCCTGGATCGCTGATGGGACCTGGGTTCCTTGGCCAAAGCCACCGCTCCATTGTTATCGCAATACAAAGGTATTGGATGCACAATGGATGGAACCACTCCAAGTTCAGTAACGAACTTCTTGATCCAGACAGCCTCTTTGGCAGCATCGTTGGCAGCGATGTATTCAGCCTCCATCGTCGAGTCTGCCACGGTTTCCTGCTTGGAACTCTTCCAGCTAACCGCCCCTCCGTAAAGGGTAAAGACAAAGTCCGACTGCGACTTAGAGTCGTCCTTATCACTCTGGAAGCTCGAATCGGTAAAGGACTCTACTTGGAGTTCTCCGTTACCATACACCAAGAGCATCTCTTTAGTCCTTCGCAAGTACTTAAGAATGCTCTTCACAGCTGTCCAGTGATTCTCTCCAGGATCGTCTTGATACCTACTCACTACACTTAGTGAGTATGCTACATCGGGTCTGATACACAGCATCGCGTACATGATAGAGCCTACAGCCGAAGCATAGGGTATCCCTTGCATGCGAGCTCTCTCCAAATCAGTCTTGGGAGACATCTCTTTGGAGAGACTGACTCCAGAGATCGTGGGCAAGTTCCCACGCTTGGAATCTTCCATACTAAACCTTTTTAGTATGGTGTCAATGTACCTGGATTGGGACAATCCCAATATCCGTTTGGATCTATCTCTATAGATCCTAATTCCCAATATGCAGGAGGCATCACCAAGATCTTTCATCGAGAATCTTTGTGATAAGAAGAGCTTGACTGATTGCAGCATAGGAATATCATTTCCTATCAAGAGTATGTCGTCCACGTACAATACGAGGAAGACAACCTTACTCTCTGCCACCTTCTCGTAGATACAAGGTTCATCTGGATTTTTGACGAAATCGAACTCTTTGATAACGACGTCAAAGCAGATGTTCCAACTCCGCGACGCTTGCTTTAATCCATAAATGGATTTAAGCAGCTTGCACACCTTCCCGCTGCTCCCACTGTCTACGAAGCCCTCTGGCTGAGTCATGTACACGCACTTTTCTAAATCATCATTTAGAAAGGCGGTCTTAACATCCATTTGCCAGATTTCGTAATCATGATATGCAGCGATGGCAAGCATGATCCGGATGGATTTAAGCATAGCTACTGGAGAAAAGGTTTCGTCATAGTCCATACCTGGTCTTTGACGAAAACCCTTTGCTACAAGTCTAGCTTTGAAAGTCTCCACTTTCCTATCTACACCAAGTTTTTTCTTGAAGATCCACTTGCTCCCAATGGGTTTTACCCCTTCAGGAGCAACTTCCAAAGTCCATACTTTGTTGGTGTACATGGATTCCATCTCGGACCGCATAGCATCCAGCCATTTCACTGAGTCCCTACTCGTGATGGCCTGCTCGAAGCTAGTTGGGTCATCATCCTCCATGATGCAATCCTCGCTCCCACCATCCCTGAGAAAACCGTAGTATCTCTCAGGTGGACGAGAAACCCTGCTAGATCGGCGGAGAGGCTGGGGTTCATTGGGAACTACTGAATCCTCTAGTTCAACCAAATCTTCTGTTGTAGTCTGTGTCGCTGGAACCTCTTCCAGTTCTACCTCAATGCCACTTATCTGTTTCATAAGAAAACTTTTTTCTAAGAAAGTGGCATGTCGAGAAACAAACACCTTTTGTTCCTCAGGGTGGTAGAAGATATACCCTTGTGAATTTTTGGGATATCCTACAAACTTACATAAGACAGATCTTGCCTCGAGTTTGTCCGGATTTTGTCTTTTGACATAGGCTGGACAACCCCATATCTTAATATAATTAAGATGTGGTCTCTTCCCTTTCCATATCTCATATGGAGTGGTAGGCACTGATTTGGTAGGAACTCTATTCAGTAGGTCCATGGCTATCTCAAGCGCATATCCCCAGAAGGAAATAGGTAACTCAGCTGTACTCATCATTGAGCGCACCATATCTAATAGGGTGCGGTTTCTCCGTTCAGATACACCGTTGTGCTGTGCTGTATATGGAGGAGTCATCTGAGAGAGAATCCCATTCTCTTTTAGGAAGTCCAGGAATTCATTGCTCAAGTATTCCCCTCCTCGATCAGATCGTAGGATTTTAATACTTTTTCCGGTTTGGTTCTCGACTTCTTGTTTATATTCTCTAAATTTCTCAAAAGCTTCTGATTTGTGTTTCATCAGGAACACATATCCGAATCTAGAGAGATCGTCAGTGAATGTAATGAAGTACAAAGAACCATCCCTGGCATGTGTAGACATGGGACCGCATACATCACTATGTATCAGTCCCAAGAGTTCGGTAACTCTTTCTCCGTGTCCCGTAAACGGAGTTTTGGTCATCTTACCTTTGAGACATGACTGGCAAGTGTCATAAGATGAAAATTCAAACGGATTTAAATATCCATCCTTATGCAACTTCGCCAGTCGTGTCACATTGATGTGACCCAGTCTACAATGCCACAAGAAGGATTCGTTCAGTTCTGAACTCTTCCTCTTGTGTGTGTTTGCTATGCTTAGAACTGTTGATTGGTTTAGAACATAAATGCCATTGCACAACGTGCCTGATCCAACCAACTTTTGGTTACGGAAAATATTCATAACATTATCCTGTAATACAAAATTATATCCCTCTTTACTCAATAAAGAAACCGATATAATATTGCATATCAGGTTCGGCATGTAATAGCATTCGTTCAGAACCAATGTATTACCAGTTGGTAATTCAAGGTGATATTCCCCGACAGTCTTAGCTGCAACAATTGCACCATTTCCAACTCTAATGTCCTTATCACCTTCTCCAAGTTTTCAACCTTTCCTAAGCCCATGTAACTGATTACATATATGGGATCCTGATCCGGTATCTAATACCCAGGACGTAGGGCAAATGGAGAAACAGTTCTCTGTAACGAACACACCCGAAGAAAATGCATCAACATGTACTTTCTTCATTTGGGTGGCATGGGAATCCTGGTATTCCCCTATATCCTGTTCAGTCCTATAACTCTTATAGGAAAGAACGGAACCAACGTTCCCCAGCACAGTATAACATGCGGGTTCGGTCAATACATCCATATTATTATCTTTATTAGGGCATGAAATGGTCGCTACCTGGAGAGAGAGAGAAGAAAACACTTTAGCGTATGCTCGTGCAAGATCAGATTGGTTATTATCTTATCTAATCAGGATGGCTCCCACTGCTTTTTATCAAATCTTCCTTCAAACCCTAAAAGGAAAGACTAGCCGGGATTAATTACACACTACAAGTTCGCTAATCTTTCAGCCAGGCCAGTGTCGGTACTTTGAGGGAGGTCCCCCGTGCTTTCGCACGAACCTAATTAATGTAAACCTTGTTTTCCCAGAGCCGTAACCTCGTTGACACCTTTCTAGACACCTACTTGATCAGCTAATTGCAATGTGTAAAACTCTCCCAGGAGTAACTCTTACTCGCAGTGGGTATCGGGATCCAACTATCTCATAGAAGGTATGCAATCTCATTGCAAATTTCAACACTTGAAATTCCCGATAATCTTTTGCCCCTAGCGTGCTATGACCTTGACGCATGCCAAACAACCCATAGTCCGCTAGTCAAGTTCAACCCGTACATTTCTTGATTGAATTAAACCCACCCGCACGACCCTTAACGCATGCCAAACAACGCCGTGCGAATACCCTAATCCAATCGCATCGTATGCTAGCAGATAAGCACTAGTCAGCTACCGTACACTACGCCTTGACGCATGCCAAACAACCGCAGCACGAATACTAACTAGTACTTATCTGAAATGACGGAGGGCTACGACAGGTTTTTCTGAAAACCTATTGCGTAATGAACTTGATATCATTGTAGAATCAAATGAAGTTTTGAAATGGAGTGATTTTAAGGCTTTTCTAGTTTTGCTAAAGGGGTCACTCCCGGTGAAGGGATCGTCGGCCCTTTCCTCGTCGAATGAGGTGCAGGATATATCATATGTATCACTGTGCAAAGCAGAAACTATAGAAGCTATCAAAAACAAACTGAGTTTGTAGCATCTGCCAGTTATTGCTAAAGGAGTCACTCCCGGTGAAGGGATCTCGGTCCTTTCCTCATCGAATAAGGTGCAGGGTATATCATATATACCGCTATGCAAAGCAAGAACTGTAGCTACCTGTTTTGTTTAAAATTTGATTCTACAACATCTTAGGTTTCTTTTCATTCATTAATCACATTAATGAAGTCCCATCATTTAAGTACCTAAACATCACAGATAAATACGACGTACACTTATGCCATCCGCATTCGCCTTGATGTCCCCTCGTGCACCGTTAGGTTAGGTAACTAACGACAGAGCAGGGCAGGGCTAGTGCGGGTGCAAAACATAAGTAACGTCTATATAATATATCATATATACTATATACTGTATCTATCACAGAACATCACATGATCACATCACAGATATCGCAGCAGAAGAAACATATGAAACATTGGATATACTAGGACGTCCGTGTTTTCAATATGAGCCAGTATAAAACACGGATTCCACGGTCGTGATGAATAGCCAATCCCATACCCCTAGACCCCTACGAGAGCGGCAAGCAACCCTGCCAATTCTAGGGTCAGGAGACCCGGACTCGACTCCTCGAGTTGGTCTCCCACTGGACCCCAGAACCCGGTTACTTGTGCTCCCCTCCTTGGGTCTATCCTAATGCGGAAAAGTAAATAATATACAAAAGGTGACGACTTCCGCTACCTGGAAGTGCCCCAAATAATAGAATATTACATACAAGTTTTTACATGAATGAAAATGAAAAACACTCATCTCACATAAAAAAAACCCGGCTATTCAAACACGACGATCCAATATAACATATCCAGCAACACATAACATCACATGTCATCAACGTAAGTAAGTATGCATACCCCAATTGTCGTTGACTTATAGCAACAAAACCGGCGATATGAACATACTACACTTACGGTCACAGAAAAGAAAGTGTAAAACTACAACAGTTGGAATCCGCAACTTCTTTAGACATCGCATGCCTAATCAAATGAAATACTTAGACATCACATGCCTAACAGATATAAATCCCGCATTTTAGTCTCATTATCGAAAACTCTTTTCAATATCATGTGGGACTAAATTGCTAGATTTATAACATTCATTCAGTTATCTCATAACTGTTTGTGAATTCTAATTATTGTATCACATTCCAGATAAACAGAAAATGTTAAACTTTCCGATCGAACAGTCGAATACCCAAGTTTTCCCGATACAGCTCAACACATGAAATAAGTCTAACAACATTCAGTTTGTGCCTCAGTACCAACGGTCCGGCCGTAGAAGGGTCAAGCCAACGCCTCACATGTGGCACGCCGTACTGCCCCAAACCCGAAGGTTCAAAGGGCAGTTCAAGACGGTCACATAATCGAGTTAAGGTTTGTTGTCTTCTAGAGGGTCCATCGCGTTACTTGCACTACTTAGAACGTCGTTAAACTACGGAAAAATCTAACACTTGGAAATTTCCCGACAGGGGAAAAGTTGGGTATTTATATCCGGTCGAACTTTTTAACATATTCTAAAGTCATCCAGAAATACACAAAGACGAAATTTGATAATCCGGTCGAAACACCAAAACCCCAAAACTCCCCAGAAAATAAAAATCTGGAATAAATATTAAAAATACCCATAAAACTCAGCTTCTGAAATAATTAATTACTGCGCAAAGTAGAAGTGCTGACGTCATCATACTGCCGCGGAACCGCCGCGTAAGGAGGCTTATGCCGCGGTTCCGCCGCAGTTTGCACTGTTCATGACTCAAATTTTGTGCCGTAATTCTTATAATTTCTTGCTAAGTTTTCTGCATATTTTTAATTTGGAAAAATCCCAGTTTTTAGAAAATGTACAGAGAGCCATTTTCGGGTTAGGGTTTTGGTTCGATCGGACTTCAAACGACGTCTGGACTTCGCCTAAGGCTCTAGCTAGGCTCTGATACCACTGTAGGGTTCCTAGGCACACTATAGAGGTCACACAAGGCATCAACCATGCCAATTTAAAATTTTATGGGTGCTGAGAAACCCTAATACGGATCGTCGGCTAGAATTCTAGGCGATATACGAAACTAGTTAACACTTTAACTAAAGGAGAGAGACTACAACCTTTGTAGATCCGGTTCTCCACTTCCTTAGCTCCACGTAGTGGTCCCCTCGCTGTCCATCTCGAATCTCGGACTCTCGCGTCGGCTTCATCGGAGAAATGAGCGGAATAGGTCGTCGGCTTCGTGCCGAAGATGATCTACGTCGAGGTTGCACAAGTTCAAGCTCCAACTCAACCAAGTAGTGAAACTTGTGAAGAAAACACCCAAAACAACTTGGAAAGAGGTAGAGGGTGAAGAAATAGGAGGTGGGTTCACTTTAGAATTGGATTTCTCACTTTAGAACTCAAGATGCAATTGATGGCATCAAGCTTTCTCTCTTGAAGAAGAAGGAGAGAATGAAGCTAGAATATGATAAGTGTTATGTTAAAATGAAAAAGAAATCAATACTTATCATAATCTAACCTTAGTTGAGTGTAGAGAATGGACCATGGTTACTTGGATGAGTTAGGGTTAAGCATGAAGACAAGAATGGTCACTAAGGTCAAAGCTTCATGAAGCTTCAACATAAAACAAATAAAGCCACCATTCTTATCTTAATCCATTTCAAATAAATTAATAAATAAATAAATGAATTTGCAAAACCCTAATCAACCCTTAACCATGGTTTAATTCTTTACACTTAACCAAAAGAGCAAGTATCATCAAACATGATACAAACATGTGTATAAAAGTATTCACATATACAATTTGCACATCAAGTGAGAAAATCCATTTAAAGTGAACCAATACTAGTTAATGCAAAGTAATATATCAAATATATAATTATACATTAAATCATTAAATCAACACTTGATTTAACGATCCGGTCATATCGCATATAACCGACTAGTATCCAATGTATCGGCTTATCGAATCAATCCTTGATTCGATATCTAGGTTATATCGAATACAACCAATCGATACATCCATCGCGAGAATGGAATACGGTATCACATACACGCATTATTCTCGGTCCTGCACATATCTCATATGCGCTCCTATTTCGTTTCGCTTGAGCCAGGAAACCTCTATGTAGGACTCTAAAGACTCGTCAATACGCCGGTAGCAGATGATGATCATATCAAGCACCCACAAGCCGCAAGCGGTCTGCTAAACGTAACGGCCATCCGGGTATTGAGCGATCAGAAGATCGACGAGCTAGTCCGCTCACACTCCTGTGAATCCAACCAGTAACACTTACCGTACATTCCGGTCTGTTCGTCTGATATGTCGCATATCAAATCTAGGGGTGGTAAACGTCAGACTCCAATAACCGATAAGTCGTGCCGATTTGAGGCTCATAACGGGTCGAGAAACTACTGGTAACACTTACCAGCAAATCTCTGATCAGCCCTTGCCAGGGACTTCCCTGTTACGGCCAATCAAGCACAGCGCAACATCAACCCCCAATACCGGGAGAGACGAAACCCCTCCTATCGCTCATTGCCTCCATGTGACTCGGGACTGTGCCCAAAGACCACCGTTTTGCACGCCCTTATGGACGTGGTAAGGTGGAGATCAAAGCACAGTGGGAATCACACAAGACTCTATGACGATCTCAGGTCTACAGACTAACCTGTACAAGTGTCACCTGAGAACTGCCATCTGACGTGAGGTATAATACCATCTGGGAGTTCTCGGCGAGTCCGTCCAGTGTACCCAGTCTCCACTGAGCACCCGTATACCATCTCTGATGTCAAACACCAATGGATATGGGATCATCCACCGCCCATCTCATGGGTCGAGAAGCGTATACGCTAGTCTACTCTGGTATATCGATGCCCCGTCTCGATACACCCACGACTAGGGACCTTGAAGGATGTACTTATGGACTACCATGTCCCCATTAGTATGATCTGCATCATAGTCCAGGTACTCAAGTACACATCCTAAGGGCTTTACCAATATGTAACCATAAGACAGTTTAAAGAGACTAGTGTACATGTTAAGATAAAGAGTAACCAGATAGCATACTATCATATCGAGCAAGAAAGTCATCTCTATATATGTCCAAGCATCCAATATAATATACATCATCTGTACAATACTGGCCTCTAGGGCATACATACAACTAACACCGATCTCGTCGATCTCCGATCTGCTCGTCCAGGTGGCACCACGTCAACGGATCTTTAAACGGGCTCCCGCCTCTGACTCGAGGCAACTCGGTCATCAAGTTTGCTAAAAGTGATGACCAAGATTGATGTAGAGAATGAGTAGAACACTTTGTCTCACTTCATCCAAAGCCGTGGACGAACGGTTAATGAAGTTGCCATTTGAATTGGGTGAAATGAGAATTGTCTATTCTAATTTCCATGCACCAAAACCCTTATTTTTTTTTCAACGACCATTATCTCCACCAAAAGGAAGTGGCCAGCCATCATATAGGAGGGGGTGAGTGTAAGAGGAGGGAGTGGGGACCACAAGGATATGAAGCTTATCATAACCATAAATGAAAAGCATGAGTCACAAAGAACAATTAATGCATAAATGATGACTATTAAACCTTGTCACCATAACAATAAATGCTAAGAAAGTTGCATGAATCTAGTCACCTATTCTAGAACCATCTAGAACCTTCCACACTCATCTCAAGAAAAGATAAATCCGTTTTTAACCGAATGTTAAAAGACGGGCGATAGAAAACTGGAAACTGAAAACTGGAAACTGGAAACTGGAAACTTCCAAAAGTGATCCTGAAACGAATTTCAGGACAACCTCGTAACAGTATAAACATACCCGTATTTGTATTACGACCGAACACAAATGCAACTGAGACAAAGATATTATATCTACTCAAGATAATACTCGGATCCGTCTTAAACCAAAGCCCACCAGTATTATCTTCCCGAAATATGACACGTGCATAAACGCACGTGCATTTTCCGAACCCTGCCATAAAACCATACGACCTCTACAATGTTTCGCCCGAACTTAGGAAACTATCTGTGGGGGACTCTAATGACTCGTTAGTACCCTCGCAGTGGGTTTAACCACAAGCCGTCAGCGGCACTAGCTGTGCGTAACGGCTGCCCATGCACTGACCTCAAGGAAGGCCGATGAGCGAACTCATCCAGAAAACCTACTAAGCCTAACAGTGACAATGTATATACAGTCCGGTCCGTTCGTCTATGAGTATCGCATATCTGCCTAGGGGGCTGGTAACGTCAGACCCCTAATAGCAGTATAAGTCGTGTCGGACTGTAGCCTAAAAACACCCTGAGATACTACTGGAGTACCTACCAGTAAATCTCCTGCCACGGCCGTGGGCTTTGTGTAATGGCTCTCCTGGACACAGCGCAATCTCACCCCCAATACCGGGAGAGACGAATCCCCTGCCGATCCGCTCACTTGTCTCCATGTGGCTCGGGACTGTACCAAAAAAATACCTGTTTGCACGACTCCTTTGAGCCGTGGTAGGGTAGAAATCAAACCACAGTGGGAACTCACACGCGACAAATGACGACCTCAGGTCGATGAACTAACCTGTACACATGTCACCAGGGAACAGCTATCTGACGATATGTATAATACCAACTAGCAGGTTCCCGGCGAGTCCTGTCCGGTGTACTCATAACCCAATGAGCACCTGTATACATATTCGGTGATCCAACTGACACCAGTGGCTTATGAGACCGGCCACCGCCCCTCTTCAGGGTCTCGACTGTATACACCAGTCTACTCCGGAGTATCGATGCCCTGTCTCGAAACTCCTACGACTAGGGACCACAATTAAGGATATGCTTATAAACTACCCAACTCTCACGTATATGATCGCCATCATACCGTTGGTAGTAAAGCAAGATCCTAAGGGCTCTATCAAAGTGTAACAGTGATCAGTCACCTGAACCTGTACATGACTGATAAAGGCAAACCAGATAGCATACTATCATCTCGAGTAAGACTGTCCTACCGGTATAGGTCCTCCGCAATCATTGCAATCACGTACCTGCGATCCAATAATTGACTCTAGGGCACTATATCCAACAATCTCCCACTTGAACTTAAGGCTAATTATTGCGATGCCGACTACTCACAGCCCATGTGAAACCGAACATCCAACTCCTCTACTAATCAGTTTCACAAAGCCCGTTTGTAAAACTATTGTTTTCGAGAAATAGCCACAGTGAGTGGATACGCCCTGATGTTTCTTTCTATGTCTCTCTTAATCTCAAGTTCGCGGAGAAAGCCATCACCCGAATTGAGTAATGCCTGTCTTAGAATATGTCTGCATATCTGATGTGACCTAGTTCATAAATGAACTCCAAATCCAAACTTCTTAGACTGTATCGATAACTGAACCTAATCAGTATCCTGCACCATGCCTCCCACAGTATCCTCTTGGACCAACTGTCCATAATACTGTCCCTCGTCAGAGGGAAAACTATAACTCTGACAATCACTCTGTCAACCATGTCACCTTTGAAGCCTGAAATGATAACCATCTCCCGAAGGAAGCTGCCGTCATCAAATCCGTAGAACATCCACTTATGTTCTAAAACTGCTTCCTTATGTTTCTCCAAAATTGGATTAATACAAACTTAATGCATCTAGTGCAAAAACAACATCTGATGTGGTACTTGCCATCTCACGATTGACTCAATTGCCTAAGCAAGTGATCTGCCAATCATGCACATCCCTCTCCCCTTTAGTCGGTAAGACACATTTAGAGAGGGTGGCTCCATCACCTGCAGGTACACCACCATGCCAGGAGTCAACTATTCTAAAAACTATCAGAATACTGTCAAAGTACCTACATTGGAAAACTACTCAAATCTAGATCTAAAACCATAGATCTAGAAACCAGAATGTCAGATATTATATCCATATCCTATCTGGAGAAACAACTGTGTGATGACCACAGTACAACCGATCATAGTGTAGGAATTTTACTTCCTACTCTGTGTATGTCATCCAAATACCATGACATCACACCCTACTACCTTCTTAACAGATCCATCCCTTGTTTTGATGAAGTCAAACCTATGACTATCACATCAAAACTAGATGATCTATCTCCGCTATATATGCTCTAGTCTATAAATAGACCTAAGCTACTTGCCCACTATGCTTCCGTTGCTCCCACTGACTACAACAACCCTCTGGCAGAATAATATATACATGCACTTCTAAAGCTAGTTTAGAACGACGCTATACTTAACCTCCTGCCGGGTCTCATAGTCTAGAACAACAGTAGTGTCAAGTCTGGGTAAATAAGAACATCTCTGTCACCGTCCTTGAGGCTACCTGAGTACCTCTCGGGTGTCTGAGGTTACCCACCATATATGCGGAGTGGCTAATGGAATGTCAGACCTGATTGAATATATAGGTCCTATTAAATTTTCCGTAATCGTTCGCGGTTCTGGAATCACTTCCAGTTCTACCATACTCCCACTACTGTTTTCTGAAAAAAAATCCATTTTACTAAAACTGTGGCGAGTCAAGAACAATATCACTATTGATCTTCCAGATGGTAGAAAATCAACCCTCGTCATAGCTAGGGTCAACCCACAAACTGCCATTACAGAAACGTGCCTTGAGTTATCCAGAGTCTGGTTTTAAGCATAAGCTGGACAACTCACCGTACCTTAACATCGTTAAGATATGAACCATTCTATATCCAATATAGAAACTTTGGCACTTATTTAATTGGAACCATATTCAATCATGTAGCTGTCTCCAGTGCATATCAACTTAATGGAGAGAGGCTAATCAGTATTACTCAACTTAGGAATCCATCCAATTATGAGTAACCTGAAAGAGAAACAAGTTTCTCAAAACCATTACTATCATCTGAATACCAATCACAAGAATCTACATCTTCGATCTCTTTGAAGAATCCCGATACTTGTGACACCTGGTTCTCTATGTTATTCTTATACCCACAACTTCTCAAAACTTAGTCCTTATATTTCTACGAAACACTTGTCTAAAAACTAGAGAAGTCATAAGTAAACAGAACATAGTACGAGGACCTACCCCTTTGTCCTGATGGACACTGGACAACATACAATACTCTGTATAAGTCCGCTGAGTTGAACAACTCAAAACCTGTGCGTCGTAGGTTGAAAACTGTACCCAGGCGATTTCCACAAATATCACCAATTACAACGAATTCCGATATAATGAGGATGATCACCTTATTCCCAATAACTTACTCCCACTCATCATCTGTAAAACCATACAGATATGAGAATGAAACCTGGTAAATACATACCCTTGGAGTAAGTATCTAATCGGGAAAATAGTTTTTCTTTAACAATGCACTGAAACATGAAAATGTTTCGTAGGGTTATCCTGGTATTCCTAATAATGCCTCTTCCATAATCCAATTCATGACTATAACCGTATATTTCTTTGCCATCTCTCCAAATCCCTTTATTTGTCTTTAGTCTTTACCTTCTGTACACCATCGTTAGGCTTAATGGTTTTCTTCCTTCCCTACCGTTCGGCACCAGCCTATGGTTTGGAAGAAGACTATCCAGTAAGCATAATAGGTGTACTCTCCTAATCCTAGGAGTACTCGCAACTTGAGAGAAGGTGATGATAAAAGACAACTGAATAATACCTTATTCTATTTCTCTCGAACTGGGGAAAAAAGCAAAGGTGAAATAGGAGTGGCGATGAAGTACGCGGTTTGGTCGTGAATGATAACAGTCGCAATTTACTTTGCCCTCTTTCCAATCCCTTTATTTTGTCTTTAGTTATTACCTTCTGTACACCCAGCTTAGGCTAATTGGTTTTCTTCATTCCTTACCTTTCGGCACCTGCCTATGGCTTAGAATAAGACTATCCAATAAGCGTAATAGGTGTACTCTCCTAAACCAAGGAGCCCTCGCAACCTGAGAGAAGGTGATAATAAAAGACAACTGAATAAACCAATTCTATTTCTCCTGAACCTTAATCCATCCTCGAAGATATCCCTCCGAGTTCGTATATAACCATACGATGGATCTATCCAATGGAAGTGGATGTCCGTAGTAATACGGGGTGTTCTGAGAAATGCATAGGGTAAAAGAAGGAGTGGCAATGACTTATGCAACTCAGACAATCCAAAAGCCAGTATTTTAAGAAGGTTCGGTCAACTTGGTCACTGAGTCATAGTCTAGGGTCGGTCAAAGGTCGCTGCCAAAGAGAGAGAGAAAAGAAACACTCTGCGTGCACTCTAATCTAGATCAGAATGGTTATCACTTTATCTAATCAGGAAACCTCCCACTGTCTTGTCAAATTCTCCTCCAAACCTGAAAGAAGAATCAATCGGGATCACCCGAAGAGTAAACCAACTCATCAGTAGGAATCGGGATCCAACTCTCATCGCATGATAACGTGACGGAATCCACTCACGTTATCACACTCCAGAAGGTATGCACATACTTGGCAAGTTTCAGTTTCTTTAGAAACACCCGATTCAATTTTTGCCCCATGCTCTTATGACCTTGGCGTTAGGTCAAAATGTCATAAGTCACATGCCAAGTTCTACCCGTCACTATCTTGTCAATTTGAACCCACTCGCACATGCCCTTGGCGTTAGGTCAAAATGGCAGAACGGTTGTCCCAAACCAACACATCTATCTATGCAACAAATGAATACCCAGCAGCTACCAAACACTATGCCTTGGCGTTAGGTCAAAATACATAGCTTGAATACTACTGAATACCCAAAAGAAATGACGGAGGGCTACGGCTGGTTTTTGGCGAAAAACCTTTAACGTTGTGAACTTGATATCGCTGAAGGAACCTGATAGCTTTTTATAAAAATATAGTGGCGAAAACCTTTTGCTAAAGAGGTCACTCCCGGTGAAGGGATCTCCGCTCTTTCCTCGTGGAATGAGGTGCAGGATATTCCAACTGAATACCGCGATGCGAAGCAACTTGTAATCGACTATAGTGAAGTTATCACCGTGACGCAAACTTCTGCCCAAGGGGTCATTCTCGGTGAAGGGATATCGACCCTTGCCTCGTCGAATGAGGTGCAGGATATTCCCACCGAATACCGCTATGCAAAACAAAAGGAAACGTCTTTGTAATAACACTTTTTAAAATTGTTCCAACAACATACAAACAGGTTTGTTTTCCTTTGCATTGATCAAAATCAACGCAGTCCCATCATTAATCACACCAGAAAAGAACGAAAATAAAATGTACGTATATGCCATCCGCATTCGTCACCGGGTCCCATCATTACCCGTTAGGTTACTTAACTAACGACAGAGCGGGGACTGGACTAGCGCGGGTGCAAAACATATACAACATCTAATAGTATATATACCAATATACAATAATCGCTCCAGGCATGATAATATGCAACATTACAGAAAAGTAATAAGCATCATAGAACAATACAGATAATCTGGGATCCCCGGGTTTCACAGAGCCGCTGCTGAAAACCCGACATTCCCCTGGTCGTATGGATAGCCTGTGCAATGAAAACTAGACCCCTATGGGTGCGGCAAGTTACCCGCCAAAACCTGAAGCGAGGCATCCCCCTACAGCAAAGTGAATGGAGCACCCGGCACTTCACGGAATCCGGTAACTTGAGCACCCCTCCTTGGGTCAACCTGTACCCCCTACGAGTGCGGCGAATAGTCTGCCAATTTCAGAGTAAGGCCCCTCTATCTCTTAAAGCCATGAGATGCGGACCTGTTGCCCTCCAGAACCCGGCTATACGTGCACCCCGTCGCAGGGTAAACCTAGTACAGAAATAAAAATATATACAACATATACATCGACCTCAACCCGGTCGTGCCCCTTAAAAGAATATTATACAACAGGCAGTGACGGCAGTCCACATGTTGGACGCTCGCCCCGCAATATCAAATGTACAAATAAATCCAAACTGCACTACCATTGCACACTGCTATCCACCACGACAAATCCGCAACATGACAGCACAACACAGAATATCAACGCGAATGTCATGTTCGCAAACCCGTCTAAAAGTACTATAGCAATCAGACGCGGTTTACCGATCAAATGACATTCACGGTCGGAGATATAATGTAAGTACTGTAAACTAACATGTTTAAATTTCGATCGACTAAATATCACGAAGTGGGCCCCACGTACATCTGCTGTACAGTAACAAAATCTGGGCCCAAACGATATATACCAAAAATCACAATTTCCACATGAGAAGCAACTGTACAAATTTGGATCACTGGTCCAACAGACTGGCCGTGGAAGCGCGGTCAAACCCTAGGTTTGACCGCGGATCCGCGGCGGTCCTGTAGGATCACGTGACCAAATTTCTACCATGTGCTTAGAAAACCCTGCTGAATTTTCTGTGATATGTAAAATTATTTTTAGAACCCTTTTAAAATCGACAGAAACTCAGAACTTGGAATTTGCGGTTTTCGAAAATCTGTTCGATCGATATTTTAAACGCGTTAGTAAAAGTTAGTAAAGCATAATGGTGAGGCTCTGATAACACTGTAAGTTTACGGTAGCGCCCCGGCCGTCTAACAGACGCCAAATGCGGAACAAAAACTTTTAACTGGCGCTATCGTATACTATAACCCGGATCTACCATTATTGCTAAACTAACAAACTGTAAAGAGGGTAGAAAGGTTATACCGAACGATCCGAGTCCTTCGTTCTTTAACCATCATCCCACGCTTTGTTGCGGCTGCTCCGATCTCGTCGATCTCCGATCTCCTCGTCCAGGTGGCACCACGTCAACGGATCTTTAAACGGGCTCCCACCTCTGACTCGAGGCAACTCGGTCATCAAGTTTGCTGAAAGAGATGACCAAGATTGATGTAGAGAATGAGTAGAACACTTTGTCTCATTTCGTCCAAAACCGTGGATGAACGGTTAATGAAGTTGCCATTTGAATTGGGTGAAATAAGAATTGTCTATTCTAATTTCCATGCACCAAAATCCTTATTTTTTTTCAACAACCATTATCTCCACCAAAAGGAAGTGGTCGGCCATCATATAGGAGGGGGGGTGAGTGTAGGAGGAGGGAGTGGTGACCACAAGGATATGAAGCTTATCATAACCATAAATGAAAAGCATGAGTCACAAAGAACAATTAATGCATAAATGATGACTATTAAACTTAGTCACCATAACAATAAATGCTAAGAAAGATGCATGAATCTAGTCACCTATTCTAGAACCATCTAGAACCTTCCACACTCATTTCAAGAAAAGATAAATCCCTCTTTAACAGAATGTTAAAAGACGGGCGATAGAAAACTGGAAACTGAAAACTGGAAACTGGAAACTGGAAAAAGCGATCCTGAAACAAATTTCAGGACAACCCCGTAACAGTATAAACATACTCGCATTTGTATTACGACCGAACACAATTGCAACTGAGACAAAGATATTATATCTACTCAAGATAATACTCAGATCCGGCTTAAACCAAAGCCCACCAGTATTATCTGCCCGAAATATGACACGTGCGTAAACGCACGTGCATTTTCCGAACCCTGCCATAAAACCTTACGACCTCTACAACGTTTCGCCCGAACTTAGGAAACTATTTGTGGGGGACTCTAATAACTCGTCAGTACCCTGGCAGTTGATTTAACCACAAGCCGTCAGCGGCAGTAGCTGTGCGTAACGGCTGCCCATGCACTGACCTCAAGGGAGGCCGATGAGCGAACACATCCAGAAACCCTACTGAGCCTAACTGTGACAATGTATATACAGTCCGGTCCGTTCGTCTATGAGTATCGCATATCTGCCTAGGGGGCTGGTAACGTCAGACCCCCAATAGCAGTATAAGTCGTGTCGGAGTGTAGCCTAAAAACACCATGAGATACTACTGGAGTACCTACCAGTAAATCTCCTGCCACAGCCGTGGGCTTTGTGTAATGGCTCTCCTAGACACAGCGCGATCTTACCCCCAATACCGGGAGAGACGAATCCCCTGCCGATCCGCTCACTTGCCTCCATATGGCTCGGGACTGTACCCAAAAAATACTTGTTTGCACGACTCCTTTGAGCCGTGGTAGGGTGGAAATCAAAGCACAGTGGGAACTCACACGAGACAAATGACGACCTCAGGTCGATGAACTAACCTGTACACATGTCACCAGGGAACTGCTATCTGACGATAGGTATAGTACCAACTAGCAAATTCCCGGCGAGTCCTGTCCGGTGTACTCATAACCCAATGAGCACCTGTATACATCTTAGGTGATCCAACTGACACCAGTGGCTTGTGAGACCGGCCACCGCCCCTCGTCGGGGTCTCGACTGTATAAACTAGTCTACTCCGGAGTATCGATGCCCTGTCTCGAAACTCCCACGACTAGGGACCACAATTAAGGATATGCTTATAAACCACCCAACTCTCACGTATATGATCGCCATCATACTGTTGGTAGTAAAGCAAGATCCTAAGGGATCTATCAAAGTGTAACAGTGATCAGTCACCTGAACCAGTACACGACTGATAAAGGCAAACCAGATAGCATACTATCATCTCGAGTAAGACTGTCCTACCGGTATAGGTCTTCCGCAATCATTGCAATCACGTACCTGCGATCCAATAATTGACTCTGAGGGCACTATATCCAACAGGAATTTCAAGCAATTAGTACTCAGGTCACTTAGGCGGAGTACCGTGTCGTAAGTATGCCGCGGGCATACATACGCTACATCACTCTGCTTAAGCTAGCTACTCCATCATACCAAGGTGTCACGACCCGAAATGACAGAACGTGACCGGCACTTAGATTACGAAGCGTCTAGAGGCGCAACGTAACCTAAGTAAGCCGAAGCCCAGAAATCTAAACCATATAAAAGAAGAAGAAGTAAAAGAAAACATAAAGAAAACAAGTTTAAAAGTATCAGCAAATTTTCCCAAAAATTTCGGCAGAGTCCCCTCTGTAAAAACTGGCCCCAAACGGGTACAATAAGTACAATATACATAAACAATAAAAAGCATCCCCAAACGGGAGCTAGCTCAACGCCAACAGGCGGAAACAACCACAACAAGCACAATAATATACAACGCCAAAGGGCGAGGCTCAAAAACTCAAAAGAAAACAATCCACCAAATCAGAATAATACATGCGCGACTCTAAGGTCAAAATAAATAACTGGTCCAATAAACTTGTCACGTAATACAAGTATGGTTGATGGAGATTTCTAGATACAAATGAAATAATACCAAAACAATGGCGGTGCAGATACAAGTGAACCAACCTACCGTGCAAATCACCCTGAAAGAAAAGATGTGCCAGCAACTGCCAGGGAAACCTGTACATCGAACCTGTAATAAAATTTGGCACAACGGGGGTGAGTTTCCAACTCGTGAGTAGAACACATCTACGAAAAGAAATCGAATGCACGACGCTATCCTAGGTCATAATAATACACTACTACATCCCAATCACCTAGTAATAGCAGGGTAATACTACGTGTAAATGCAGATACTCCGTGCTCGTGTCAGTGCCTCATATAGTACTATGTCATATGAATGGGTATGCATGCACTATGAATGTAAAGTAACAAATCCTGAAATCCAGATATATCTGTATAAGTAATCTTTAGCTGTTATCATAGTAAAATGTGTATAGGAATCTGAAATCCCAACAATGAAATCCATGGAAATCCGTGTCAAGCATCGACACAACACATGTAAATCTCAAGTCTCAATATCTCGGGCTCCGTCAGTCCGGAATAGCCCATATCATCAAATCTCACGACAACGGTCGGTATCCTCCGGATATCCGCCGCACCAGACATCACCGGTAGGTAGCCTTCCCCTGCCAGGCTCATCGTCTACAACTCGATCTTCTTGCCCTGGGGTACCATACCGGGCCCACCATGTACCCGAGACGGTTCATCCACTCCTCGAATCGGGTCTCGAAATCCATCAGAAAATATGAAATCTCATGGTGAACGGCACATACATCACGAAAAAATCGCATCTTACATTTTAAAAAGAGAAGAGGAGAGAGAGAGAAAAGTTTTTATATATTCTTGCGGTTTTCCCCAAAAATCCAGAAATCTCATAGAAATCCAAATCTCAAAATCATGAATAAGTATATGATAAGTGTCGGCATATGCCCCATAATACTGCATGATAATATGAAAATATGATTGCATGAATGTCTAAGTAACAAATGCCATGTCTAGACTAACATCTGAGAGTAATCACAATATTAAATATCGATCTAGTTGCTAGCTGATTCTATCAATAAAAGATAATATGATCTAAAGTGTACGTGACATAGCAATTACCGATGATGATGTGTGTGAGCCGGCAAATAAGTGTGCGTGGGATATGCGCATCATCGGTAATGGTGCTGGTGTCCTAACAGGTAAAGTTTATACTGATTATAGCAACATATGTATGAACATGCAACATTATGATTACAATGTGAAAGTAAAGACGGATGTGTGTTATCCACTTATTTGATATACAATTACTACTACCATTATATGACTCGAACCTAACCTAGAGTCCATCTAATCCCCCCAAAGGAAAACTAAACCTAAGAACTGGTCGATAGAAGTGCACCTAAAGCCTGAGTCCATATCTCTAATAGTCGGCGATCCTGCCTCAATAGCGTCACGTACATAGTATGACTTCCTCAAATCAAGTGTGCGGATCAATCATCACATCTATGCCTCGTACGGTAAAATCCATCGTACGGCATCCCAATATCGGGGTACGGGTCAAATATCACCTACGTGTCTCATTAGTCGTATAATATCATCATCAACACATGTCATGATCGAGGTGCTATGCTGTAATCGCATACATCAATTATATAACATTGCCATCATAAATATACCTCATTAATTTATCCTCAGAAATAGCATGTCATATGTATCATGTTGTGATTAAGTCATACCGATATCATATCGTCATCAAGTCACACCTATATGATATCGACATCAGGTCACACCTACATGATGTCGTAATCAAGTCATACATATATCATATCGTGATCAGTCACAAGTTACAGTTCGGGTTCTATTTTAGAGTCCCATGTACCTCAATATCATCACTAGCCATTATAATTTATGTATACCTGTTCATTATCTCATTCTCTAATGATCCGCTAACACTTTAATACGACTGTATAGTCAAGAATCACGGCATCAAGCCCAGTTATACTGTTTCATTCCCGTGTATCATATCATATCAATGTATCCCATACCCATGTTGTATATATATATACATATACCTATACCTAGTCCTATATATATGTACACCTACACGTATACACCATGTCGAGTTTCAGTGCGTGTGTGTGTGTTTCTACCTGAAACCTATGAACCTCTTCCAAGATATTCATCCTCTGATATGGTCTTCCTAAATCAGTCTAGTCCAGCCTAGGGTCATTACTAGGGTCCTACTCATTAACAATCTAGGGTCACATCTGGCTTCCTAATGTCAATAAGTACTATTCCTATTCTACGTCGCGGGAGTGCTAAACGCCATCCACCCGACTTCCCCCTGTAGATATGCATCTACTCACCTGGTCCACGTCCGCCGAAGACGGTGTCGCCATCCTCCTCTTCATCGCCCGCAGTCTACGTGAGGGGTACCTAAACGCAAACATATAAATAGTATAGTAAACTGATTCACATACAAAAGTCAAAACGACGCAAGGAACAAGCATAGGTTAAAACCTATGTCCCGTCCACGCAAAAGAACCAAATATCGCTCGATATCGGGGTACAAACTCCGGTGGATCGAGATAACATCAACAAATAACTCATAGTTTTAAAACTCATTACTTATATTATAAAACATGATTTAATTCATCGAAACACTAAAATCTATCAAATCGCCCGATTTCGTAAAACCCGAAAATGCCAATTTACCGTTTTTCTTCAAAACTTGACATTTAAATGAAACCAATGTTCCCCTCCGAAAGGCGGCGCATAGGACCGCGGTGTCCTGACGCTGAGGTTCGGGGTAGATGATAATTGGTTTTATCCATCCACCTCTCCGAAAATGCCAAGTTGATTTATGGCACCATGTATCGGAGGTTTAGACGGATGCGGCCGATGTAGCAGACTTCGTCAGATTCCCCCTCGCTTGAGGGGTTTTTGATTGTGGGGACGCTCTTCCCTGCAGGCGCAAGCCCCTGCAGTTAATTACGCTACCGCATCGCGGTAACAACTTTCTCCTTCTCCAGAATTTCACTTCGTGTCGTGTGTGTTTGTTTTGTTTGTGGTTGCCCGTGGATTGTATACGGAGACTGAGTAATGTCGTCGCCCGTAGGACGTGGATTAGTCCAAATCCGTATTTATTTAGATTTGGGTTTGGTGTTTTTAGTTTAAGGATGTATTAGTCGCGTTGCGGCTAAGATCGACTTAAACGTTCGTTAAGGATACGTTAGTCCTGTTTGAGACTAAGATCAACTTAACGTAGCGATTCATTTAATATATGGCCGTCAGGACTCGTCACCTCTCTGACGTCGTTGAAGGATTACAACGACAGGTGTCAGAGGAGCTCGGAGATGTACCCTCGAACCGGATGTAAATTTGGAATTTTATAGTCCATTTGAATGTTTAAGGATACGTTAGCCGTGTTTGAGGCTAAGATCGACTTAAACGGGATCGTTTAGATCCGGTAAAAGAGCATTTGGAGGTTCTATTGTTCCAGTTTAGGGACGTTCCGGTCCGATATCAGTTTAGGGACGTTCCGGTCCGATATCAGTTTAGGGACGTTCCGGTCCGATATTAGTTTAAGGACGTTCCGGTCCGATATTAGTTTAAGGACGTTCCGGTGCACGAGTTTAAGGACCCCGCAGTCCATATTCATGTGTGGTCGTTGGGACCCGTCACCTCTTTGACGTCGTTGAGGAATTACAACGACGGATGTCAAAGGAGTTCGGAGATGTACCCTCGAACCGGATGTAAATAGATTTAGAAGAGCAATTTTGCTCAGTCAATTTAATTTAAGGACTTATGGCCAGAATTGGGCTAAGTCCAGTTGAAATGTTCAACATTTTATTTGCTTTTGCATTGCATTTCTTTTTTTATTTTTATTTGGGCTTTGCCCAGAAAGGATGCAGAGCATCAATTTGTTTTGGGCTCTGCCCTTTTAGGAATGATGCAAGGCATCAATTTTATTTGGGCTCTGCCCTTGTATAAAGGATGCAAAGCATCAATTTATTTGGGCTCTGCCCATTTATTGCCTTGCAATTTATTTTGGCCTGTCAGGTCATTTTGATTTGGGCCTGGCCCTTTAGGAAATGCATTGCATTTGTCAAGCGCTTTGCGCCAATCAGAGAGCACAACAGTGCAGATTTATAAGTGCAAAGCACTATTAATTTGAGAATCTTTTAGATTCAAGAACCAATGGTTCATAAAAGAAGTGCAAAGCACTATTTGATTTCTTGATCTAATTTAGATCAAAGAAAAAAACAAGTTTGTTTATTTCGAGAACCAAAGGTTCATAAAAGTGCAAAGCACTATCTTTTTTTTATTTCTCTTTTTCTTGTTTTAGAGAACCAGTGGTTCATAAGAAGTGCAAAGCATTATTAATTTAAGAACCCTTTTAGGTTCAAGAACCGATGGTTCATAAAACAAGTGCAAGGCACTATTGAATTTAGATTTTAAAAAAAATAACAAGTTTTTTTTCTTGTTATTCTTATCTCAGAGAACCAAAGGTTCATGAAAGTGCAAAGCACTATTAATTTAATAACCTTTTAGGTTCAAGAACCGATGGTTCATAAAACAAGTGCAAGGCACTATTTCATTTATTTATTTATTTATCGTTGAAGATCTATGATCTTGTTCATAAGAGAATTTTCTCTTCTTTAAAAGGTTTTTACCTTTTTTTTTATTCTTCAAGAGTTCTCTTCTCTCTTTTTTTTAGCAAGATGTTCATGCCTTTGAATTGAGGTCTAGGGTCCTTTTTATAGTGCCCATAAATTAGTTAAAATTTGTTAAAGAGATCATTCTCTGAGTGATTTGGGGAATTTTCCCCACCGTCGGATCTTTAATCCAAAGGTTTCTGTTTTACAGAAGAAATCTTCTTGTTTAAACAAGAACAGAAAAATATCCTTAAATTTTCACTCTGTTGTTGCGCAACTCACCAGCGCCTGACACGTGTCGCGGAATTAAAAAAAAAATTTTAATTAATTTTTTATTTTATTTTTATTTTATTTTTATTTTAAAAAGAAAAAAAAACTGCGCGCGCACTGCGCAGCGCGCGCGCAGTGCTCACTGCGCAGTGCGCGCTCGCAGCGCGCGGGCAATGCGTTTTGCGCAAATATTTTTTTTTATTTTTTATTTTTATTAATCTTTTTTTTTAAAGAGCTTTGCTCTAAAGCTCTTATGGAGTACGCTATTTCATTTATTTTAACTTTAATTTTATTTTTAATTTTCAAGACAGAGCTTTGCTCTGATTGGAGAAAAACAGAAGTATTGCTTCTTTTCCCACCTTGGAATTTAAACAGAGTTTTGCTCTGATTGAGGTAAACAACCAATGGTCATAAAATTCATTAGATAGCATAACTAGACTATACAACCCATTACTATATTTTTATTACATAAATTTGTATTAATTTGAAATTTCTAGTTTGCAATTTTTAGCAATTTTCAACATGTTACAAGCAAAATACCACAATTCCACCCCTAAACATGATTTTACATGGATTAATGTCTTAAACTAATATTCATGATGATAATGATATAATGAAACCATAATTTATATTTTTAATCTCATTTATTTAGGAATTTCCAAAATCTAGTTTACAAAAATAGCATTTTATTAGTATTTTCCAATTACCAAAAGAAACTAGTGATCAAACTAACTTTTTCTTTCCATTAACATGCTAATATTCTCTCTAAAACTACAATCTAATGATAGCAACCTTAATTAGAATTTTATATTACCCACAAGTATATTTTAAAAAAAACTAGTTAGCTAAATAGCATAATTAAATCAATTTTGGATAATAATTTACAATAAATCATCCATACAAGAATTTCCATTTCTAAAAATGTTAAACTAGTTATTATAACCCTAATTAATTAATAAAAACCACAACTTGAATTTACAAACCCTAACTTGAATTTTAAAATTTGCAAATAGAATTAATTTAATAAATCTAATTATGCTTTAAAAGAAACATCTAATAGAAATAAATCAAAATAGAATGATTTATACCTCCACAACCTAAAGTCCAAACATGAAAATGAGCCTCCAAAATTCATGCTTTCCCACTCAAAATTCCATGTAAAGAAGAGCAAAGAATAAAGGGTAGGAATTTATTAGGATTTTGTGCAATTTTTATTGAATTTTGGAGGATTTTTGATGATTTTTGGAGTAAAAATAAAATTGGAAAATGGGGGGCTGCCATGGGGGTGAGGCCGGCCAATTTTGGGAGGTGAGGGAGAGAAAGAAATGAGTGAGGTGTTGTGTACAAGTTTCCCCCAAAATATCACTTCATTATGTCTTTTCATGATTTATTTAACTTTCTTTTATTTCTTTACTAAAAACAACCAAGAAAACTCTAGAATTTTGGAAAAATTTGCAAATAAATTTTGCATGATACACACTAAATTCGAATATGCCATGGTTCATTTTTACAAATTAAAACCATTCAAATTTGTAATTTACACTAATTTTGTGTAAAAATAAAGCTTATGTTAATATTTAAAATAATTAATTTAGGAAAAATATTTAATTAAACTAAAAATTTATAAGTGGCTAAATAAACACCATTTACTAGTGATTACATAATTAAAATAGGTATTTTTGAAATTATAATGAAAAACAATCACGGTTTAGTTTTATGAAAAATACATTTTACTTTACCGAAAATCATAAAATTCACTTAAACAATTTTATTCATTTAATTATTTATTTAATTATTTTTGAAACGTTACAATCTTCCCCCCTTTAAGAAATTCGGTCCCCGAATTTAAATTAAAACTCCCCCTCCAAATACTAAAACATTTAGCAAAACACTCAAATCGTCGGGGCTCCGAAATCAACAATACATAACAAAAATCAACTGCGTCAAGCATAACGCAATCATCGGAGTTATGGTGTGGATAAAATATCAAAACCCAGTACGAAACCCAACTTAATATATATCAAAACTATAACTCATATATAGTGCGCATCATAGTAAAATCGTCCAAATATCTGGATAAAGAAAAATGCAAAAACCCCTTTTGAAAATCGCCGTGTGATGCACGTGTCACGGCATAAGTAGCGGACGCTTATTTAAAAAAAAAAGCTATATATATATATATATATCTTTTATTTAACATACACGTCCCGCCTGGTTACTAAATCAAATAGTAACGATTATAAAAAACACACTGCTCAAACTGAAATCAATCCCAATCACATAAATAAAATATCATGTGCGTCCGGTGCGCACTGAAATCGAAACCAAATACAGATACCATGAATACACACAACAACAAAACTAAGTGCAACAGGTGTGCACCAAAAACATCTGTCAAGTGCAACGGGCGTGCACGACTCATTATCAGGTGCATCTTCTAATCTGCACAAAACCCCGATTTAGTGCATCTGGTGTGCACAAAATCGCATCAAGTGCGCCAAGTGTGTGCAAGAATCTCAATCAGGTGCACATGGTGCACGAAAACATACATCGAATATCAAAATCGAAATCACAGTTCAAAAATGCATGAAAACTAGGTCGAAACATATGTCAAAATCATGTGTAACCCCTATGCACGAAATCAAATCAACATCATAAAAGGTATTAAAACCAAATCAAGTGCACTGGGTATGTACTAAACAACATCAATACAACTGATACATGAAACACAAATAGAATATAATGAAGGTACACATAAGAAATACCAATTGTAGAACAAAATCCTCAAAATACCAAAATCCAATAACAGAAATATGAAATTCAAATCACCAAATCACAATCGTAAACACTATCGTCAATGTGCGCCTCTTTCCTCTGATGTCGATTGCTTCGAACTCGTCTCTTCGTAGCTGTGCTGACTGCGCTACTAACGGCAATACTCATATCTAGAGTCTCCCACGTATTCGATCCCTTCACTTGATATCCGGACTACATTAAACTTTTCGATCGATCCATCAAAATCCCATAATTCCCCGAGAGCTCAACACTCAAGTACAGTTTAAAAATATCCGGTACATACCCCAGCATCGATGGTCCGGCCGTAGAATGGCAAACCCAAGGCTCACTAATGGCACCGCGGAACTGCCGTAAACCCTAAGGTTCAAGGGCGTTCTCGTGGTCATTATGTCGAGTTAGGGTTTCATTCTTCTAGAGAGTCCATCGAAATACCTGCATGTTCTTCCGAATACCTTAAACTTGGGAAAATGGTTTTCTGATAATCGTTCGAACCCTTTAACTTCGTCTGGACGGCATGTGAATACCCTTCATCCGCACGCTAAACAATGCTTCAATCCTCAAGAATAACCAATACTCTAATGGTTATCGCATTCAAGCCGCAGCTCCCTCTGCCCGTGCGCCCGTGGCAACAGAAACCACCCTCCAACATCGACGAAGATAGATCAAAGGAACGAATGAAATACGGTGCAAACAAATGTACATCCTAAGGCTCCTTAAGCAGAGGAGCGTATCGTAAGTATGCCGCGGACCATACCCACGGTACGTTACTCTACCTAAATCACCTACTCCATCAACCAAGGATCACCTAGACTTATGCAAGGTTAAACCTAGCGCTCTGATACCAACTTTGTCACGACCCGAAAGTACGGAACGTGACCGGTACTTAGATTATGAAGCGTCTAGAGGCGCAACGTAACCTAAGTAAGCCGAAGCCCAGAAATCTAAACCATATAAAAGAAGAAGAAGTAAAAGAAAACATAAAGAAAATAAGTTTAAAAGTATCAGCAAATTTTCCCAAAAATTTCGGCAGAGTCTCCTCTGTAAAAACTGGCCCCAAACAGGTACAACAAGTACAATATACATAAACAATAAAAAGCATCCCCAAACGGGAGCTAGCTCAACACCAACAGGCGGAAACAACCACAATAAGCACAATAATATACAACGCCAAAGGGCGAGGCTCAAAAACTCAAAAGAAAACAATCCACCAAATCAGAATAATACATGCGCGACTCTAAGGTCGAAATAAATAACTGGTCCAATAAACTTTTCACGTAATACAAGTATGGTTGATGGAGATTTCTAGATACAAATGAAATAATACCAAAACAATGGCGGTCCAGATACAAGTGAACCAACCTACCGTGCAAATCACCCTGAAAGAAAAGATGTGCCAGCAACTGCTAGGGAAACCTGTACATCGAAGCTGTAATAAAATTTGGCACAACGGGGGTGTAGGGTTCCTAGGAACCCCAAGGAGGTTTCACAAGGCATCGATCATGCCAAATTAAAATTTTAACGGTGCCGAGAAACCCGACTACGGATCGTCGGCTAGAAGTTTAGGCGAAAAAGCTAACTAGTTAACAATTAACTAAGAGAATCGGAAATACAACCTTTGTAGATCCGGTGCTCCACCTCCATAGCTCCGCAATGAGGTCCTCTCCGCTGTCCAAAAAGAATCCGGGCTCTAGCGTCGACTTCATCGGAGAATAAGCGAGCTAGGTCGTCGATGTCCATGCCGAAGATGATCTACTTCGAGGCATCGCTAAATCAAGCTCCGACTTCACCAAGTCAAGAAACTTGTGAAGAAAACACACTCTACTACTTGGCAAGAGGTAGAGGATGAAGAAATAGGAAGTGGGTAGACTTTAGAATTGGATTTCTCACTTGTTTCCATCAATCACCATTGATGGAGCTTGCTTTCTTCACTTGAAGAAAGGAAGAAGAAGATGAAATTGTTATGATAAGAATAATATAAAATAGAAAATAAAATACATTCTTATCATAATATTAACCTTAGTTTAGTGTAGAGAATGGACCATGGTTAGATATGATGGTTAGGGTTAAGGAAGAGATAAGAATGGTTGACTTGATCAAAGTTTCAAGAAACTTCAACATAAAACAAAATAAGCCACCATCCTTAAATAATTTCCAAAATAAATAGATAAATAAATGAATAAATGAATAAGGAAATAGTAAACCCTAATCATTAAGTAAACCATGGTTTAATCTTTACACTTAACCAAGTTAATATGCATCATCAAACATGATACAAACATGTGCATAAAAGTATATCGCATATACAATGCGCACATCCGAGTGAAAAAATCCATCTTAAGTGAACCGATACTAGTTAATGCAAAGTAATATATCAAATATATAATTATGCATTAAATCATTAAATCAACACTTGATTCAATGATCCGGTCATGTCGCACACAACCGACTAGTATACAATGTATCGGCTTATCGAATCAATCCTTGATTCGATAACTAGGTTATATCACATACAACCATTCGACACATTCATCGCGAGAATGGAATACGGTATCACATACACGCATTATTCTCGGTCCCGCACATATCTCATATGCGCTCCTATTTCGTTTTGCTTGAGCCAGGAAACCTCTTTGTAGGACTCTAAAGACTCGTCAATACGCCGGCAGCGGATGATGATCATATCAAACATCCACAAGCTGCAAGCGGTCTGCTAAACGTAACGGCCACCCGGGTATTGAGCGATCTGAAGATCGACGAGCAAGCCCGCTCACACTCCAGCGAATCCGACCAGTAACACTACCGTACAGTCCGGTCCGATCGTCTGATATGTCGCATATCTCGCCTAGGGGTGGTAAACGTCAGACCCCAATAACTCGATAAGTCGTGTCGATATGAGGTCTATAACTGTTCGAGAAACTACTGGTAACACTTACCAGTAAATCTCAGCAACCCTGGCCAGGGATTTCCTGTTATAGCCAATCGAACACAGCGCAACATCAACCCCCTATACCGGGAGAGACGAATCCCCTCCTATCGCTCATTGCCTCCATGTGACTCGGGACTGTACCCAAAAACCACCGTTTTGCATGCCCTCTTGGACGTGGTAAGATGGAAATCAAAGCACAGTGGGAACCACACAAGACTCTATGACGATCTCGGGTCAACAGACTACTCTGTACCAGTGTCACCTGAGAACTGCCATCTGACGTGAGGTATAATACCATCTGGGAGTTCTCGGCGAGTCCGTCCAGTGTACCCAGTCTCTACTGAGCACCCGT
This sequence comes from Agapanthus africanus, assembly GCA_030015575.1. Classification (NCBI taxonomy): domain Eukaryota; kingdom Viridiplantae; phylum Streptophyta; class Magnoliopsida; order Asparagales; family Amaryllidaceae; genus Agapanthus; species Agapanthus africanus. Next base: position 369,820,084 of record CM057337.1, on the reverse strand, counting down.
ATATCATCTCTGATGTCAAACACCAATGGATATGGGATCATCCATCGCCCATATGTATGGGTCGAGAAGGTACACGCTAGTCTACTCTGGTATATCGATGCCCCGTCTCGATACACCCACGACTAGGGACTTTGAAGGATGTACTTATGGACTACCATGTCCCCACTAGTATGATCCGCATCACAGTCCAGGTAGTCAAGTACACATCCTAAGGGCTTTACCAACATGTAACAGAGAGACACCCAGTATACACGTTAAGGTAAAGTTCAACCAGATAGCATACTATCATGTCGAGAAAGAAAGTCCTCCCTATATATGTCCCAGCATCCACTACAATATACATCCTATGTACAGTAATGGCCTCTAGGGCATACATATAACTAACAATCTCCCACTTGCACTAGGGCCATCTGTAGCAGTGGTTGTAGTATCTCATACTCAACCATCCCATAAAAATCACTCTCTGGGAACAGGCCTTTGTGAGTGGATCCGCTGTGTTGTCCTCTGAGTCTACTCTCCAGACCTCGATCCCTTGGAGATCAAGCATCTCCATGATCAGGTGACACTGCCTTAGAATCTGTCTGGATCACTGATGGGACGGATGTTCCTCGGCATATGCCACAACTCCATTATCTCACAATGGTAGGAACTAAGTTCATCTCATGAACCAATATACACCCAGACTGCCTCTTTGGTAGCATCTTAAGTAGCGATGTATCCCGCCTTTATCTTCTAGTATGCCACGGTATCTAGCTTGGAACTCTTCCAACATACCGTCCCTCCACTGAGGGTAAAGACAATGCCTGTGACTGACATTCAGTCGTCTTTATCACTCTGGAACACTTCCAGTGATTCTCCCCAGGATCAATTGATACTATCTCACTTCAACAAGTGAGAATCCTAACATCCATTTAGATCTATCTCATAGATCCAAAATCCAGGAGTTAGTAGGTATCATTATGATCCTATATGGAGAATCATTGTGATAAACGGAGATTGACCGAGCGTAGCATAGGAAACTTCTTCCCTATCAAGAGTATGTCATCCACGTACTCTACGAGGATCACCACCATACTCCCTACTATCTTTTTGTTTATACAAGGTTCATCTACCATTTTGATGATGTCAAACTCTTTGACTACTTCATCAAAACAGATGTTCCAACTCCGCGATGCCTGCTTTAATCTTATAAAGCATCTTGCACACGTTTCCGCTGCTCCCACTGTCTACGAAGCCCTCTGGCTGTGTACTTATAGACGCACTCTTCTAAAACATCATTTAGAAAAGCAGTCATGACACCCAACCACCAGATATCGCAGTCATGGTATGTAGCCGTGACAAGTAGGATCTGGATGGACTTAAGCATAGGCACTTGAAAAGGTTTCATCATAATCCACGCCTAGTCGATGACGAAAAGCTTTAACAAGTCTAGCTTTGAAAGTCTCAACTTTTCCATCTACACCAAGTAATCTTCTCAAGATATACTTGCTCCTGATGGGGATTTAACCCTTCAGATATTGCAACCAAAGTCCATACTTTGTTGATGTACATGGATTCCATCTCAGATCGCTAAACATCCAGCCATTCTTACAGAGTCTTACTCTCGATGGCCAGCTCGAAGCTAGTTGGGTCATCATCTCATGATGCAATCCTCGCTCCCACTGTCATAGAGAAAACGAAGTATCTCTCAGGTGGGTGAGGAACCCTACTAGATCGGCGGAGAGGCTGAGGTTCATTGGTAACTATTGAATCCTTTGGTTCTCTCAAATCATCAGCTGCAGTTTGTATAGCTGGAACATTTCCAGTTTTACATAACAGTCCTTGCCTTGAGCTTGTCCGGATTTTTCTTTTAGACATAGCCCGGACAACCCCAAATCTTAACCAACTTAAGATATGGGCTCTTCCCTTTCCATATCACATATGAAGCGGTAGGCAACTGATTTGATTTGAACCCTATTCAATAGGTATGCATCTTCTCAAGTGCATAACTCCCAAAAAGAAATAGGTAACTCAGTAGTACTCATCATAGAGCACACCATATCAAATAGGGAGTATCTGCTCCGCCCCGATATACCATCGTACTATGGTGTATACAGGGGAGTAATGCTGAGAGAGAATCTCATTCTCCTTTAGAATAGTCCAGGAATTCCATGCACAAGTATTCTCCTCCCTGATCTCATCATAGGACATAATACTTATACCCGTATTTTGGTTCTCTACTTCTAAATCATATTCTGTGAATATCTCAAAAGGTTTGGACTTGTGTTTCAACAGGAACATATGTCTGAATCTTGAGAGATTATCAGAGAATGTAATGAAGTACAAAGAACCGGTCTTGGCATATGTAGACAGGGGACCTTTATACATCAACATGTATCATCCCAAGAGTTTACCAACTCTTTCTCTGTTTCCAGTAAACGGAGCTATGGTCATCTTATCTTTGTGATATGACTGGCGAGTTTCACAAGATGTAAATTCAAACTGATTTAAATATGCATCTAAATATAACTCAGCCAGTCGGGTCGCATTGATATGACCTAGTCTACAATACCTCAAGAAGGATTCGTTCATTTCTGAACTCTTCCTCTTGTGTGTGTTCTGTATATTAAAGAACTGTAGTTTGATTTAGAACGTCAATGCTTTTAGATAACGTGCCTGAACCGATCAACTTTTGATATAGGAAATGTTCAAAACATTATCCAACTATACAAAATTTTATCATTTCTTTACTGATAAAGAGATAGATATGATTTTGTATATCAGGTTCGGTATCTAATAACATTCGTTCAGAATCAATGTATTGGTAATACAGGGTGACAGTGACCAACAGACTTGGCTGCAACATTTGCCCCGTTTTCTGCCTCATGAAACTTATCACCCGTTCTCAGTTTTCTACCTTTCTGTAGCCCTATGTAATAGATTACATATCTGGGATCCTGATCTGGTATCACATACCCAGGACGTAAAGAATACTGAGAAACAATTCTTGTAATGAACACACCCGAAGATGATGCATCAACATGCACTCTCTTCGTTTGGGCGGCACGGGAAATCTGGTATTCCCCAATTTCCTGCTCTGTCTTATAACAATTATAAGTTGGAGCGGGAGCAACGTTCCCCAGCTCAGTATAACAAGCGGGTTCGATCAATATTCCATTTTATTATCTTGATTAAGGCGTGACATGGTCGCTACCAGGAGAGAGAGAGAAGAAAACACTCAGCGTGCGCTCTTGCAAGAATAGATTGGTTATTATTTTATCTAATCAGGATGGCTCCCACTGCTTTTTATCAAATCTTCCTTCAAACCCTAAAAGGAAAGACTAGCCGGGATTAATTACACACTATAAGTTTGCCAATCTTTCAGCCAGGCCAGTGTCGGTACTTTGAGGGAGGTCCCCCGTGCTTTCGCACGAACATAATTAATGTAAACCTCGTTTTCCCAGAGGCGTAACCCCGTTAACACCTTTCTAGACACCTACTCGATCGGCTAATTGTAATGTATAAAACTCTCCCAGGAGTAACACTTACTCGCAGCGGGTATCGGGATCCAACTATCTCATAGAAGGTATGCAATCTCATTACAAATTTCAACACTTGAAATTCCCGATAATATTTTGCCCCTAGCGTCCTATGACCATGACGCAGGCCAACAAACCATAGTCCGCTAGTCAAGTTCAACCCATCATTTCCTGATTGAATTAAACCCACCCGCACGACCCTCGACGCAGGCCAACAAAGTCGCACGACTACCCTAATCCAATCACATCATATGCTTATGCAGATAAGCACCAGTTAGCTACCGCACACTACGCCTTGACGCAGGCCAACAAACGTAGCACGAATACTAACTACTACTTATCTGAAATGACGGAGGGCTACGACAGTTTTTTCTGAAAACCTATTGCGTAATGAACTTGATATCGTTGTAGAATCAAATGAATTTTTGAAATGGAGTATTTTTGAGGCTTTTCTAGTTTTGCTAAAGGAGTCACTCCCGGTGAAGGGATCGTCGGTCCTTTCCTCGTCGAATGAGGTGCGGCATATATCATATATATCACTGTGCAAAGCAAAAACACTTAAAAGCTATCAAAAGACAAACCGAGTGTGTAGCATCTGCCAGTTATTGCTAAAGGAGTCACTCCCGGTGAAGGGATCTCGGTCCTTTCCTCATCGAATAAGGTGCAGGATATATCACATATACCGCTATGCAAAGCAAGAACTGTAGCTACCTGTTTTATTTTGAAATTCGATTCTACAACATCTTAGGTTTCTTTTATTTCATTAATCACATTAATGAAGTCCCATCATTTAAGTACCTAAACATCACAGATAAATACGACGTACACTTATGCCATTCGTATTCGCCTCGATGTCCCCTCGTGCACCGTTAGGTTAGGTAACTAACGGCAGAGCAGGGCAGGGCTAGCGCGGGTGTAAAACATAAGTAACATCTATATAATATATCATATATACTATATACTTCATCTATCACAGAACATCACATGATCACATCACAGATATCGCAGCAGAAGAATCATATGAAATATTGGATATACTAGGACGTTTGTATTTTCAATACGAGCCAGTATAAAACACGGATTCCACGGTCGTGATGAATAGCCAAACCCACACCCCTAGACCCCTACGAGAGCGGCAAGTAACCCTACCAATTCTGGAGTTAGGAGACCCGGACTCGACTCCTCGAGTTGGTCTCCCACTGGACTCCAGAACCCGGTTACTTGTGCTCCCCTCCTTGGGTCTATCCTAGTGCGGAAAAGTAAATAATATACAAACGGTGACTACTTCCGCAACCTGGAAGTGCCCCAATAAAAGAATATTACATACAAGTTTTTACATGAATGAAAATGAAAAACACTCATCTCACATAAAAACCCCCGGCTATTCAAACACGACGATCCAATATAACATATCCAGCAACACATAACATCACATGTCATCAACGTAAGTAAATATGCGCATCCCAATTGTCGTTGGCATATAGCAACGAAACCGGCGATATCACATATTACACTTACGGTCACAGAAAAGAAAGTGTAAAACTACAACAGTTGGAATCCGCAATCTGCATAGACATCGCATGCCTAATCAAATGAATACCTTAGACATCACATGCCTAACAATTATAAACCCCGCATTTTAGTCTCAAAATCGAAAACACTTTTCAATATCAAGTCGGGCAATTCAACAAGATTCCCGACATCCTGATCGAATACTCGTCGCAAACTTCAGTAGACGGCCGCACCCCCGATACCGACGACGAAATGCACCAAGGCGGAACACCGCTGCCGCGAGCACCCGAACGGATGCTTTCGGCGACGGGGTTCTCCTACAGTCACTTGGTTGGGGCTATGGAGCGAGGCTGTCTATTAAGTTTAACCGGCGAATATCCGCGTACGCTACGTGATTGCGACGGACTTTTGATCACATCAAAATTCCATGGCAACCGATCAAGTGAGACTAAACTGCTACGTTTATAACATTCATTCAGTTATCTCATAACTATTTGTGAATTCCAATTGTTGTATCCCATTCCAGATAAATAGAAAATGTTAAACTTTTCGATCGAACAATCGAACACCCAAGTTTTCCCGATACAGCTCAACACATGAAATAAGTCTAACAACATTCCGTTCGTGCCTCAGTACCAACGGTCCAGCCGTAGAAGGGTCAAGCCAACGCCTCACATGTGGCACGCCGTACTGCCCCAAACCCGAAGGTTCAAAGGGCAGTTCAAGACGGTCACATAATCGAGTTAAGGTTTGTTGTCTTCTAGAGGGTCCATCGCGTTACTTGCACTCTTAGAACGTCGTTAAACTACGGAAAAATCCAACACTTGGAAATTTCCCGGCAGGGGAAAAATTGGGTATTTATATCCGGTCGAACTTTTTAACATATTCTAAAATTTATCCGGAAAGCCACACAGACAAAATTTGATACTCCGATCGAAACACCGAATCCCCAAATCACAGCAGAAAATTCAACTCTTGAATAAAAATTAAAAATTCCCAGAAAATCCAACACCAGAAATAATGAATTACAGTACAAACAGTGAATGATGATGTCAACAACATGCCGTGGAACCGCAGCAGAAGCTGGGCTTCTGCCGCGGTTCCGCCGCCGTTTAAATGAATCATGGGCCTGAGTTTATACCGTAATCCTTAGAATTGTTTACTGAATTTTCTAGACATTTTTAATACACAAAAATCCACATTTTTAAAATCTGGACAGAGAGCATTTTGGGTTTGGGTTTTCGGGTTCGTTCGGGTTTCAAAATCCGTCTAGACTTCGCCTAAGGCTCTAGCTAGTCTCTGATACCACTGTTGGGTTCCTAGGCACCCCAAGGAGGTTTCACAAGGCATCGATCATGCCAAATTAAAATTTTAACGGTGCCGAGAAACCCGACTACGGATCGTCGGCTAGAAGTTTAGGCGAAAAAGCTAACTAGTTAACAATTAACTAAGAGAATCGGAAATATAACCTTTGTAGATCCGGTGCTCCACCTCCATAGCTCCGCAATGAGGTCCTCTCCGCTGTCCAAAAAGAATCCGGGCTCTAGCGTCGACTTCATCGGAGAATAAGAGAGCTAGGTCGTCGATGTCCATGCCGAAGATGATCTACGTCGAGGCATCGCTAAATCAAGCTCCGACTTCACCAAGTCAAGAAACTTGTGAAGAAAACACACTCTACTACTTGGCAAGAGGTAGAGGATGAAGAAATAGGAAGTGGGTAGACTTTAGAATTGGATTTCTCACTTGTTTCCATCAATCACCATTGATGGAGCTTGCTTTCTTCACTTGAAGAAAGGAAGAAGAAGATGAAATTGTTATGATAAGAATAATATAAAATAGAAAATAAAATACATTCTTATCATAATATTAACCTTAGTTTAGTGTAGAGAATGGACCATGGTTAGATATGATGGTTAGGGTTAAGGAAGAGATAAGAATGGTTGACTTGATCAAAGTTTCAAGAAACTTCAACATAAAACAAAATAAGCCACCATCCTTAAATAATTTCCAAAATAAATAGATAAATAAATGAATAAGGAAATAGTAAACCCTAATCATTAAGTAAACCATGGTTTAATCTTTACACTTAACCAAGTTAATATGCATCATCAAACATGATACAAACATGTGCATAAAAGTATATCGCATATACAATGCGCACATCCGAGTAAGAAAATCCATCTTAAGTGAACCAATACTAGTTAATGCAAAGTAATATATCAAATATATAATTATGCATTAAATCATTAAATCAACACTTGATTCAATGATCCGGTCATGTCACACACAACCGACTAGTATACAATGTATCGGCTTATCGAATCAATCCTTGATTCGATAACTAGGTTATATCACATACAACCATTCGACACATTCATCGTGAGAATAGAATACGGTATCACATACACGCATTATTCTCGGTCCCGCACATATCTCATATGCGCTCCTATTTCGTTTCGCTTGAGCCAGGAAACCTCTGTGTAGGACTCTAAAGACTCGTCAATACGCCGGCAGCGGATGATGATCATATCAAACATCCACAAGCCGCAAGCGGTCTGCTAAACGTAACGGCCACCCGGGTATTGAGCGATCTGAAGATCGACGAGCAAGCCCGCTCACACTCCAGCGAATCCGACCAGTAACACTACCGTACAGTCCGGTCTGATCGTCTGATATGTCGCATATCTCGCCTATGGGTGGTAAACGTCAGACCCCAATAACTCGATAAGTCGTGTCGATATGAGGTCTATAACTGTTCGAGAAACTACTGGTAACACTTACCAGTAAATCTCAGCAACCCTGGCCAGGGATTTCCTGTTATAGCCAATCGAACACAGCGCAACATCAACCCCCTATACCGGGAGAGACGAATCGCCTCCTATCGCTCATTGCCTCCATATGACTCGGGACTGTACCCAAAAACCACAGTTTTGCACGCCCTCTTGGACGTGGTAAGATGGAAATCAAAGCACAGTGGGAACCACACAAGACACTATGACGATCTCGGGTCAACAGACTACTCTGTACCAGTGTCACCAGAGAACTGCCATCTGACGTGAGGTATAATACCATCTGGGAGTTCTCGGCGAGTCCGTCCAGTGTACCCAGTCTCTACTGAGCACCCGTATATCATCTCTGATGTCAAACACCAATGGATATGGGATCATCCATCGCCCATCTGTATGGGTCGAGAAGGTACACGCTAGTCTACTCTGGTATATCGATGCCCCGTCTCGATACACCCACGACTAGGGACTTTGAAGGATGTACTTATGGACTACCATGTCCCCACTAGTATGATCCGCATCACAGTCCAGGTAGTCAAGTACACATCCTAAGGGCTTTACCAACAAGTAATAGAGAGACACCCAGTATACACGTTAAGGTAAAGTTCAACCAGATAGCATACTATCATGTCGAGCAAGAAAGTCCTCCCTATATATGTCCCAGCATCCACTACAATATACATCCTATGTACAGTAATGGCCTCTAGGGCATACATATAACTAACAGGGGGTGAGTTGCCAACTCGTGAGTAGAAGACATCTACGAAAAGAAATCGAATGCACGATGCTATCCTAGGTCATAATAATACACTACTGCATCCCAATCACCTAGTAATAGCAGGGTAATACTACGTGTAAATGCAGATACTCCGTGCTCATGTCAGTGCCTCATATAGTACTATGTCATATGAATGGGTATGCATGCACTATGAATGTAAAGTAACAAATCCTGAAATCCAGATATCTGTATAAGTAATCTTTAGCTGTTATCATAGTAAAATGTGTATAGGAATCTGAAATCCCAACAATGAAATCCATGGAAATCCGTGTCAAGCATCGACACAACACATGTAAATCTCAAGTCTCAATATCTCGGGCTCCGTCAGTCCGGATCGGCCCATATCATCAAATCTCACGACAACGGTTGGTATCCTCCGGATATCCACCGCGCCAGACATCACCGGTAGGTAGCCTTCCCCTGCCAGGCTCATCGTCTACAACTCGATCTTCTTGCTCCGGGGTACCATACCGGGCCCACCATGTACCCGAGACGGTTCATCTACTCCTCGAATCGGGTCTCGAAATCCATCAGAAAACATGAAATCTCATGGTGGACGACACATACATCACGAGAAAACCGCATCTTACATATTAAAAAGAGAGGAGGAGAGAGAGAGAAAAGTTTTTATATATTCTTGCGGTTTTCCCCAAAAATCCAGAAATCTCATAGAAATCCAAATCTCAAAATCATGAATAAGTATATGATAAGTGTCGGCATATGCCCCATAATACTGCATGATAACATGAAAATATGATTGCATGAATGTCTAAGTAATAAATGCCATGTCTAGACTAATATCTGAGAGTAATCACAATATTAAATATCGATCTAGTTGCTAGCTGATTCTATCAATAAAAGATAATATGATCTAAAGTGTACGTGACATAGCAATTACCGATGATGATGTGTGTGAGCCGGTAAATAAGTGTGCGTGGGATATGCGCATCATCGGTATTGGTGCTGGTGTCCTAACAGGTAAAGTTTATACTGATTATAGCAACATATGTATGAACATGCAACATTATGATTACAATGTGAAAGTAAAGACGGATGTGTGTTATCCACTCATTTGATATACAATTACTACTACCATTATATGACTCGAACCTAACCTAGAGTCCATCTAATCCCCCCTAAGGAAAACTAAACCTAAGAACTGGTCGATAGAAGTACACCTAAAGCCTGAGTCCATATCTCTAATAGTCGGCGATCCTGCCTCAATAGCGTCACGTACATAGTATGACTTCCTCAAATCAAGAGTGCGGATCAATCATCACATCTATGCCTCGTATGGTAAAATCCATCGTACGGCATCCCAATATCGGGGTACGGGTCAAATATCACCTACGTGTCTCATTATTCGTATAATATCATCATCAACACATGTCATGATCGATGTGCTATGCTGTTATCGCATACATCAATTATATAACATTGCCATCATAAATATACCTCATTAATTTATCCTCAGAAATAGCATGTCATATGTATCATGTTGTGATTAAGTCATACCGATATCATATAGTCATCAAGTCACACCTATATGATATCGACATCAGGTCACACCTACATGATGTCGTAATCAAGTCATACATATATCATATCGTGATCAGTCACAAGTTACAGTTCGGGTTCTATTTTAGAGTACCATATACCTCAATATCATCACTACCCATTATAATTTATGTATAGCTGTTCATTATCTCATTCTCTAATGATCCGCTAACACTTTAATACGACTGTATAGTCAAGAATCACGGCATCAAGCCCAGTTATACTGTTTCATTCCCGTGTATCATATCACATCAATGTATCCCATACCCATGTTGTATATATATATACATATACCTATACCTAGTCCTATATATATATACACCTACACGTATACACCATGTCGAGTTTCAGTGTGTGCGTGTGTGTGTTTCTACCTGAAACCTACGAACCTCTTCCAAGATATTCATCCTCTGATATGGTCTTCCAAAATCAGTCTAGTCCAGCCTAGGGTCATTACTAGGGTCCTACTGATTAAGAATCTAGGGTCACATCTGACTTCCTAATGTCAATAAGTACTATTCCTATTCTACGTTGCGGGAGTGCTAAACGCCATCCACCCGACTTCCCCCCGTAGATATGCATCTACTCACCTGGTCCACGTCCGTCGAAGACGGTGTCGCCATCCTCCTCTTCATCGCCCGCAGTCCACGTGAGGGGTACCTAAACGCAAACATATAAATAGTATCGTAAACTGATTCACATACAAAAGTCAAAACGACGCAAGGAACAAGCATAGGTTAAAACTTATGTCCCGTCCACGCAAAAGAACAAACTATCGCTCGATATCGGCATACAAACTCCGATGGATCGAGATAACATCAACAAATAACTCATAGTTTTAAAACTCATTACTTATATTATAAAACATGATTTAATTCATCGAAACACTAAAATCCATCAAATCGCCCGATTTCGTAAAACCCGAAAATGCCAATTTACCGTTTTTCTTCAAAACTTGACATTTAAATGAAACCAATGGTCATAAAATTCATTAGATAGCATAACTAGACTATACAACCCATTACTATATTTTTATTACATAAATTTGTATTAATTTGAAATTTCTAGTTTGCAATCTTTAGCAATTTTCAACATGTTACAAGGAAAATACCACAATTCCACTCCTAAACATGATTTTACATGAATTAATGTCTTAAACTAAAATTCATGATGATAATGATATAATTAAACCATAATTTATATTTTTAATCTCATTTATTTAGGAATTTCCAAAATCTAGTTTAAAAAAATAGCATTTTATTAGTATTTTCCAATTACCAAAAGAAACTAGTGATCAAACTAAGTTTTTCTTTCCATTAACATGCTAATATTCTCTCTAAAACTACAATCTAATGATAGAAACCTTAATTAGAATTTTATATTACCCACAAATACATTTTAAAAAAAACTAGTTAGCTAAATAGCATAATTAAATCAATTTTGGATAACAATTTACAATATATCATCCATACAATAATTTCCACTTCTAAAAATGTTAAACTAGTTATTATAACCCTAATTAATTAATAAAAACCACAACTTGAATTTACAAACCCTAACTTGAATTTTAAAATTTGCAAATAGAATTAATTTAATAAATCTAATTATGCTTTAAAAGAAACATCTAATAGAAATAAATCAGAGAAAGATTTATACCTCCACAACCTAAACTCCAAATATGAAAATGAGCCTCCAAAATGCATGCTTTCCCACTCAAAATTCCATGTAAAGAAGAGCAAAGAATAAAGGGTAGGAATTTATTAGGATTTTGTGCAATTTTTATTGATTTTTGGAGGATTTTTGATGATTTTTGGAGTAAAAATAAAATTGGAAAATGGGGGGCTGCCATGGGGGTGAGGCCGGCCAAGTTTGGGAGGTGAGGGAGAGAAAGAAATGAGTGAGGAGTTGTGTAGAAGTTTCCCCCAAAATATCACTTCATTATGTCTTTTCATGATTTATTTAACTTTCTTTTATTTCTTTACTAAAAACAACCAAGAAAACTCTAGAATTTTGGAAAAATTTGCAAATAAATTTTGTATGATACACACTAAATTCTAATATTCCATGGTTCATTTTTACAAATTAAAACCATTCAAATTTTTAATTTACACTAATTTAGTGTAAAAATAAAGCTTATGTTAATATTTAAAATAATTAATTTAAGAAAAATATTTAAATAAACTAAATATTTATAAGTGGCTAAATAAACACCATTTACTAGTGATTACATAATTAAAATAGGTATTTTTGAAATTATAATGAAAAACAATCACGGTTTAGTTTTACGAAAAATACATTTTACTTTACCGAAAATCATAAAATTTACTTAAACAATTTTATTCATTTAATTATTTATTTAATTATTTTTGAAACGTTACACAAGGTCATCCTACACTCCGAAAGGTAAAACCTAACGCTCTGATACCAACTTTGTCACGGCCCGAAATTGGCACGTGACGCACTCAAACTACGTAACGTTTACTGGCGTAACGCAGTTCAAGTAAGCCAAAACCCAGTAATCTAAACAATCAAAGGTAATAAGTGATAAGAACATTGCTAAAACTTTTGAAAAATCTCAAGTACAAATTATTTAAAGTCCAAATTTACTTTCTAAAAAATTTTGGCAGCACCTCCTTTGTAAAATCTAGCCCCAAAAATGGGTACATACAAAAATATAAATAAAGCATCCCCAACGGGAGCAAATCCACGCCTAAAGGCGAAAAACAACCACCACAATAGATATACGATGCCGTAGCGAAGAAAATGGACGATGTAAATAAAACAACATAAAAGACATCCAAAGTCACAAAAATAATATACAACATGGATTCTCACAACTCGTCTCTAAGTCAAATACATGAAGGTGGTAGATGGGGAGTACTAGATACAACGAATATACAAATGAGCATCATCGGATAACCGCAAAACCCACTTATAGCAAAACTGCACACAGTCAGTCGTAGCGGTATCCGCTGTAAAAGATGATACGATGTGATGAAAAAGCCCTGCCGCGACGGCTTTGAGGGACACTTGCAAACACTGTGGCACAACGAGGGTGAGTTGCCAACTCATGAATAGTAAATAACATATGCAGGTAATCGCAGGTATGCACGTACTGCGGCAATATATCACATGCAAGCTGATAGCAATAAATAGCACTATGTATATGCAACAGTCATGAAAGGTACTCTATCAGGTACTACTAAAACATGAAACAATGCATATCAAATAAATGATGAGTATGGGATAAAATATATCATCAACACGGAATCCTCATCATGGAGAAGCTAGTGTCCATCAATGACACTCCAAATCCTAATACCATAGGCACCGCATCGTCCGATCGGCACTCGTAACCTGTAAGCCTCATGGAACCTGAGTGTCCAACATCGACACCCGAAAACATCATGAAAACTATGCCCGTATATGTGTGTGTGTGTGTGTGTGTGTTTGTGTGTGTGTGTGTGTCCCCCTCAACGACACATCAAAATCATGGAACCTGAGTGTCCAACACCGACACTCGAAACATCATGAAACCCGTGTCCATCATCGACACGTAAATCCTCATATCACATTTGTACATCTCATGGAACCTGAGTATCCAATATCGACACTCGTAATCTTCAGAACATGAATGTCTAACCTCGACACTCGCAATCCCCATATCCATACATCTCTCGGAACATGAATGTCCAACCTCGACACTCGCAATCCTTGGAACATGAATGTCCAACCTCGACACTCGCACTCCCTATATCCATACATCTCTCGGAACATGAATGTCTAACCTCGACACTCGCAATCCTCGGAACTTGAATGTACAACCTCGACACTCGCAATCCCCAAATCCAGATATCTTTCGGAACATAAGTGCCCAACATCAACACTCGAAAATCCCTAAATCCAGAGAAAACGGGTTATCAAACAATACATAATTTTCTTTAAATACCCTCACGGTTCTCAAATCCATAAAACATCAAGTAATGAATAAGAATACTTGCATAGATCATTATGATGATATATATATATATATTATATATATCTTTACATAAATAACAGCGTCCCATACCACTGATATATATATATATATATATATATATATATGTATGTATCAGCATCCCATACCACTGATATATACCCACAGGAGTAAAACATCCAGAAAACATCATATGAAATCCATATCTCAATGCGAAATCCATGAAATATAATATATGCAACATGAAACAGTAATATGAGCATATAAAGGAAAAATCGCTATTTAACTGCAACAAGTTATTAAATATACCATGCGGTTCCTAATTTCTCCGAAATCAAATGCAATATCATATACAGGTGAACATGTAGCTATAGCCAGGTATATGTGTAAACATCTAGGTATGTAGGTACACTACCTATCATATGCGCAATCGCATAAGAATCAATGACCCAATGTCAATGACAATACAATACCACATAGGTATATGTAATCCTAGCAAGGTAAGTGGGTGTACTTGTAAGTATGTATGCATGATGTATATATAGCTATATCTCATATGTGTATATACCTGCTAATAACGATGTAATACCCTCTAGGTATAGGTGTAGCTATGTCCAGGTATGTGTATATACATGTCAATAATGATGTAATACCCTCCAGGTATATGCGTAGCTGCAGCATAGCAAGGTATATGTGTGTACATGTCAATAATGATGCAGTACCTTCCAGGTATATGCGTAGCTGTAGGATTGCAAGGTATATGTGTGTACATATCAATAATGATGCAATACCCTCTAGGTATATGCCTAAGCATGTAGCTATACAGGTATGCTATATCTTATATGCACAATGGAAATAAGGATCATGTCTCAATGTCCCTAACCAATACAATATCGCGTATGTAAAGGTGTTGTGTGTGTTATAGCAGTTATCCACAGTGTGGGTGTAGTATACAATTTGTGCTCGTGCAACATGACCCGTCAATAATAGTGCAATGTCCAATGGGTACAACTCCCAGCACAACAAGTAATAATACGAAATGAAGTTCATGCACAATATCTATATGTGAAATACTTGTAACTAATAATCAAGTCATATAATCCAGCCCTGACGCATAACGCCATGCGGGTGATCCCCTGTAGATGTTAAATCTACTCACAGATGTTCTCGAGCTAAGTAATCCAATCACTTGCTTCCCTTTCTTCGCAGCGTCCGAAGTCGCTGCTCGCGATCCTAAAATTTCACGAACATAACACATAAGACTAAATATCCAGCGTCAACACAAAGGCAACGAAACGCAAGGATAACGTCCTCAAGAAAAACACACTGTGCTTTCAGTACACAAAACGCGTACAATATCGGCACAACCCTAGCTAGGATGACACAACCACCAAGCCTAGACCTCGATAGTACCGATCGCGCATTCACAATACAATATAAATCATGGAAACTAATATATATAACAACACAAGGTGCATTGAAACCCACGCTTAATTTGTCCGAAAATGTAGTAAGCAACTTTTAATCATTTTAGCCCAAATCTACAAGTTTAACCAAAACTAGTAATCACAACCATCTCATAATAGCTTGATTAAACCACACAAACCTTTACAATAATTTTAATCTCACCCAAAAGTGATTTAGTAAAAGTTTAGTTTGCAATTAAGCTAATTAGATAATTTGGAAAAATATCATTTAACAATTTTGCACTAGGTTAAGTTTTATCCAAATCTAAACTTCACACTTAACCATTACAATAAAAAAATCCCTAACTTGATTATCAAAAACCTTTTCTAGAAATTCTAAATATGCAAATTAAAGCCATATTTAAACATCTAACAAGCTAGCATAATATATTAAAGCAACAACTAAGCTTAGGGTAAGGATTTATACCTCACACTAGAATCACAAACTTGCAACTTGAAGTCCAAATTAGCCTCCAAAATGCTAACTTCATGAAGATCCAAGCTTAATTAGCTTAAAGAATAATTTGTATGGATTTGTATTTGAGTTTGTGGGATTATTCTATGATTTTAGATGAATTATTTGAGCTTGAAAGAAGTGAAAATGGGGTGAAAATAAAATAGTGTAGCCAAGGGGTGGGTTGGCCACACAAGAACGAAAAGAAAATTGTGTGGAAATTTCCAAGTTAAAACATATTAATGTTCAATTAATAAGCTTATCCTTATGCCACCTCTTAATTCCTTTTCTTTTCTAATTAAAATTTTCCTTTAATTCAACAAATATCTAGATATTTTGGAGAGATATTTTGCATGGATGGATTAATGCTTAATCTTGTGATTAAGTTAGCATAATTAACCCAATCAAATTTGTAATTATCACTAATTAAGTGCATAATTAAAAGCTTATAATAATATTTTAATTAAGGAAAAATATTAAAATGAACCAAAATTTTCATGTGACCACTAAAAACCGCAAACTAGCAATTTCCAAAATAAACTAGGTGCAGTGAATTCTACACAGATAAAATATCACTATAAGGTTTTTACCGAAAAACACCGCCTATTTTATCTATTAACTAAAAATTCACATAACGATTTCTAAAACGTTATAGTAGCTCTAATTTTTTCTTTGCATAGCGGTATTTCTTGTAGAATATCCTGCACCTCATTCGATGAGGAATGAGCCGAGATCCCTTCACCGGGTGTGACCTCTTTAGCGAAACTAGAAGATACTACAACCCACTCTGTTTTGTCTTTTGATTGCCTCTTTAGTTCTTGCTTTGCATACTGGTATTTGTGAAATATCCTGGACCTTATTCAATAGGGAAAGAGCCGAGATCCTTTCACTAGGAGTGACCTCTTTAGCAAAACTAGCAAAAGCCTCAAAAACACTCCTTTTCAAAATCACTGGATTCTATAATGATATCAAGTTCATTACGCAAAAGGTTTTTCTAAAAACCTGTCGTAGCCCTCCGTCATTTATGTAAGACTAAGGTAGCGCCCAGGCCTTCTTTCCGAGGCCAAAATGCGGAAACAAAAGTTTTTCTTAATATTAAACCGGCGCTATCGTATGCTTAAAACTCGGATCGTAACCATTAACTTACAACTATCTATCAAGAGAGTGGCTTGGAAGGCTATACCGATCGATCCGTGTCCTTCGGTCTTTGGCCACCATCCCAAGATCCTCGCGGCATCTCCGGTCTCGATCTCCTCGTCGGAAAGGGCCCTACATCGTCGATTCTTTTTACGGGCTCCCGCTTCATCCGAAGAAACTCGGGCACGAAGTGTGCTAGCCTACGTGTCCAAGGTGATGTAGAGAATGTTTGTGATCACTTTGTCTCTTGCATCCATGGCTTGTATGGAAGTTAAAGATGATGCCATTAATGGAGACTTTGAGCTAAAGGAGGAAGAAGAAGAAGAGAAGACTTTCTCTTCTTTTCTTTTCTTTTCTTTTCTTGTGATGTTCTAATAGAATGAGAGAGAGTGAGAACAATAATATGAGAGCTAGCTCATCATGGTAGCCCCTCTCTCTATCCTTTTATCAAATCATCACAAAACCATCATATAATGAGACATTAGTGCTAAAAAAGAGACCATGAGTCACCTAATATGTCCATGTCACATTAAATGCATGTCATGATGAACTCTAGCTCATTATTTCCAAATGCAAACATTAATCCAAATGTTTGCCACAACAAAAAGATACGGCAACATCTAAAGTAAACTCGTAACGGATCACAAGGATACCCCTCACCTGTATATACATACTTGCATCCGCATTCCGACTGAATGCGAATGCGATGAGACTAATGTAATCCAACAAATCTAATACTAGGATCCGGCTTAAACCAAAGTTCACTAGTATGATCCGTTCGATCATGATCCGTGCAATACCTTACGTATATGATCGAACCCTGCCATATATCATACGGCCTCTACAACGTTTCTCCCGAAACTTGAGAAACTGTCTGTGGGGGACTCTAAACACTCGTCAATACTTTGGCTGTTGATTTAACCAATTAGCAGGTCAGAGGTATTGGCCGTACGTAACGGGCTACCAAGTATTGACCAAAAGGGAGGTCGATGAGCGAACTCATCCTGACACCCTACTGAACCTGTCAGTGACAATATCTGTACAGTCTGGTCCGTTCGTCTATGAGCATCGCATGGCGGGCCTAGGGGGTTGGTAAAAGTCAGACCCCTAAAAGCGGTACAAGTCGTGTCGGAGTGTAGCCCAGAACACCTTGAGATACTACTGGAATACCTACCAGTAAATCTCCTGCTTCGGCCGAGGGCTTTGTGTAATGGCTCTCCTAGACACAGCGCAATCTCACCCCCAATACCGGGAGAGACGAACCCCTGCCGATCCGCTCACTGCCTCCATGTGGCTCGGGACTGTACCCAACTAAAACCTGTTTGCACGACTCCTTTGAGCCGTGGTAGGGTAGTAATCAAAGCACAGTGGGAACTCACATGAGACAAATGACGATCTCAGGTCAATAAACTAACCTGTACACATGTCACCAAGGAACTGCTATCTGACGTGAGGTATAATACCAACTAGCATGTTCCCGGCGACTCCTGTCCGGTGTACTCATAACCCAATGAGCACCTGTATACATCTTAGGTGAACCAACTGACACCAGTGGCTTGTGAGACCAGCCACCGCCCTTCATCGGGGTCTCGAGTGTATACACTAGTCTACTAATGGAGTATCGATGCCCTGTCTCGAAACTCCCACGACCAGGGACCATTTAAGGATGTTCTTATAGACCCCCAGCTCCCACGTATATGATCGCCATCATACTGCTGGTCGTCAAGCAAGAATCCTATAGGCTCTACCAACGTGCAATAGTGACCTATAATGTCACCTAAAGCAGTGCACGATGATAAAGATGAACCATGGTAGCATACTATTCTCTATCAACGTGTAATAGTGAACCACAATGTCACCTAAAGCATGTACACGATGATAAAGACAAATCAGATAGTATACAATCATCCTGAGTAACACTGTCCTACCGATATAGGTCCTCCCTCAATTATTGCAATCACGTGCCTGTGATCCAATAATTGACTCTGAGGGCACTATATCCAACAATCTCCCACTTGCACTCAAGGCTAATTATTGCGATGTCGCATACTCACAGCCCGTGCGATACCGAACACCCAACTCCTCTACTAGTCAGTCTTACAAAGCCCGTTTGCGAAACTATTGCGTTCGAGAAACAGCCTCAGCTAGTGGATCCGCCCTGATGTTTCTTTCTATGTCTCTCTTAATCTCAAGTTCGCGGAGAAACCTATCTCCCGAAATGAGCAATACCTGTCTTAGAATATGTCTGGATATTTGATGGGACCTAGTTCATAAATGAACTCCAAATCCAAAGTTCTTAGACTGTATCGTCAACTGAACTTAATCAGTATCCTGCGTAATACCTCCCTAAGTGTCCGCTTGGATCACCTGTCCAAAACACTGCCCCTCGTCAGAGGGAAAACTACAACTCTGACAGCCACTCTGTCATCCAGGTCACCTTGGAAGCCTGGAATGATAACTGTCTCCCGAAGGAGGATGCCGTTATCATATCCCTAGAACATCCACTTATGTTCTAAAACTGCTTCCGAACGTTTCTCCAGGATAGGATTAATATCTTATTGCATCTACTGCAAAAACAACATCTGGTGTGGTACTTGACATCTCATGATCAACTCAATTGCCTAAGCAAGTGATCTGCCAATCATGCATATCCCTCTCCCCTTGAGTCTGTAAGACACCTTTAGAGAGGGTGACTCCATCACCTGCAGGTACACTACCGTGCCAGGAGTCGTCCATTCTAAAACACCTTTAGAATACTATCTAATTTCCCAAATTGGGACACTTCCCAAATCTAGATCTAAAACCATAGATCTAGCAACCAGAATGTCTGATATTATATCTATATCCCATGTTGAGAAAACACTTTGTGACAACCAAAGTATAACCGATTGTAGTATAGGAATTTCACTTCCTACTCTGTGTATGTCATCCAAATACCAGGACATCACACCCTATTACCTTCTTAACAGATCCATCCCCTATTCTGATGAAGTCAAACCTATGACTGCCACATCAGAAATAGATGATCCATCTCTGCTATATCTGCTTTATTCTATAAATAGACAAAAGCTACTTGTCCACTATACTTCCGCTGCTCCCACTGACTACGACAACCCTCTGGCAGAATAATATACACGTGCACTTCTAAAGCCAGTTCAGAAAAACGCTATACTTATCCTCCTGGCGGGTCTCATAGTATAGAACAACAACAATGACAAGTCTGGGTAAACAAGAACCTCCCTGTTACCGTCTTTGAGCATACCGGAGTACCTCTCGGATGCCTGAGGTTACCCACCATATCTTCGGAGTGGCCAATGGAATGTCAAACCAGATTGAATCTTTAGGTTCATATCAAATTTTCAGTAATCGTTTGCGGTTCTGGAATCACTTCCAGTTCTACCATACTCCCACTACTGTTTTCTGAAAAAATCCATTTTTATTAAAACTGTGGCGAGTCAAGAACAATATCCCTATTGATCTTCCAGATGGTAGAAAGTCAACCCTCGTCATAGGCCGGGTCAACCCACAAACAGCCATTAAAGAAACGTGCCTTGAGTTATCCAGAGTCTGGTTTTAAGCATAAGCCGGATAACTCCCCGTACCTTAACAATGTTAAGATATGAACCGTTCTATATCCAATATAGAAACAGAGGCACTGATTTAATTGGAACCAGATTCAAATCATGCAGCTTTCTCCAGTGCATGTCAACTAAATGGAGAAAGGCCGATCAGCATTACTCAACTTAGGAGTGCTTCCAATTATGAGTAACCTGAAAGAGAAGCAAGTTCTCATAATAATTACTATCAACTGAATACCATACACAAGTATCTACATCTTCGATGACCTAGAAGAATCCTGATACTTGCAATACCTGGTTCTATACTTTATTCATATACCTATAACTTCTCAAAACTTGGATCTTGTATTTCTACGAAACACATGTATAAGAACTAGAGAAGTCACAAGTAAACAGAATATAGTACGAGTACCAACCCCTCTGTCCTCATGCACACTGGACAATATACAATACTCTGTATAAGTCCCCTGAGTCTAATTACTCATTCCCCGTGTGTCGTGGGTTGAAAACTCTACTTATGGTTAAGAAGAATTACACCGCTGTTTAATGCTACTTACCTAACCATCCACTGATATAGGTAAATGTCATGGACATAATTTCAAAAAGTTATATCTCACTTTGTAAAAATAAACGTACAAATATATCAATTTGAAATTTGTGCATAACAACGGATATTCAAAACCAAATATTTGCCATCCGGCAAACAACCCAGGCGATTTCCTCAAATATCACCAATTACAACGAATCCCGATATAATGAGGATGATCACCCAATTCCCAATAACTTACTCCCACTCATCATCTGTAAAACCATACAGATGTAAGAATCATACCTGGTAAATACATACTCTGGAGCAAGTTTCTAATTGGGAAATCAGTTTTCTTTTAACAATACACAGTGAAACCGAAACATATAAATGTTTCGAAGAGGTTTCCGGGTATTCCTAGTAATGCCTCTTCCATTATCCAGATTCACGACTGTAACCGTATATATCTTTGCCATCTCTCCAAATCCCTTTATTTGTCTTTAGTCGTTACCTTCTGCACACCATCGTTAGGCTAAATGGTTTTCTTCCTTCCCTACCGTTCGGCACCAGCCTATGATTTGGAAGAAGACTATCCAATAAGCGTAATAGGTGTACTGTCCTAATCCTAGGAGCACTCGCAACCCGAGAGAATGTAAAGATAACAGACAACTGAATAAACCTTATTCCTTATTTCTCCTGAACCAGAATCCATCCCCGAACTGGAACATGTCCCTTCGAGTTCGTATATAACCATACGATGGAGTATCCAAATAACTGTGGATCTTCATAGTGATACGGAGTGTTCTAGAGAAATACAAAGGTAAAGTAGGAGTGGCGATGAAATACTTGGTTTGGTAGTGAATAGCAGTCGCAATTTACTTTGCCCTCTTTCTAATCCCTTTATATATCTTTACTTAATACCTTCTGTACACCACACTTAGGCTAATCGGCTTTCTTCATTCCCTACCGTTCGGCACCAGCCTAAGGTTTGGAAGAAGACTATCCAATAAGCGTAACGGGTGTACTATCCCCTAATCCAAGGAGCACTCGCAACCTGAGAGAAGGTAAAAGGAAAAGTCAACTGAATAGTCCTATTCATTTTCTCTGACAATCCAAAAGCCAGTGTTTTAAGAAGGTTCAGTTAACTTGGTTACTGAGTCATAGTCAAGTGTCGGGTCATAGTCGATGCCAAAGAGAGAGAGAAAAGAAACACTCAGCGTGCACTCTAACCTAGATCAAAATGGTTACCAATTTATCTAATCAGGAAACCTCCCACTGTAACCTCAAATTTTCCTCCAAACCTGAAAGAAGAATTAGTCGGGATCACCCGAGGAGTATACCAACTCATCAGTGGGAATCGGGATCCAACTATCATCGCATGATAACGTGACGGAATCCACTCACGTTATCACACTCCACAAGGTATGCGCATGCCTGGCAAGTTTCAGTTTCTTTAGAAACTCCCGATGTGATTTTTTTTTACCCCTAGGACCCAAGTGACCTTGATGAATAATCAACAAATCAAAAGGTCCTAGTCAAGTTCAACCCGTCATTATCTTGATTGCGTTAAACCCACCCGCACAACCCTTGATGAATAATCAACAAAGTCATACGACCGTCCTAACCAATCCACATATCCATGCGACAGAAAGCATTACAGAGCTACCGCACACTACGCCTCAGCGAATAGCAACGACAAACGTAGCGCGAATACTAAGCAATACTAATCTGAAATGACGGAGGGCTACGAATGGTTTTTGGCGAAAAACCTTTTACCGTAATGAACTTGATATCATTGAAGCAACTGGATAACCTTTTTAAAAATATAGTGGCGAAATCCTTTGCTAAAGAGGTCACTCCCGGTGAAAGGATCTCGGCTCTTTCCCCGTAGAATGAGGTGCAGGATATTCCAACTGAATACCGCGATGCAAAGAAAAAGGCAATCGGCTATAGTGAAGTTATTACCCCGACGCAAACTTCTGTCCAAGGGGTCACTCCCGGTGAAGGGATCTCGGCCCTTGCCTCGCCGACTGAGGTGCTGGATATTCATAACCGAATACCACTGTGCAAAACAAAAGAGAACGTCCTTGTAATAACAGCTTTTTTTGAAAAATGTTCCAACTGTTAATTATATGTATGCCCTAGAGGCCATTACTGTACATTGGATGTATATTGTAGTGGATGCTGGGACATATATAGGGAGGACTTTCCTGCTCGACATGATACTATGCTATCTGGTTGACCTTTACCTTAACGTGTACACTGATTGTCTCTCTGTTACATGTTGGTAAAGCCCTTAGGATGTGTACTTGACTACCTAGACTATGATGCGGATCATACTAGTGGGGACATGGTAGTCCACAAGTACATCCTTCAAAGTCCCTAGTCGTGGGTGTATCGAGACGGGGCATCGATATACCAGAGTAGACTAGCGTGTACCTTCTCGACCCATACAGATGGACGATGGATGATCCCATATCCATTGGTGTTTGATATCAGAGATGATATACGGGTGCTCAGTAGAGACTGGGTACACTGGACGGACTCGCCGAGAACTCCCAGATGGTATTATACCTCACGTCAGATGGCAGTTCTCTGGTGACACTGGTACAGAGTAGTCTGTTGACCCGAGATCGTCATAGAGTCTTGTGTGGTTCCCACCGTGCTTTTATTTCTATCTTACCACGTCCAAGAAGGCGTGAAAAACGGTGGTTTTTGGGTACAGTCCCGAGTCACATGGAGACAATGAGCGATAGGAGGGGATTCGTCTCTCCCGGTATAGGGAGTTGATGTTGCGCTGTGCTCGATTGGCTATAACAGAAAATCCCTGGCCAGGGTTGCTGAGATTTACTGGTAAGTGTTACCAGTAGTTTCTCGAAATGTTATAGACCTCATATCGACACGACTTATCGAGCTATTGGGGTCTGACGTTTACCACCCCTAGGCAAGATATGCGACATATCAGACGATCAGACCGGACTGTACGGTAGTGTTACTGGTTGGATTCACTGGAGTGTGAGCGGGCTTGCTCGTCGATCTTCAGATCGCTCAATACCCGGGTGGCCGTTACGTTTAGCAGACCGCTTACGGCTTGTGGATGTTTGATATGATCATCATCCGCTGCCGGCGTATTGACGAGTCTTTAGAGTCCTACACAGAGGTTTCCTGGCTCAAGCGAAACGAAATAGGAGCGCATATGAGATATGTGCGGGACCGAGAATGATACCAGTATGTGATACTGTATTCGATTCTCGCGATTTGTGACATTGATCGGTTATATGCGATATAGCCGGGTTATCGGATCAAGTGTTGATTCGATAAGTTGTTACTGTTGATATTAGTCGGTTATATGCGATATGACCGGATCATTAAATCAAGTGTTGATTTAATGATTTAATGCATAATTATATATTTGATATATTACTTTGCATTAACTAGTATCGGTTCACTTTAAATGGATTTTCTCACTTCGTTGTACAAGTTGTATATGTGATATACTTTTTGTACAAATGTTTGTATCATGTTTGATGATACATGCTTCTTTGGTTAAGTGTATAGAATTGAACCATGGTTACCTTAATGATTAGGGTTTTGCTTTTTCATTTTATTATTTGTTTATTCATTTTGGATATTAATAAAAGCATAAAAAGAAAAAGCAAAATGGTTTTCTTTCTTTTCTTTCATGAAGCTTTTTGAAGCTTCATGAAGCTTTGACCAAGTCACCATTTTGTCTTGTTCTTTTAACCCTAACCATTCACATAACCTTAGTTAGTTCTCTACACTTGACCATGGTTTATAATATGATAAGTATTTTTTTCTTTTAACTTATCATATGATAATCTTCTTCTTCTTCATCTTCTTCCTTGAAGAAAACCTTACTTCATCAATGGTGGATTGATGAAACAAGTGAGAAATCCAATTCTAAAGTCTACCCACTTCCTATTTCTTCATCCTCTACCTCTTGCCAAGTAGTAGAGTGTGTTTTCTTCACAAGTTTCTTGACTTTGTGAAGTGAGAGCTTGATCTAGTGATGCCTCGACGTAGATCATCTTCGGCATGGACATCGACGACCTAGTTCGCCATTTTTCCGACGAAGCCGACGTTAGAGCCCGGGAATACATTTGGACAGCGAGGGGACTTCGTTGCGGAGCTATGGAGGTGGAGCACCGGATCTACAAAGGTTGTATTTCCGTATTCTCTTAGTTAAGTGTTAACTTGTTATCGTTTCGCCTAGACATCTAGCTAACGATCCGTAGTCTAGGGTTTCTCGGCACCGTATTTCTTGATATTGGCATGGTTGATGCCTTGTGAGACCTCATTAGGGTGCCTAAGAACCCTACAGTGGTATCAGAGCCTAGCTAGAGCCTTAGGCGAAGTCTAGACGACGTTTGAAATCCGAACGAACATCGAAACCCATTCCCAAAATGCTCTCTGGAAATTTTCTAAAATTTTGGATTTTTGTCAATTAAAAATATGCAGAAAAACAAGCAGGGTGTTATTTGAATTACTGTGAAATACGAGGGCCTAAATCGACTTTTCCACCGCGGAACCGCGGCACGTGCTATGCATGGTGCGGCGGTTCCGCGGCCGTACTGTTCCCTTGTATGATGATTTCTGCACGGTAACTCATATAATTTAATGCTGTATTTTCTGGGGTATTTTTATTGTGACTCTACAGAAGAGTATTCTGGGGTTGTATTGGGAATCAAACATTCGATCGGATTATCAAATTTTGTCAGTGTGGCTTTCCGGATAAATTTTAGAATATGTTAAAAAGTTCGACCGGATATAAATACCCACCTTTTCCCCTGTCGGGAAATTTCCAAATGTTGGATTTTTCCGTAGTTTAACGACGTTCTAAGTAGTGCAAGTAACGCGATGGTCCCTCTAGAAGACAACGAACCTTAACTCGATTATGTGACCGTCTTGAACTGCCCTTTGAACCTTAAGGTTTGGGGCAGTACGGCGTGCCACATGTGAGGCGTTGGCTTGACCCTTCTACGGTTGGACCGTTAGTACTGAGGCACGAACTGAATGTTGTTAGACTTATTTCATGTGTTGATCTATATCGGGAAAACTTGGGTGTTCGATTGTTCGATCGGAAAGTTTAACATTTTCTATTTATCTGGAATGGGATACAATAATTGGAATTCACAAGGAGTTATGAGATAACCGTATGAATGTTATTAACATAGCACTTTAGTCTCACTTGGTCGGTTGCTACGGAATTTTGATGCGATCAAAAGTCCGTCGCAATCACGTAGCGTACGCGGATACTCGCCGGGTAAACTTAATAGACAGCCTCACTCCATAACCCCGACCAAGTGACTGTAGGAGAACCCCGTCGCCGAAAGCATCCGTTCGGGTGCTCGCGGTAGCGGTGTTCCGCCTTGGTGCACTTCGTCGACGGTATCGGGGGTGCGGCCGTTTACTGAAGTTTGCGATGAGCATTCGATCAGGATGTCGGGAATCTTGTTGAATTGCCCGACTTGATATTGAAAAGTGTTTTCGATTTTGAGACTAAAATGCGGGATTTATAATTGTTAGGCATGTGATGTCTAAGGTATTCATTTGATTAGGCATGCGATGTCTATGCAGATTGCGGATTCCAACTGTTGTAGTTTTACACTTTCTTTTCTGTGACCGTAAGTGTAATATGTGATATCGCCGGTTTCGTTGCTATATGCCAACAACAATTGGGATGCGCATATTTACTTACGTTGATGACATGTGATGTTATGTGTTGCTGGATATGTTATATTTGATCGTCGTGTTTGAATAGCCGGGGTTTTTTTTTATGTGAGATGAGTGTTTTTCATTTTCATTCATGTAAAAACTTGTATGTAATATTCTTTTATTGGGGCACTTCCAGGTTGCGGAAGTTGTCACCGTTTGTATATTATTTACTTTTCTGCACTAGGATAGACCCAAGGAGGAGAGCACAAGTAACCGGGTTCTAGAGTCCAGTGGGAGACCAACTCGAGGAGTCGAGTCCGGGTCTCCTAACTCTAGAATTGGTAGGGTTGCTTGCCGCTCTCGTAGGGGTCTAGGGGTGTGGATTTGGCTATTCATCGCGACCGTGGAATCCGTGTTTTATACTGGCTCGTATTGAAAACACGGACGTCCTAGTATATCCAATATTTCATATGATTCTTCTGCTGCGATATCTGTGATGTGATCATGTGATGTTCTGTGATAGATACAGCATATAGTATATATGATATATTATATAGACGTTACTTATGTTTTACACCCGCGCTAGCCCTGCCCTGCTCTGCCGTTAGTTACCTAACCTAACGGTGCACGAGGGGACATCGAGGCGAATGCGGATGGCATAAGTGTACGTCGTATTTATCTGTGATGTTTTGGTACTTAAATGATGGGACTTCATTAATGAGATTAATGAAATAAAAGAAACCTAAGATGTTGTAGAATCGAATTTCAAAATAAAAGGGGTAGCTACTATTCTTGCTTTGCACAGCGGTATATGTGATATATCCTGCACCTTATTCGATGAGGAAAGGACCGAGATCCCTTCACCGGGAGTGACTCCTTTAGCAATAACTGGCAGATGCTACACACTCGGTTTGTCTTTTGATTGCTTTTAAGAGTTTTTGCACAGTGATATATATGATATATCCCGCACCTCATTCGACGAGGAAAGGACCGAGATCCCTTCACCGTGAGTGACTCCTTTAGCAAAACTAGAAAAGCCTCAAAATCACTCCATTTCAAAACTTCATTTGATTCTACAACGATATCAAGTTCATTACGCAATAGGTTTTCAGAAAAACCTGTCGTAGCCCTCCGTCATTTCAGATAAGTACTAGTTAGTATTCGTGCTGCAGTTGTTTGGCATGCGTTAAGGCGTAGTGTACGGTAGCTAACTAGTGCTTATCTGCTAGCATACGAAGCGATTGGATTAGGGTATTCGTACGGCGTTGTTTGGCATGCGTCAAGGGTCGTGCGGGTGGGTTTAATTCAATCAAGAAATGTACGGGTTGAACTTGACTAGCAGACTCTGGGTTGTTTGGCATGCGTCAAGGTCATAGCGAGCTAGGGGCAAAATTATCGGGAATTTCAAGTGTTGAAATTTGCAATGAGATTGCATACTTTCTATGAGATAGTTGGATCCCGATACCCGCTGCGAGTAAGAGTTACTCCTGGGAGAGTTTTATACATTACAATTAGACGATCAAGTAGGTCTCTAGAAAGGTGTTAACGAGGTTACGCCTCTGGGAAAACGAGGTTTACATTAATTAGGTTCGTGCGAAAGCACGGGGGACCTCCCTCAAAGTACCGACACTGGCCTGGCTGAAAGATTGGCGAACTTGTAGTGTGTAATTAATCCCGGCTAGTCTTTCCTTTTAGGGTTTGAAGGAAGATTTGATAAAAAGCAGTGGGACCCATCCTGATTAGATAAAATAATAACCAATCTATTCTTGCAAGAGCGCACTCTGAGTGTTTTCTTCTCTCTCTCTCCAGGTAGCGACCATATCACGCCTTAATCAAGATAATAATACGGATATTTGACCGAACCCGCTTGTTATACTTAGCTGGGGAACGTTTGTCCCGCTCCAACTTATAATTGTTATAAGACAGAGCAGGAAATTGGGGAATACCAGATTTCCCGTGCCGCCCAAACGAAGAGAATGCATGCTGATGCATCATCTTCGGGTGTGTTCATTATACAGAACTGTTTCTCAGTATCCTTTACGTCCTGGGTATGTGATACCAGATCAGGATCCCAGATATGTAATATGTTACATAGGGCTACAGAAAGGTAGAGAACTGAGAACGGGTGATAAGTTTCATGAGACAGAAAACGGGGCAAGTGTTGCAGCCAAGTCTGTTGGTCACTGTCACCCTGTATTACAAATACATTGATTCTGAACGAATGCTATTAGATACCGAACCTGATATACAAAATCATATCAGTCTCTTTAGTAGTAAAGAAATGATAAAATTTTGTATTGTTGGTTAATGTTTTGAACATTTCCTATATCAAAAGTTGATCGGTTCAGGCACGTTATCTAAAAGCATTGACGTTCTAAATCAAACTACAGTTCTTAGTACACGGATCACACACAAGAGGAAGAGTTCAAAATTGAACGATTCCTTCTTGAGGTATTGTAGACTAGGTCATATCAATGCGACCTGACTGGCTAAAGTTACATATAGATGCATATTTAAATCAGTTTGAATTTACATCTTATGAAACTTGCCAGTCATGTCACAAAGATAAAATGACCATAGACCTGTTTATTGGAAACAAAGAAGGAGTTAGTAAACTCTTGGGATGATACATGTTGATGTATGTAGGTCCCCTGTCTACACATGCCAGGACTGGTTCTTTATACTTCATTACGTACTCTGATAATCTCTCAAGATTCAGTCATATGTTCCTGCTGAAACATGAGTCCGAACCTTTTGAGATATTCGCAGAATATAAGCGAGAAGTAGAGAACCAAAATACGGGTATAAGTATTATGTCCTTTGATGAGATCGAGGAGGAGAATACTTGAGCACGGAAATCCTGGACTATTTTAAAGGAGAATGAGATTCTCTCTCGGCATTACTCCTCCGTATACACCATAGGACGATGGTATATCGGGGCGGAGCAGATACACCCTATTTGATATGGTGTGCTCTATGATGAGTACTGCTGAGTTACCTATTTCCTTCTTTGGGGTTATGCACTTATGAAGGTGCATACCTATTGAATTAGGTTCCAATCAAATCAGTTGCCTACCATTTCATATGTGATATGGAAAGGGAAGAGCCCATTGTTAGTTATATGTATGCCCTAGAGGCCATTACTATACATAGGATGTATATTGTAGTGGATGCCGGGACATATATAGGGAGGACTTTCTTGCTCGACATGATAGTATGCTATCTGGTTGCTCTTTACCTTAACGTGTATACTGATTGTCTCTCTGTTACATGTTGGTAAAGCCCTTAGGATCTGTACTTGACTACCTGGACTATGATGCGGATCATACTAGTGGGGACATGGTAGTCCGCAAGTACATCCTTCAAAATCCCTAGTCGTGGGTGTATCGAGACGGGGCATCGATATACCAGTGTAGACTAGCGTGTACCTTCTCGACCCATACAGATGGGCGATGGATGATCCCATATCCATCGGTGTTTGACATCAGAGATGATATACGGGTGCTCAGTAGAGACTGGGTACACTGGACGGACTCGCCGAGAACTCCCAGATGGTATTATACCACACGTCAGATGGCAGTTCTCTGGTGACACTGGTACAGAGTAGTCTGTTGACCCGAGATCGTCATAGAGTCTTGTGTGGTTCCCACTGTGCTTTGATTTCCATCTTACCACGTCCAAGAGGGCGTGCAAAACGGTGGTTTTTGGGTACAGTCCCGAGTCACATGGAGGCAATGAGCGATAGGAGGGGATTCGTCTCTCCCGGTATAGGGAGTTGATGTTGCGCTGTGTTCGATTGGCTATAACAGGAAATCCCTGGCCAGGGTTGCTGAGATTTACTGGTAAGTGTTACCAGTAGTTTCTCGAACAGTTATAGACCTCATATCGACACGACTTATCGAGCTATTGGGGTCTGACGTTTACCACCCCTAGGCGAGATATGCGACATATCAGACGATCAGACCGGACTGTACGGTAGTGTTACTGGTCGGATTCACTGGAGTGTGAGCGGGCTTGCTCGTCGATCTTCAGATCGCTCAATACCCGGGTGGCCGTTACGTTTAGCAGACCGCTTGCAGCTTGTGGGTGTTTGATATGATCATCGCTTGCTGCCGGCGTATTGACGAGTCTTTAGAGTCCTACACAGAGGTTTCCTGGCTCAAGCGAAACGAAATAGGAGCGCATATGAGATATGTGCGGGACCGAGAATAATGCGTGTATGTGATACCGTATTCTATTCTCGCGATGAATGTGTCGAATGGTTGTATGCGATATAACCTAGTTATCGAATCGAGGATTGATTCGATAAGCCGATGCATTGCATACTAGTCGGTTATATACGATATGACCGGATCGTTAAATCAAGTGTTGATTTAATGATTTGATGCATAATTATATATTTGATATATTACTTTGCATTAGCTAGTATAGGTTCACTTTATATGGATTTTCTCACTCGATGTGCAAGTTGTATATGTGATATACTTTTGTGCATATACTTTGTATCATGTTTGATGATACATGTTGACTTGTGCTTGTGTAAAGATTAAACGATGGTTATATGAATGGTTAGGGTTTTATATACTTATTCATTTATTTATATTCATTATTCATTTAAGGAAAAGAAAAGAAAAATGGTGGCATTCTTTTGTTCATTCATGAAGCTTCATGAATACTTTGACTTAATCACCATTTTTGTCTTCATTCCTAACCTAACCATTCACTTAACTTGGGTTTAGTCTCTACACATAACCATGGTCATGTTATGATAAAGATTGGATTATTCTTTTCTTTTTAATGATTCTCATCATAACAATTTCATCTTCTTCATCTTCTTCTTCATTGAAGAAGCTTGAGGTCATCAATGGTGGATTGATGATTTGAGTGAGAAATCTAATTCTAAAGTCTACCCACTTCCTATTTCTTCATCCTCTACCTCTTGCCAAGTAGTAGAGTGTGTTTCCTTCACAAGTTTCTTGACTTGGTGAAGTGAGAGCTTGATCTTGCGATGCTTCGACGTAGATCATCTTCGGCATGGACATCGACGACCTAGCTCGCTTATTCTCCGATGAAGTCGACGCTAGAGCCCGGATTCTTTTTGGACAGCGGAGAGGACTTCGTTGCGGAGATATGGAGGTGGAGCACCGGATCTACAAAGGTTGTATTTCCGATTCTCATAGTTAAGTGTTAACTAGTGAGCTTTTTCGCCTAGTTTTCTAGCAAACGATCCGTAGTCGGATCTCTCGGCACCTAGATTTTTTGAATTTGGCATGTTCGATGCCTTGTGAGACCTCACTAGTGTGCCTAGGAACCCTACAGTGGTATCAGAGCCTAGCTAGAGCCTTAGGCGAAGTCTAGACGGATTTTGAACTCCGAACGAACCCGAAACCCTATTACAAATTGCTCTCTGGACTTTTTCCATTTTCTGGAGTTTTTCCAAATTAAAAATATGCAGAGAAATAAGCAGGAAAATATAAGGATTACTGTAAAATTCGTGTTGCTAATTCCTTCATTGAGCCGCGGTTCCGCGGCACGAGCAAGGCTCGTGCGGCGGATCCGCGGCCATATTGTCTTATGTGGCATCCTATTTTACACAGTAATTCATTATTTTCAGTGCTGACTTCTCTAGGTATTTTTAAAATTTATTCAAGAGTTGAATTTTCTGGAGTTGTTTTGGGGATTCGGTGTTTCGATCGGAGTATCAAATTTTGTCTGTGTGGCTTTCCGGATAAATTTTTAGAATATGTTAAAAAGTTCGACCGGATATAAATACCCAATTTTTCCCCGGTCGGGAAATTTCCAAGTGTTGGATTTTTCCGTAGTTTAACGACGTTCTAAGTAGTGCAAGTAACGCGATGGACCCTCTAGAAGACAACAAACCTTAACTCGATTATGTGACCGTCTTGAACTGCCCTTTGAACCTTCGGGTTTGGGGCAGTACGGCGTGCCACATGTGAGGCGTTGGCTTGACCCTTCTACGGCTGGACCGTTGGTACTGAGGCACGAACTGAATGTTGCTAGACTTGTTTCATGTGTTGTTCTGTATCGGGAAAAGTTGGGTGTTCGAATATTCAATCGGAAAGTTTAACATTTTCTGTTTATCTGGAATGGGATACAAAAATTGGAATTCACAAATAGTTATGAGATAACTGAATGAATGTTATAAACATAGCACTTTAGTCTCACTTGATCGGTTGCCACGGAATTTTGATGTGATCAAAAGTCCGTCGCAATCACGTAGCGTACGCGGATACTCGCCGGGTAAACTTAATAGACAGCCTCACTCCATAGCCCCGACCAAGTGACTGTAGGAGAACCTCGTCGCCGAAAGCATCCCTCCGGGTGCTCACGGCAGCGGTGTTCCGCCTTGGTGCACTTCGTCGACGGTATCGGGGGTGCGGCCGTCTACTGAAGTTTGCGACAAGCATTCGATCAGTTTTTCGGGAATCTTGTTGAATTGCCCGACTTGATATTGAAAAGTGTTTTCGATAATGAGACTAAAATGCGGGGTTTATAATTGTTAGGCATGCGATGTCTAAGTAATTCATTTGGTCAGGCATGCGATGTCTGAAAAGATTGCGGATTCCAACTGTTGTAGTTTTGCACTTTCTTTTCTGTGACCGTAAGTGTAATATGTGATATCGCCGGTTTCGTTGCTATATGTCAACGACAATTGGGATGCGCATATTTACTTACGTTGATGACATGTGATGTTATGTGTTGCTGGATATGTTATATTGGATCGTCGTGTTTGAATAGCCGGGGTTTTTTTATGTGAGATGAGTGTTTTTCATTTTCATTCATGTAAAAACTTGTATGTAATATTCTTTTTTTGGGACGCTTCCAGGTTGCGGAAGCTGTCACCCTTTGTATATTATTTACTTTTCCGCACTAGGATAGACCCAAGGAGGAGGGCACAAGTAACCGGGTTCTGGAGTCCAGTGGGAGACCAACTCGAGGAGTCGAGTCCGGGTCTCCTAACTCCAGAATTGGTAGGGTTGCTTGCCGCTCTCGTAGGGGTCTAGGCGTGTGGGTTTGGCTATTCATCACGACCGTGGAATCCGTGTTTTATACTGGCTCGTATTGAAAACACGGACGTCGTAGTATATCCAATATTTCATATGATTCTTCTGCTGCGATATCTATGATGTGATCATGTGATGTTCTATGATAGATACAGTATATAGTATATATGATATATTATATAGACGTTACTTATGTTTTACACCCGCGCTAGCCCTGCCCTGCTCTGCCGTTTGTTACCTAACCTAACGGTGCACGAGGGGACATCGAGGCGAATGTGGATGGCATAAGTGTACGTCGTATTTATCTGTGATGTTTAGGTACTTAAATGATGGGACTTCATTAATGAGATTAATGAAATAAAAGAAACCTAAGATGTTGTAGAATCGAATTTCAAAATAAAACAGGTAGCTACAGTTCTTGCTTTGCATAGCGGTATATGTGATATATCCTGCACCTTATTCGATGAGGAAAGGACCGAGATCCCTTCACCGGGAGTGACTCCTTTAGCAATAACTGGTTGATACTACACACTCGGTTTGTATTTTGATTGCTTTTAAGTGTTTTTGCTTTGCACAGTGATATATACGATATATCCCGCACCTCATTCGACGAGGAAAGGACCGACGATCCCTTCACCGGGAGTGACTCCTTTAGCAAAACTAGAAAAGCCTCAAAAGCACTCCATTTTTTAAAATCATTTGATTCTACAACGATATAAAGTTCATTACGCAAAAGGTTTTCTTAAAAACCTGACGTAGCCCTCCGTCATTTCAGATAAGTCCTAGTTAGTATTCGTGCTGCGTTTGTTGACTCAGTCAAGGCGTAGTGTGCGGTAGCTGATTAGTGCTTATCTGCAATGCATATGATGCGATTGGATTAGGGTAGTCGTGCGGCCTTGTTGACTCAGTCAAGGGTCGTGCGGGTGGGTTTAATTCAATCGAGAAATGACGGGTTGAACTTTACTTGCGGTCTATGGTTTGTTGACTCAGTCAAGGTCATAGAACGCATGGGGCAAAATATTATCGGGAATTTCAAGTGTTGAAATTTGCAATGAGATTGCATACCTTCTATGAGATAGTTGGATCCCGATACCCGCTGCGAGTAAGTGTTACTCCTGGGAGAGTTTTATACATTACAATTAGCCGATCAAGTAGGTGTCTAGAAAGGTGTCAACGGGGTTACGCCTCTGGGAAAACGAGGTTTACATTAATTAGGTTCGTGCGAAAGCACGGGGGACCTCCCTCAAAGTACCGACACTGGCCTGGCTGAAAGATTGGCGAACTTGTAGTGTGTAATTAATCCCGGCTAGTCTTTCCTTTTAGGGTTTGAAGGAAGATTTGATAAAAAGCAGTGGGACCCATCCTGATTAGATAAAATAATAACCAATCTATTCTTGCAAGAGCGCACGCTGAGTGTTTTCTTCTCTCTCTCTCCTGGTAGCGACCATATCACGCCTTAATCAAGATAATAATACGGAATATTGACCGAACCCGCTTGTTATACTGAGCTGGGGAACGTTGGTCCCGCTCCAACTTATAATTGTTATAAGACAGAGCAGGAAATTGGGGATTACCAGAATTCCCGTGCCGCCCAAACGAAGAGAGTGCATGCTGATACATCATCTTCGGGTGTGTTCGTTACAAAGAACTGTTTCTCTGTATCCTCTACGTCCTGGGTATGTGATACCAGATCAGGATCCCAGATATGTAATCTGTTACATAGGGCTACATAAAGGTAGAGAACTGAGAACGGGTGATAAGTTTCATGAGGCAGAAAACGGGGCAAGTGTTGCAGCCAAGTCTGTTGGTCACTGTCACCCTGTATTACCAATACATTGATTCTGAACGAATGTTATTAGATACCGAACCTGATATACAAAATCATATCAGTCTCTTTATTAGTAAAGAAATGATAAAATTCTGTATTGTTGGATAATGTTTTGAACATTTCCTATATCAAAAGTTGATCGTATCAGGCACGTTATCTAAAAGCGTTGATGTTCTAAATCAAACTACAGTTCTTAGTATATGGAACACACACAAGAGGAAGAGTTCAGAAATGAACGAATTCTTCTTGAGGCATTGTAGACTAGGTCATATCAATGTGACCCGACTAGCTAGAGTTACATATAGATGCATATTTAAATCAGTTTGAATTTACATCTTGTGAAACTCGCCAGTCATGTCACAAAGATAAGATGACCATAGCTCCGTTTACTGGTAACAGAGAAATAGTTAGTAAACTCTTGGGATGATACATGTTGATGTATGTAGGTCCCCTGTCTACACATGCCAAGACTGGTTCTTTATACTTCATTACGTTCTCTGATGATATCTTTAGATTCAGACCTATGTTCCTGTTGAAACACAAGTCCGAACCTTTTAAGATATTCACAGAATATAAGCGAGAATTAGAGAACCAGAATACGGGTATAAGTATTATATCCTATGATGAGATCAAGGAGGAGAATACTTGAGCACGGAAATCCTGGACTTTTCTAAAGGAGAATGAGATTCTCTCTCAGCATTACTCCTCCGCATACACCATAGCACGATGGTATATCGGGGTGGAGCAATTACACCCGATGTGATAAGGTGTGCTCTATGATGAGTAATACTGAGCTACCTATTTCCTTTTGGGTGTTATGCACTTGAGAAGTTTCATACCTACTGAATAGGGTTCCAATCAAATCAAATTGCCTACCATTTCATATGTGATATGGAATGGGAAGGGCCCATGTCTTAAGTTAGTTAAGATTTGGCGTTGACCGGCCTATGTCTGAAAGCAAAATCCGGACAAGCTCGAGGCAAAGTCTGTATTGTAGAACTGGAAAGGTTCCAGCTATACAAACTGCAGCTGATGATTTGATAGAACCAAAGGATCCAGTAGATTCCAACGAACCTCAGCCTCTCCGCCGATCTAGTAGGGTTCCTCACCCACCTGAGAGATACTTCGGTTTCTCTATGACAGTGGGAGCGAGGATTGCATCATGAGATGATGACCCAACTAGTTTCGAGCTGGCCATCAGGACTAAGACTCTGTAAGAATGGCTGGATGCTTAGTGAACTGAGATGGAATCCTTATACACCAACAAAGTATGGACTTTGGTTGCAATATCTGAAGGGTTAAATCCCCATCAGGAGCAAGTATATCTTGAGAAGATTACTTGGTGTACATGGAAAAGTTGAGACTTTTAAAGCTAGACTTGTTAAGGGTTTTCGTCATCGACCAGGCGTGGATAATGATGAAACCTTTTCCAGTACCTATGCTTAAGTCCATCCAGATACTACTTGCCACGGCTACATACCATGACTACGATATCTGGCGGTTGGGTGTCATGACTGCTTTTCTAAATGATATTTTAGAAGAATGCGTCTATAAGTACACAGCCAGAGGGCCTCGTAGACAGTGGGAGCAGCGGAAACGTGTGCAAGATGCTTTATAGGTTAAAGCAGGCATCGCGGAGTTGGAACATCTGTTTTGATGGTTTAGTCAAAGAAGTTGACATCATCAAAATGGTAGATGAACCTTGTATAAACAAAATGGTAGTAGGGAGTATGGTGATGATCCTCGTAGAGTACGTGGATAACATACTCATGATAGGGAAGGAGTTTCCTATGCTACGCTCCGTCAATCTCCGCTTATCACAATGATTCTCCATAAAGGATCAAATTGATACCTCCTAAATCCTGGGTTTGGATCTATGAGATAGATCTAAATGGATGTTAGAATACTCACTAGCTGTAGTGAGATGGTATCAATCGATCCTGGGGAGAATCACTGGAAAGGTTCCAAAGTGATAAAGACGACTGAGTGTCAGTCACAGGCATTGTCTTTACCTCAGTAAAGGGACGGTGTGCTGGAAGAGTTCCAAGCTAGATACCGTGATATACTAGACGATAAAGGCTGGATACATCGCTACTTAAGATGCTACCAAAGAGGCAGTCTGGGTGTATATTAGTTCATGAGATGAACTATGTTCCTCCCATTGTGTGACAATGGAGTTGTGGCTTATGCCAAGGAACGCCGGTCCCATCAGTGATCCAGACATATTCTAAGGCAGTATCACTTGATCATGGAGATGGTTGATCTCTAAGGAGATCGAGGTATAGAAGAGTAGACTAAGAGGACAACACAGCGGATCCACTCACAAAGGCCTGTTCCCAGAGAGAGACTTTTATGGGATGGTTGAGTATGAGATACTACAACTACTGCTACAGATGGCCCTAGTGCAAGTGGAAGATTGTTAGTTATATGTATGCCCTAGAGGCCATTACTATACATAGGATGTATATTGTAGTGGATGCCGGGACATATATAGGGAGGACTTTCTTGCTCGACATGATAGTATGCTATCTGGTTGCTCTTTACCTTAACTTGTATACTGATTGTCTCTCTGTTACATGTTGGTAAAGCCCTTAGGATCTGTACTTGACTACCTGGACTATGATGCGGATCATACTAGTGGGGACATGGTAGTCCGTAAGTACATCCTTCAAAGTCCCTAGTCGTGGGTGTATCGAGACGGGGCATCGATATATCAGTGTAGACTAGCGTGTAGCTTCTCGACCCATACAGATGGGCGATGGATGATCCCATATCCATCGGAGTTTGACATCAGAGATGATATACGGGTGCTCAGTAGAGACTGGGTACACTGGACGGACTCGCCGAGAACTCCCAGATGGTATTATACCACACGTCAGATGGCAGTTCTCTGGTGACACTGGTACAGAGTAGTCTGTTGACCCGAGATCGTCATAGAGTCTTGTGTGGTTCCCACTGTGCTTTGATTTCCATCTTACCACGTCCAAGAGGGCGTGCAAAACGGTGGTTTTTGGGTACAGTCCCGAGTCACATGGAGGCAATGAGCGATAGGAGGGGATTCGTCTCTCCCGGTATAGGGAGTTGATGTTGCGCTGTGTTCGATTGGCTATAACAGGAAATCCATGGCCAGGGTTGCTGAGATTTACTGGTAAGTGTTACCAGTAGTTTCTCGAACAGTTATAGACCTCATATCGACACGACTTATCGAGCTATTGGGGTCTGACGTTTACCACCCCTAGGCGAGATATGCGACATATCAGACGATCAGACCGGACTGTACGGTAGTGTTACTGGTCGGATTCACTGGAGTGTGAGCGGGCTTGCTCGTCGATCTTCAGATCGCTCAATACCCGGGTGGCCGTTACGTTTAGCAGACCACTTGCGGCTTGTGGGTGTTTGATATGATCATCGCCTGCTGCCGGCGTATTGACGAGTCTTTAGAGTCCTACACAGAGGTTTCCTGGCTCAAGCGAAATGAAATAGGAGCGCATATGAGATATGTGCGGGACCGAGAATAATGCGTGTATGTGATACCGTATTCTATTCTCGCGATGAATGTGTCGAATGGTTGTATGCGATATAACCTAGTTATCGAATCGAGGATTGATTCGATAAGCCGATGCATTGCATACTAGTCGGTTATATACGATATGACCGGATCGTTAAATCAAGTGTTGATTTAATGATTTGATGCATAATTATATATTTGATATATTACTTTGCATTAGCTAGTATAGGTTCACTTTATATGGATCTTCTCACTCGATGTGCAAGTTGTATATGTGATATACTTTTGTGCATATACTTTGTATCATGTTTGATGATACATGTTGACTTGTGCTTGTGTAAAGATTAAACCATGGTTATATGAATGGTTAGGGTTTTATATACTTATTCATTTATTTATATTCATTATTCATTTAAGGAAAAGAAAAGAAAAATGGTGGCATTCTTTTGTTCATTCATGAAGCTTCATGAATACTTTGACTTAGTCACCATTTTTGTCTTCATTCCTAACCTAACCATTCACTTAACTTGGGTTTAGTCTCTACACATAACCATGGTCATGTTATGATAAAGATTGGATTATTCTTTTCTTTTTAATGATTCTCATCATAACAATTTCATCTTCTTCATCTTCTTCTTCATTGAAGAAGCTTGAGGTCATCAATGGTGGATTGATGATTTGAGTGAGAAATCCAATTCTAAAGTCTACCCACTTCCTATTTCTTCATCCTCTACCTCTTGCCAAGTAGTAGAGTGTGTTTCCTTCACAAGTTTCTTGACTTGGTGAAGTGAGAGCTTGATCTTGCGATGCTTCGACGTAGATCATCTTCGGCATGGACATCGACGACCTAGCTCGCTTATTCTCCGATGAAGTCGACGCTAGAGCCCGGATTCTTTTTGGACAGCGGAGAGGACTTCGTTGCGGAGATATGGAGGTGGAGCACCGGATCTACAAAGGTTGTATTTCCGATTCTCATAGTTAAGTGTTAACTAGTTAGCTTTTTCGCCTAGTTTTCTAGCAAACGATCCGTAGTCGGGTCTCTCGGCACCTAGATTTTTTGAATTTGGCATGTTCGATGCCTTGTGAGACCTCACTAGTGTGCCTAGGAACCCTACACCCATGTCTTAAGCTAGTTAAGATTTGGGGTTGTCCGGCTAATGTCTAAAAGCAAAATCCGGACAAGCTCGAGGCAAGGTCTGTAATGTAGAACTGGAAAGGTTCCAGCTATACAAAATATAGCAAATGATTTGAAAGAACCAAAGAATTCAATAGTTACCAACGAACCTCAGCCTCTCCGCCGATCTAGTAGGGTTCCTAACCCACCTGAGAGATACTTTGGTTTCTCTATGACAGTGGGAGCGAGGATTGCATCATGAGATGATGACCCAACTAGTTTCAAGCTGGCCATCAGGAGTAAGACTCTGTAAGAATGGCTGGATGTTTAGCGATCTGAGATGGAATCCTTATACACCAACAAAGTATGGACTTTGGTTGCTATATCTGAAGGGTTAAATCCACATCAGGAGCAAGTATATCTTGAGAAGATTACTTGGTGTACATGGAAAAGTTGAGACTTTCAAAGATAGACTTGTTAAAGGTTTGCATCATTGACCAGGTATGGATTATGTTGAAACCTTTTCTAAGGATCTATGCTTAAGTCCATCCAGATCCTACTTGCCACGGCTACATACCATGACTACGATATCTGGTGGTTGGGTGTCATGACTGCTTTTCTAAATGATGTTTTAGAAGAGTGCGTCTATAAGTACACAGCCAGAGGGCTTCGAA
This sequence comes from Agapanthus africanus, assembly GCA_030015575.1. NCBI lineage: Eukaryota > Viridiplantae > Streptophyta > Magnoliopsida > Asparagales > Amaryllidaceae > Agapanthus > Agapanthus africanus. The sequence continues at coordinate 369,778,971 of CM057337.1, read as the reverse complement.
GACAGTGGGAGCAGCGGAAACGTGTGCAAGATGCTTTATAGGATAAAGCAGGCATCGCGGAGTTGGAACATCTATTTTGATGAATTAGTCAAAGAAGTTGACATCATCAAAATGGTAGATGAACCTTGTATAAACAAAAAGGTAGTAGGGAGTATGGTGACAATCCTCGTAGAGTACGTGGATGACATACTCTTGATAGGGAAGGAGTTTCCTATGCTACGCTCGATCAATCTCCGCTTATCACAATGATTCTCCACATAGGATCAAAGTGATACCTACTAAATCCTGGATTTTGGATCTATGAGATAGATCTAATTGGATGTTAGGATTCTTACAAGTTGTAGTGAGATGGTATCAGTTGATCCTGGGGAGAATCACTGTAATGGTTCCAGGGTGATAAAGACGACTGAATGTCAGTCACAGGCATTGTCTTTACCCTCAGTGGAGGGACGGTATGTTGGAAGAGTTCCAAGCTAGATACCGTGACATACTAGACGATAAAGGCAGCATACATCGCTACTTAAGATGCTACCAAAGAGGCTGTTTGGATGTATATTGGTTCATGAGATGAACTATGTTCCTCCCATTGTGTGACAATGGAGTTGTGGCTTATGCCAAGGAACGCAGGTCCCATCAGTGATCCAGACATATTCTAAGGCAGTATCACCTGATCATGGAGATGGTTGATCTCTAAGGGATCGAGGTTAGGAGAGTAGACTCAGAGGACAGCACGGCGGATCCACTCACGAAGGCCTATTCCCAGAGAGAGACTTTTATGGGAAGGTTGAGTATGAGATACTACAACCACTGCTACAGATGGCCCTAGTGCAAGTGGGAGATTGTTAGTTATATGTATGCCCTAGAGGCCATTACTGTACATTCGATGTATATTGTAGTGGATGCTGGGACATATATAGGGAGGACTTTCCTGCTCGACATGATAGTATGCTATCTGGTTGACCTTTACCTTAACGTGTACACTGATTGTCTCTCTGTTACATGTTGGTAAAGCCCTTAGGATATGTACTTGACTACCTAGACTATGATGCGGATCATACTAGTGGGGACATGGTAGTCCACAAGTACATCCTTCAAAGTCCCTAGTCGTGGGTGTATCGAGACGGGGCATCGATATACCAGAGTAGACTAGCGTGTACCTTCTCGACCCATACAGATGGACGATGGATGATCCCATATCCATTGGTGTTTGACATCAGAGATGATATACGGGTGCTCAGTAGAGACTGGGTACACTGGACGGACTCGCCGAGAACTCCCAGATAGTATTATACCTCACGTCAGATGGCAGTTCTCTGGTGACACTGGTACAGAGTAGTCTGTTGACCCGAGATCGTCATAGAGTCTTGTGTGGTTCCCACTGTGCTTTGATTTCCATCTTACCATGTCCAAGAGGGCATGCAAAATGGTGGTTTTTGGGTACAGTCCCGAGTCACATGGAGACAATGAGCGATAGGAGGGGATTCGTCTCTCCCGGTATAGGGAGTTGATGTTGCGCTGTGCTCGATTGGCTATAACAGGAAATCCCTGGCCAGGGTTGCTGAGATTTACTGGTAAGTGTTACCAGTAGTTTCTCGAAATGTTATAAACCTCATATCGACACGACTTATCGAGCTATTGGGGTCTGACGTTTACCACCCCTAGGCGAGATATGCGACATATCAGACGATCAGACCGGACTGTACGGTAGTGTTACTGGTCGGATTCACTGGAGTGTGAGCGGGCTTGCTCGTCGATCTTCAGATCGCTCAATACCCGGGTCGCCGTTACGTTTAGCAGACCGCTTGCGGCTTGTGGATGTTTGATATGATCATCATCCGCTGCCGGCGTATTGACGAGTCTTTAGAGTCATACACAGAGGTTTCCTGGCTCAAGCGAAACGAAATAGGAGCGCATATGAGATATGTGCGGGACCGAGAATGATACCAGTATGTGATACTGTATTCGATTCTCGCGATTTGTGACATTGATCGGTTATATGCGATATAGCCGGGTTATCGGATCAAGTGTTGATTCGATAAGTTGTTACTGTTGATATTAGTCGGTTATATGCGATATGACCGGATCATTAAATCAAGTGTTGATTTAATGATTTAATGCATAATTATATATTTGATATATTACTTTGCATTAACTAGTATCGGTTCACTTTAAATGGATTTTCTCACTTCGTTGTACAAGTTGTATATGTGATATACTTTTTGTACAAATGTTTGTATCATGTTTGATGATACATGCTTCTTTGGTTAAGTGTATAGAATTGAACCATGGTTACCTTAATGATTAGGGTTTTGCTTTTTCATTTTATTATTTGTTTATTCATTTTGGATATTAATAAAAGCATAAAAAGAAAAAGCAAAATGGTTTTCTTTCTTTTCTTTCATGAAGCTTTTTGAAGCTTCATGAAGCTTTGACCAAGTCACCATTTTGTCTTGTTCTTTTAACCCTAACCATTCACATAACCTTAGTTAGTTCTCTACACTTGACCATGGTTTATAATATGATAAGTATTTTTTTCTTTTAACTTATCATATGATAATCTTCTTCTTCTTCATCTTCTTCCTTGAAGAAAACCTTACTTCATCAATGGTGGATTGATGAAACAAGTGAGAAATCCAATTCTAAAGTCTACCCACTTCCTATTTCTTCATCCTCTACCTCTTGCCAAGTAGTAGAGTGTGTTTTCTTCACAAGTTTCTTGACTTTGTGAAGTGAGAGCTTGATCTAGCGATGCCTCAACGTAGATCATCTTCGGCATGGACATCGACGACCTAGCTCGCCATTTTTCCGACGAAGCCGACGTTAGAGCCCGGGAATACATTTGGACAGCGAGGGGACTTCGTTGCGGAGCTATGGAGGTGGAGCACCGGATCTACAAAGGTTGTATTTCCATATTCTCTTAGTTAAGTGTTAACTTGTTATCGTTTCGCCTAGACATCTAGCTAACGATCCGTAGTCTAGGGTTTCTCGGCACCGTATTTCTTGATATTGGCATGGTTGATGCCTTGTGAGACCTCATTAGGGTGCCTAGGAACCCTACACCAACAACATCAAAATAGGTTTGTTTAGCTTGCATTGATCCGAATCAATGCAGTCCCATCAATTGATAACACCAATAAAGAACGAAAATACGATGTACATATATGCCACCCGCATTCGTCACTGGGTCCCGTCATCACCCGTTAGGTTACTTAACTAACGACAGAGCGGGGACTGGACTAGCGCGGGTGCAAAACATATACAACTTCTACTAGTATATATATCAATATATAATATTCGCTCAAGGCGTGATAAAATGCAACATCACAGAAATGTAATAAGCATCATAGAACAATGCAGATAATCTGGGATCCCCGGGTTTCATAGAGCCGCCACTGAAACCCGACGTTCCCGTGGTCGTGTGGATAGCCTGTACAATGAAATCCTAGACCCCTACGGGCGCGGCAAGTTACCCGCCAAAACCTGAAGCGAGGCAGCCCCCTTCAACAACGTGAATGGACCACCCGGCACTTCACGGAATCCGGTAACTTGAGCACCCCTCCTTGGGTCAACCTGTATCCCCTACGAGTGCGGCGAATAGCCTACCAATTCTAGAGTGAACCCCCTCCGTCTCAAAGCCATGAGATGCGGGCTCGTTTCCCTCTAGAACCCGGCTATCCGTGCACCCCACCGCGGGGTAATCCTAGTACAGAAAGTAAAATACACAACGGGTAGACCTCAGCCCGGTCGTGCCCTAAAAGAATAATATACAAGCAGGCAGTAACGGAAGTCCACATGTCGGACGCTCGCTCCGCAAAATCAAATGTACATATATAACCAAACTGTACTACCATTGCATCCAGGCTATCCACCACGACAAATCCGCAACATCACAGCACAACACAGAATATCAACGTGAATGTCACGTTCGCAAATCCGACTAAAAGGGCTATAGCAATTAGACAGGATTTACCGATCAAATGAAATTCACGGTCGCAGATATAATGTAAATACTGTGAACTAACATGTTTAAAATTTTCGATCGACTAAATTTCCTGAAGTGGGCCCCAAGCACAACTGTAGCACTCAAAATAAATCTGGGCCCAAACAGAATATACCAAAAAACCCTTTTCCAAGTCAGAGACCTCTGTTCAAAATTTGGTGCAATGAACAGTCTTTCCTGCGGCGGAACCGCGGCAAAAACAAGGGTATGGCCGTTGTTCCGCGGTGTTACTGTAGCCACGTGCTACCAAATTTTGTCAGAATTCTTAAAAAACCCTGCACGAAATTCTGCAATACACCAAATAATTTTTTTGACCACAGAAAAATTTCGACACAAACTGTGACTTGAAAATGCGGTTTTTAGAAAATTCGTTCGATCGAACTTGTAAACACGTTAGAGCAAGCTAGTAAAGGTTAATGGCGTGGCTCTGATACCATGTAAGACTGCGGTAGCGCCCCGGCCGTCTTTCCGAGGCCAAAATGCGGAAACAAAATTTTTTCTTAACTTTAAACCGACGCTATCGTATGCTTAAAACCCGGATCGTAACCATTAACCTACAACTAGCTATCTAGAGAGTGGGTTGGAAGGCTATACCGATCGATCCGTGTCCTTCGGTCTTTGGCCACCATCCCAAGCTCCTCGCAGCATCTCCGGTTTCGATCTCCTCGTCGGAAAGGGCACCACATCGTCGATTCTTTTTACGGGCTCCCACTTCATCCGAAGCAACTCGGGCATGAAGTGTGCGAGCCGACGAGTCCAAGGTGATGTAGAGAATGTTTGTGATCACTTTGTCTCTTGCATCCATGGCTTGGATGGAAGTTAAAGATGATGCCATTAATGGAGACTTTGAGCTAGAAGAGGAAGAAGACGAAGAGAAGACTATCTCTTCTTTGTAGGGTTCCTAGGCACACACTAGAGGTCTCACAAGGCATCAACCATGCCAAATTCAAATTTTACATGTGCCGGGAAACCCTAATACGGATTGTTGACTAGAGTTTAGGCGGTAAAAGAAACTAGTTAACAACTTAACTAAGAGAAAGAGGCTACAACCTTTGTAGATCCGGTTCTCCACTTCCTTAGCTCCACGTAGACGTCCCTCCGCTGTACAAATCAGATCTTAGACTCTAGTGTCGGCTTCATCGGAGAAATGGGCGGGCTAGGTCATCGACTATGATGCCGAAGATGATCTACGTCGAGACATCACAAGATCAAGCTCCCACTTCACCAAGTCATGAAACTTGTGAAGAAAACACCCTATACTACTTGGCAAGAGGTAGTGGATGAAGAAATAGGAAGTGGGTTCACTTTAGAATTGGATTTCTCACTCTTTTCATCAAATCACCATTGATGGTTGCAAGCTTTTTCTTCTTTAAGAAGAAGAAGAAGAAGATAATATTATGATAAGTTATTTTAAAATAGAAAATAAAAATCATTCTTATCATAATATCAACCATAGTTAGGTGTAGAGAATTGACTAAGGTTAGATGAATGGTTAGGGTTTTGGAGATGAAGACAAAATGGTCACTTGAGTCAAAGTTGCATGAAGCTTCAAGAAGCTTCATGTATGAAAGCAACCATTATGTTTTCATTTCTCATTTCTTTTTAATCCAAATTAAAAAGATAAATGAATGAAAAAATAAATAAAAACCCTAACCATTTACTTAACCAAGGTTTAATTCTTTACACAAACCCTAGCAATCATGTAACATCAAACATGATACAATCAAGTGCACAAAAAATATATCACATATACAATGTGCACATCAAGTGAGAAAATCCTTTTAAAGTGAACAAATACTAGTTAATGCAAAGTAATATATCAAACATATAATTATGCATTAAATCATTAAATCAACACTTGATTTAACGATCCGGTCATATCGCATATAACCGACTAATATTCAATGTATCAGCTTATCGAATCATTCCTTGATTCGATAACTAGGTTATATCGCATACAACCAATCGATACATTCATCTCGAGAATAGAATACGGTATCACATACAGGCATTATTCTCGGTCCCGCACATATCTCATATGCGCTCCTATTTCGTTTCGCTTGAGCCAGGAAACCTCTGTGTAGGACTCTAAAGACTCGTCAATACGCCGGCAGCAGGTGATGATCATATCAAGCACCCACAAGCCGCAAGCGGTCTGCTAAACGTAACGGCCACCCGAGTATTGAGCGATCAGAAGATCGACGAGCAAGCCCGCTCACACTCCTGTGAATCCAACCAGTAACACTTACCGTACAGTCCGGTCTGTTCGTCTGATATGTCGTATATCTCGCCTAGGGGTGGTAAACGTCAGACCCCAATAGCTCGATAAGTCATGCCGATGTGAGGTCCATAACATGTGTGAAACTACTGATAACACTTACCAGTAGATCACAGCAACCCTAGCCAGGGATTTCCTGTTATGGCCAGTCGAGCATAGCGCAACATCAACCCCCAATACCGGGAGAGACGAATCCCCTCCTATCGCTCATTGCCTCCATGTGAATCGGGACTGTACCCAAAAACCACCATTTTGCACGCCCTCTTGGACGTGGTAAGGTGGAAATCAAAGCACAGTGGGAATCACACAAGACTCTATGACGATCTCGGGTCTACAGACTAACCTGTACCAGTGTCACCAGAGAACTGCCATCTGACGTGAGGTATAATACCATCTGGGAGTTCTCGGCGAGTCCGTCCAGTGTACCCAGTCTCCACTGAGCACCCGTATATCATCTCTGATGTCAAACACCAATGGATATGGGATCATCCATCGCCCATCTGTATGGGTCGAGAAGGTATACGCTAGTCTACTCTGGTATATTGATGCCCCGTCTCGATACACCCATGACTAGGGACCTTGAAGGCAATACTTATGGACTACCATGTCCCCACTAGTATGATCCTCATCATAGTCCAGGTAGTCAAGTACACATCCTAAGGGCTTTACCAACATGTAACAGAGAGACAATCAATGTACACGTTAAGGTAAAGAGTAACCAGATAGCATACTATCATGTCGGGCAAGAAAGTCCTCCCTATATATGTCCCAGCATCCACTGCAATATACATCCAATGTACAGTAATGGCCTCTAGGGCATACATATAACTAACAATCTCCCACTAGCACTAGGGCCATCTGATAGCAGTGGTTGTAGTATCTCATACTCAACCATCCCATAAAAGTCTCTCTCTGGGAAAAGGCCTTTGTGAGTGGATCCGCCGTGTTGTCCTCTGAGTCTACTCTCCTAACCTCGATCACCCTGGAGATCAACCATCTCCATGATCAGGTGACACTGCCTTAGAATATGTCTGGATCACTGATGGGACCAGCGTTCCTTAGCATAAGCCACAACTCCATTGTCTCACAATGGTTGGAACGTAGTTCATCTCATGAACCAATATACACCCAAACATCCTCTTTGGTAGCATCTTAAGTAGCGATGTATCGTGCCTTTATCGTCTAGTTAGCCACGGTATCTAGCTTGGAACTCTTCCAACATACCGTCCCTTTACTAAGGGTAAAGACAATGCCTGTGACTGACTTTCAGTCGTTCTTATCACTCTGGAACCCTTCCAGTGATTCTCCCCAGGATCGATTGATACCATCTCACTACAACTAGTGAGAATCCTAACATCCAATTAGATCTATCTCATAGATCCAAAACCCAGGATTTAGGAGGTATCACTTTGATCCTTTATGGAGAATCATTGTGATAAGCGGAGATTGACCGAGCGTAGCATAGGAAACTCCTTTCCTATCAAGAGTATGTCATCGACGTACTCTACGAGGATCATCACCATACTCCCTACTACCTTTTTGTTTATACAAGGTTCATCTACCATTTTGATGATGTCAAACTCTTTGACTAATCCATCAAAACAGATGTTCCAACTCCGCGATGCCTGCTTTATCACATAAACCATTTTGCACACGTTTCCGCTGCTCCCACTGTCTACGAAGCCCTCTAGCTGTGTACTTATAGACGCACTATTCTAAAACACCATCTAGAAAAGCAGTCATGGCACCCAACCGCCAGATATCGTAGTCATGGTATGTAGCTGTGGCAAGTAGGATCTGGATGGACTTAAGCATAGCCACTGGAAAAGGTTTCATCATTATCCACGCCTGGTTGATGACGAAAGCCTTTAACAAGTCTTTCTTTGAAAGTCTCAACCTTTACACCTACACCAAGTAATCTTCTCAAGATATACTTGCTCCTGATAGGGATTTAACCCTTCAGATATAGCAACCAAAGTCCATACTTTGTTGGTGTATATGGATTCCATCTCAGATCATTTAGCATCCAGCCATTCTTACAGAGTCCCACTCCTGATGGCCAGCTCGAAACTAGTTGGGTCATCATCTCATGATGCAATCCTCGCTCATATTGTCATCGAGAAACCGAAGTATCTCTCAGGTGGGTGAGGAGCCCTACTAGATCGGCGGAGAGGCTGAGGTTCGTTGGTAACTATTGAATCCTTTGGTTCTTTCAAATCATCAGCTGCAGTTTGTATAGCTGGAACATTTCCAGTTCTACATAACAGACCTTGCCTCGAGCTTGTCCGGATTATGCTTTTAGGCATAGCCCGGACAACCCCAAATCTTAACCAACTTAAGATATGGGCTCTTCCCTTTCCATATCACATATGAAGCGGTAGGCAACTGATTTGATTGGAACCCAATTCAATTGGTATACAGCTTCTTAAGTGCATAACTCCCAAAAGGAAATAGGAAACTCAGTAGTACTCATCATAGAGCACACCATATCACATAGGGTGCTATTGCTCCGCCCCGATATACCATCGTGCTATGGTGTATACGGAGGAGTAATTTTGAGAGAGAATCTCATTCTCCTTTAGAATAATCCAGGATTTCCGTGCTCAAGTATTCTCCTCCTCGATCTCATCAAAGGACATAATACTTATACCCGTGTTTTGGTTTTCTACTTCTAAATCATATTCTGTGAATATCTCAAAAGGTTCGGACTTGTGTTTCAACAGGAACATATGTCTGAATCTTGAGAGATTATCAGAGAATGTAACGAAGTACAACGAACCAGTCCTGGCATATGTAGACAGGGGACCTTACATACATCAACATGTATCATCCTAAAAGTTTACTAACTCTTTCTCTGTTTCCAGTAAACAGAGGTATGGTCATCGTATCTTTGTGACATGACTGGTAAGTTTCATAAGATGTAAATTCAAACAGATTTAAATATGCATCTAAATGTAACTTGAGCTAGTCAGGTCGCATTGATATGACCTAGTCTATAATACCTCAAGAAAAATTCGTTCATTTCTGAACTCATCCTCTTGTGTGTGTTCTGTATACTAAGAACTGTAGTTTGATTTAGAACATCAATGCTTTTAGATAACGTGCCTGAACCGATCAACTTTTGATATAGGAAATGTTCAAAACATTATCCAACAATACAAAATTTTATCATTTCTTTACTGATAAAGAGATTGATATGATTTTGTATATCAGGTTCGGTATCTAATAACATTCGTTCAGATTTAATGTATTGGTAATACAGGGTGACAGTGACCAACAGACTTGGCTGCAACTCTTGTCCCGTTTTCTGCCTCATGAAACTTATTACCCGTTCTCAGTTCTCTACCTTTCTGTAGCCCTATGTAACAGATTACATATCTGGGATCCTGATCTGGTATCATATACCCTGGACGTAAAGGATACTGAGAAACAGTTCTCTGTAATGAACACACCCGAAGATGATGCATCAACATGCACTCTCTTCGTTTGGGCGGCACGGGAAATCTGGTATTCCCCAATTTCCTGCTCTGTCTTATAACAATTATAAGTTGGAGCGGGACCAACGTTCCCCAGCTCAGTATAACAAGCGGGTTCGGTCAAATATCCATATTATTATCTTGATTAAGGCGTGATATGGTCGCTACCTGGAGAGAGAGAGAAGAAAACACTCAGCGTGCGCTCTTGCAAGATCAGATTGGTTATGATTTTATCTAATCAGGATGACTCCCACTGTTTTTATCAAATCTTCCTTCAAACCCTAAAAGGAAAGACTAGCCGGGATTAATTACACGCTACAAGTTCACCAATCTTTCAGCCAGGCCAGAGTCGGTACTTTGAGGGAGGTCTCCTGTGCTTTCGCACGAACCTAATTACAGTAAACCTCGTTTTCCCAGAGGCGTAACCCTGTTGACACCTTTCTAGACACCTACTTGATCGGCTAATTGTAATGTGTAAAACTCTCCCAGGAGTAACAATTACTCGCAGTGGGTATCGGGATCCAACTATCTCATAGAAGGTACAACACTTGAAATTCCCGATAATGTTTTGCCCCTAACCTCCTATGACCTTGACAAAGGCCAACAAACCATAGGATGGTAGTCAACTTCAACCCGTCATTTCCTGATTGAATTAAACCCACCCGCACGACCCTTGACAAAGGCCAACAAGGTCGCACGACTACCCTATCCCAATCTGCATCATATGCATAAGCAGATAAGCACCAGTTAGCTACCGCACACTGCGCCTTGACAAAGGCCAACAAACGCAGCACGAATACTAACTACTACTTATCTGAAATGACGGAGGGCTACGACAGGTTTTTCTTAAAACCTATTGCGTAATGAACTTGATATCGTTGTAGAATCAAATGATTTTAAAATGGAGTGTTTTTGAAGCTTTTCTAGTTTTGCTAAAGGAGTCACTCCCGGTGAAGGGATCGTCGGTCCTTTCCTCGTCGAATGAGGTGCGGGATATAACATATATATCACTGTGCAAAGCTGAAACTATAGAAGTAATCAAAAAGACAAACCGAGGGTTGTAGTATCTGCCAGTTATTGCTAAAGGAGTCACTCCCTGTGAAGGGATCTCGGTCCTTTCCTAATCGAATAAGGTGTAGGATATATCATATATACCGCTGTGCAAAGCAAGAACTGTAGCTACCTATTTTATTTTGAAATTTGATTCTACAACATCTTAGGTTTCTTTTATTTCATTAATCTCATTAATGAAGTCCCATCATTTCAATACCTAAACATCACAGATAAATACGACGTACACTTATGCCATCCGCATTCGCCTCGATGTCCCCTCGTGCACCGTTAGGTTAGGTAACTAACGGCAGAGCGGGGCAGGGCTAGCGCGGGTGTAAAACACAAGTAACGCCTATAAAATATATCATATATACTATATAAAGTATCCATCACAGAACATATCACATGATCACATCACTGATATCGCAGAAGAAGAATCATATGAAATATTGGATATACTAGGACGTCCGTGTTTTCAATACGAGCCAGTATAAAACACGGATTCCACGGTCGTGATGAATAGCCAAACCCACACCCCTAGACCCCTACGAGAGCAGCAAGCAACCCTACCAATTCTAGAGTTAGGAGACCCAGACTCGACTCCTCGAGTTGGTCTCCCACTGGACTCCAGAACCCGGTTACTTTTGCTCCCCTCCTAGTGCGGAAAAGTAAATAATATACAAAGGGTGACATCTTCCGCAACCTGGAAGTGCCCCAATAAAAGAATATTACATACAAGTTTTTACATGAATGAAAATGAAAAACACTCATCTCACATAAAAACCCCCGGCTATTCAAACACGACGATCCAATATAACATATCCAGCAACACATAACATCACAAGTCATCAACGTAAGTAAACATGCGTATCCCAATTGTCTTTGACATATAGCAACGAAACCGGCGATATCACATATTACACTTACGGTCACAGAAAAGAAAATGTAAAACTACAACAGTTGGAATCCGCAACCTCTTTAGACATCGTATGCCTAATCAAATGAATTACTTAGGCATCACATGCCTAATCAAATGAATTACTTAGGCATCGCATGCCTAACAATTTTAAACCCCGCATTTTAGTCTCAAAATCGAAAACACTTTTCAATATCAAGTCGGGCAATTCAACAAGATTCCCGACATCCTGATCGAATACTCGTCGCAAACTTTAGTAGACGGCCGCACCCCCGATACCATCGACGAAGTGCACCAAGGCGGAACACCGCTACCGCGAGCACCCGAACGGATGCTTTCGGCGACGGGGTTCTCCTACAGTCACTTGGTCGGGGCTAAGGGGTGTAGCTGTCTATTAAGTTTATCGGCGAATATCCGCGTACGCTACGTGATTGCGACGGACTTTTGATCACATCAAAATTCCGTGGCAACCGATCAAGTGAGACTAAACCGCTAGATTTATAACATTCATTCAGTTATCTCATAACTACTTGTGGATTCCAAATATTGTATCCCATTCCGGATAAATAGAAAATGTTAAACTTTCCGATCAAACAATCGAACACCCAAGTTTTCCCGAAACAGCTCTACACATGAAATAAGTTTTAAAACCATTCACTTCGTGCCTCAGTACCAACGGTCCAGCCGTAGAAGGGTCAAGCCAACGCCTCACATGTGGCACGCCGTACTGCCCCAAACCCTAAGGTTCAAAGGGCAGTTCAAGGCGGTCACATAATCGAGTTAAGGTTTGTTGTCTTCTAGAGGGACCATCGTGTTACTTGCACTACTTTGGACGTTCTTAAACTACGGAAAGATCCAACACTTGGAAATTTCCCGACAGGGGAAAAAGGTGGGTATTTATATCCGGTCGAACTTTTTAACATATTCTAAAATTACCCGGAAAAACACATAGACAAAGTTTGATAATCCGATCGAATATACGAACTCCCAATACAACCCAGAAAACTCAACTCTTGAGTGATATTTAAAAAATCCCATAAAATCCAGCACCAAATTATAGGAATTACTATGCAAAAATTATTGGGCAATGTGACAATACTGCCGCGGAACAGCCGCAGAAGGCAAGCTTCTGCCGCTGTTCCGCGGCGGTTTAGATGAATTAGGATCTCGTTTTGCACCATAATTCTTAGATCTTCCAGATGAATTTTTTAAGAATTTTTAATCTGTAAAAAACCCAGTTTTTTAAAAAAGTCCAGAGAGCATTTTGGATTAGGATTTCGATGTTCGTTCGGATTTCAAACGTCGTCTACACTTCGCCTAAGGCTCTAGCTAGTCTCTGAAACCACTGTAGGGTTCCTAGGCACACACTAGAGGTCTCACAAGGCATCAACCATGCCAAATTCAAATTTTACATGTGCCGGGAAACCCTAATACGGATCGTTGACTAGAGTTTAGGCGGAAAAAGAAACTAGTTAACAACTTAACTAAGAGAAAGAGGCTACAAGCTTTGTAGATCCGGTTCTCCACTTCCTTAGCTCCACGTAGACGTCCCTCCGCTGTACAAATCAGATCTTGGACTCTAGTGTCGGCTTCATCGGAGAAATGGGCGGGCTAGGTCATCGACTATGATGCCGAAGATGATCTACGTCGAGGCATCACAAGATCAAGCTCCCACTTCACCAAGTCATGAAACTTGTGAAGAAAACACCCTATACTACTTGGAAAGAGGTAGAGGATGAAGAAATAGAAAGTGGGTTCACTTTAGAATTGGATTTCTCACTCTTTTCATCAAATCACCATTGATGGTTGCAAGCTTTTTCTTCTTTAAGAAGAAGAAGAAGAAGATAATATTATGATAAGTTATTTTAAAATAGAAAATAAAAATCATTCTTATCATAATATCAACCATAGTTAGGTGTAGAGAATTGACTAAGGTTAGATGAATGGTTAGGGTTTTGGAGATGAAGACAAAATGGTCACTTGAGTCAAAGTTGCATGAAGCTTCAAGAAGCTTCATGTATGAAAGCAACCATTATGTTTTCATTTCTCATTTCTTTTTAATCCAAATTAAAAAGATAAATGAATGAACAAATAAATAAAAACCCTAACCATTTACTTAACCAAGGTTTAATTCTTTACACAAACCCTAGCAATCATGTATCATCAAACATGATACAATCAAGTGCACAAAAAATATATCACATATACAATGTGCACATCAAGTGAGAAAATCCTTTTAAAGTGAACAAATACTAGTTAATGCAAAGTAATATATCAAACATATAATTATGCATTAAATCATTAAATCAATACTTGATTTAACGATCCGGTCATATCGCATATAACCGACTAATATTCATTGTATCAGCTTATCGAATCATTCCTTGATTCGATAACTAGGTTATATCGCATACAACCAATCGATACATTCATCGCGAGAATAGAATACGGTATCACATACACGTATTATTCTCGGTCCCGCACATATCTCATATGCGCTCCTATTTCGTTTCGCTTGAGCCAGGAAACCTCTGTGTAGGACTCTAAAGACTCGTCAATACGCCGGCAGCAGGTGATGATCATATCAAGCACCCACAAGCCGCAAGCGGTCTGCTAAACGTAACGGCCACCCGGGTATTGAGCGATCAGAAGATCGACGAGCAAGCCCGCTCAGACTCCTGTGAATCCAACCAGTAACACTTACCGTACAGTCCGGTCTGTTCGTTTGATATGTCGCATATCTCGCCTAGGGGTGGTAAACGTCAGACCCCAATAGCTCGATAAGTCATGCCGACGTGAGGTCCATAACATGTGTGAAACTACTGATAACACTTACCAGTAGATCACAGCAACCCTGGCCAGGGATTTCCTATTATGGCCAGTCGAGCATAGCGCAACATCAACCCCCAATACCGGGAGAGACGAATCCCCTCCTATCGCTCATTGCCTCCATGTGAATCGGGACTGTACCCAAAAACCACCGTTTTGCACACCCTCTTGGACATGGTAAGGTGGAAATCAAAGCACAGTGGGAATCACACAAGACTCTATGACGATCTCGGGTCTACAGACTAACCTGTACCAGTGTCACCAGAGAACTGCCATCTGACGTGAGGTATAATACCATCTGGGAGTTCTCGGCGAGTCCGTCCAGTGTACCCAGTCTCCACTGAGCACCCGTATATCAGCTCTGATGTCACACACCAATGGATATGGGATCATCCATCGCCCATCTGTATGGGTCGAGAAGGTATACGCTAGTCTACTCTGGTATATCGATGCCCCGTCTCGATACACCCATGACTAGGGACCTTGAAGGATGTACTTATGGACTACCATGTCCCCACTAGTATGTGTTAGTTATATGTATGCCCTAGAGGCCTTTACTGTACATAGGATGTATATTGTAGTGGATGCTGGGACGTATATAGGTAGGACTTTCTTGCTCGACATGATAGTATGCTATCTGGTTGAAGTTTACCTTAACGTGTATACTGATTGTCTATCTGTTACATGTTGGTAAAGCCCTTAGGATCTGTACTTGACTACCTGGACTATAATGCGGATCATACTAGTGGGGACATGGTAGTCCATAAGTACATCCTTCAAAGTCCCTAGTCGTGGGTGTATCGAGACGGGGCATCGATATACCAGAGTAGACTAGCGTATACCTTCTCGACCCATACAGATGGGCGATGGATGATCCCATATCCATCGGTGTTTGACATCAGATATGATATACGGGTGCTCAGTAGAGACTGGGTACACTGGACGGACTCGCCGAGAACTCCCAGATGGTATTATACCTCACGTCAGATGGCAGTTCTCTGGTGACACTGGTACAGAGTAGTCTGTTGACCCGAGATCGTCATAGAGTCTTGTGTGGTTCCCACTGTGCTTTGATTTCCATCTTACCACGTCCAAGAGGGCGTGCAAAACGGTGGTTTTTGGGTACAGTCCCGAGTCACATGGAGGCAATGAGCGATAGGAGGGGATTCGTCTCTCCCGGTATAAGGGGTTGATGTTGCGCTGTGTTCGATTGGCTATAACAGGAAATCCCTGGCCAGGGTTGCTGAGATTTACTGGTAAGTGTTACCAGTAGTTTCTCGAAGTGTTAGAAGTGTTATAGACCTCATATCGACACGACTTATCGAGCTATTGGGGTCTGACGTTTACCACCCCTAGGCAAGATATGCGACATATCAGACGAACAGACCGGACCCTACGGTAGTGTTACTGGTTGGATTCACTGGAGTGTGAGCGGGCTTGCTCGTCGATCTTCAGATCGCTCAATACCCGGGTGGCCGTTACGTTTAGCAGACCGCTTGCGGCTTGTGGGTGCTTGATATGATCATCACCTGCTGCCGGCGTATTGACGAGTCTTTAGAGTCCTACACAGAGGTTTCCTGGTTCAAGCGAAACGAAATAGGAGCGCATATGAGATATGTGCGGGACCGAGAATAATGCGTGTATGTGATACCGTATTCCATTCTCGCGATGAATGTGTCGAATGGTTGTATGCGATATAACCTAGTTATCGAATCAAGGATTGATTCGATAAGCCGATACATTGTATACTAGTCGGTTGTGTGCGACATGACCGGATCATTGAATCAAGTGTTGATTTAATTATTTGATGCATAATTATATATTTGATATATTACTTTGCATTAACTAGTATCGGTTCACTTTAAATGGATTTTCTCACTCGGGTGTGCGCATTGCATATGCGATATGATTTTGTGCACATGATTGTATCATGTTTGATGATACATGCTTTTTGGTTAAGTGTAAAGTATTAAACTATGGTTAAGTGGATGATTAGGGTTTTTACTTATTCATTTATTTGTTCATTTATTCTTTTTGGAAAAATGAATAGCATAAAGGAAAATGGTGGCTTGTTTTGTATTCTAGTTGAAGCTTCATGAAGCTTTGACCTAAGTAACTATTTTGTCTCATGCTTAACCCTAACCACTCTATTAACCCTAGTTTAATCTCTACACTTGACCATGGTTCATGTTATGATATGTATTGATTTTCTTTTTCAATAATTATTCAACTTATCATATCTTTTCTTCTTCTTCTTCCATGAACTCAAGAAGAAAACCTTGAGGTCATCAATGGTGATTGATGATAAAGAGTGAGAAATCCAATTCTAAATTGAACCCACTTCCTATTTCTTCATCCTCTACCTCTTGCCAAGTAGTAGAGTGTGTTTCCTTCACAAGTTATCATGGCTTGGTGAAGGTGGAGCTTGATCTAGCGATGCATCGACGTAGATCATTTTCGGCACGAAGCCGACGACCTTGCCCGCTCGTTCTCCGATGAAGTCGACGCTAGAGCCCAGATTTGATTTGGACAGCGGAGAGGACCTCATCTCGGAGCCGTGGAGGTGGAGGACCGGATCTACAAAGGTTGTATTTCCGTTTCCCATTAGTTAATTGTTAACTAGTTTACTTTTCGCCTAGATTTCTAGCAAACGATCCGTAGTCGGGTTTCTCGGCACCTAGAATTTTTGTAATTGGCATGGTTGATGCCTTGTGAGACCTCCTTAGCGTGCCTAGGAACCCTACAGTGGTATCAGAGCCAAGCTAGAGCCTTAGGCGAAGTCCAGACGGAATTTGAAGTCCGAACGAACCCGAAACCCAATTCCTTACTTGCTCTCTGTCTTTTTTTCAAAAACTGGGATTTTTCTAGATTAAAAATTGCTAAAAAAATCAGCAGGGAAATATAAGAGTTACGGTGAATTTTGATAACGTAACTCCATAGTCAAGGCGCGGATCCGCGGCACGAGCATGGCTCGTGCGGCGGATCCGCGGCGTTTTTGTCCTATTGTTCATCAAAATTTGCACCATAATCAATAATAGTCAATGCTGGTTTTTCTGGGAATTTTTAATATTTAATACAGAGTTGAATTTTCTGGAGTTGTTTTGGGGATTCGGTGTTTCGATCGGGGTATCAAATTTTGTCTATGTGGCTTTCCGGATAAATTTTTAGAATATGTTAAAAAGTTCGACCGGATATAAATACCCAATTTTTCCCCTGTCGGGAAATTTCCAAGTGTTGGATTTTTCCATAGTTTAACGACGTTCTAAGTAGTGCAAGTAACGCGATGGACCCTCTAGAAGACAACAAACCTTAACTCGATTATGTGACCGTCTTGAACTGCCCTTTGAACCTTCGGGTTTGGGGCAGTACGGCGTGCCACATGTGAGGCGTTGGCTTGACCCTTCTACGGCTGGACCGTTGGTACTGAGGCACGAACTGAATGTTGTTAGACTTATTTCATATGTTGAGCTGTATCGGGAAAACTTGGGTGTTCGATCGTTCGATCGGAAAGTTTAACATTTTCTATTTATCTAGAATGTGATACAATACTTGGAATTCGCAAATTGTTATGAGATAACTGAATGAATGATATAAACATAGCAGTTTAGTCTCATTTGATCGGTTGCCACGGAATTTTGATGTGTTCAAAAGTCCGTCGCAATCACGTAGCGTACGCGGATACTCGCCGGGTAAACTTAATAGACAGCCTCACGCCATTGCCCTATAAGCATCCGTCCGGGTGCTCGCGGTGGCGGTGTTCCGCCTTGGTGCACTTCATCGACGGTATCGGGGGTGCAGCCGTCTACTGAAGTTTACGACGAGTATTCGATCAGGATGTCGGGAATCTTGTTGAATTGCCCGACTTGATATTGAAAAGAGTTTTCGATTTTGAGACTAAAATGCGGGGTTTATAATTGTTAGGCATGCGATGTCTAAGAAATTCATTTGGTCAGGAATGCGATGTCTGAAGAGGTTGCGGATTCCAACTGTTGTAGTTTTACACTTTCTTTTCTGTGACCGTAAGTGTAATATGTGATATCGCCGGTTTCGTTGCTATATGTCAACGACAATTGGGATGCGCATATTTACTTACGTTGATGACATGTGATGTTATGTGTTGCTGGATATGTTATATTGGATCGTCGTGTTTGAATAGCCGGAGGTTTTTATGTGAGATGAGTGTTTTTCATTTTCATTCATGTAAAAACTTGTATGTAATATTCTTTTATTGGGGCGCTTCCAGGTTGCGGAAGTAGTCACCGTTTGTATATTATTTACTTTTCCGCACTAGGATAGACCCAAGGAGGGGAGCACAAGTAACCGGGTTCTGGAGTCCAGTGGGAGACCAACTCGAGGAGTCGAGTTCGGGTCTCCTAACTCCAGAATTGGTAGGGTTGCTTGCCGCTCTCGTAGGGGTCTAGGGGTGTGGGTTTGGCTATTCATCACGACCGTGGAATCCGTGTTTTATACTGGCTCGTAATGAAAACACGGACGTCCTAGTATATCCAATATTTCATATGATTCTTCTGCTGCGATATCTGTGATGTGATCATATGATGTTCTGTGATAGATACAGTATATAGTATATATGATATATTATATAGACGTTACTTATGTTTTACACCCGCGCTAGCCCTGCCCCGCTCTGCCGTTAGTTACCTAACCTAACGGTGCACGAGGGGACATCGAGGCGAATGCCGATGGCATAAGTGTACGTCGTATTTATCTGTGATGTTTAGGTACATTAAATGATGGGACTTCATTAATATGATTAATGAAATAAAAGAAACCTAAGATGTTGTAGAATCGAATTTCAAAATAAAACAGGTAGCTACAGTTCTTGCTTTGCACAGAGGTATATGTGATATATCCTGCACCTTATTCGATGAGGAAAGGACCGAGATCCCTTCACCGGGAGTGACTCCTTTAGCAATAACTGGCAGATGCTACACACTCGGTTTGTCTTTTGATTGCTTTTAAGTGTTTTTGCTTTGCACAGTGATATATATGATATATCCCGTACCTCATTCGACGAGGAAAGGACCGACGATCCCTTCACCGGGAGTGACTCCTTTAGCAAAACTAGAAAAGCCTCAAAAGCACTCCATTTTAAAATCATTTGATTCTACAACGATATCAAGTTCATTACGCAATAGGTTTTCAGAAAAACCTGTCGTAGCCCTCCGTCATTTCAGATATGTACTAGTTAGTATTCGTGCTGCGGTAGTTTGGCATTCGTCAAAGCGTAGTGTACGGTAGCTAACTAGTATTTATCTGCTTGAGCATAAGATGCGATTGGATTAGGGTATTCGTACGGCGTTGTTTGGCATTCGTCAAGGGTCGTGCGGGTGGGTTTAATTCGATCAAGAAATGTACGGGTTGAACTTGACTAGTGGACTATGGGTTGTTTGGCATTCGTCAAGGTCATAGCGAGCTAGGGGCAAAATATTATCGGGAATTTCAAGTGTTGAAATTTGCAATGAGATTGCATACCTTCTATGAGATAGTTGGATCCCGATACCCGCTGCGAGTAAGAGTTACTCCTGGGAGAGTTTTATACATTACAATTAGCCGATCAAGTAGGTGTCTAGAAAGGTGTCAACGGGGTTACGCCTCTGGGAAAACAAGGTTTACATTAATTAGGTTTGTGCGAAAGCACGGGGGACTTCCCTCAAAGTACCGACACTGGCCTGGCTGAAAGATTGGCGAACTTGTAGTGTGTAATTAATCCCGGCTAGTCTTTCCTTTTAAGGTTTGAAGGAAGATTTGATAAAAAGCAGTGGGAGCCATCCTGATTAGATAAAATAATAACCAATCTATTCTTGCAAGAGCGCACGCTGAGTGTTTTCTTCTCTCTCTCTCCTGGTAGCGACCATATCACGCCTTAATCAAGATAATAATACGGAATATTGACCGAACCCGCTTGTTATATTGAGCTGGGGAACATTGGTCCCGCTCCAACTTATAATTGTTATAAGACAGAGCAGGAAATTGGGGAATACCAGAATTCCCGTGCCGCCCAAACGAAGAGAGTGCATGCTGATGCATCATCTTCGGGTGTGTTCATTATACAGAACTGTTTCTCAGTATCCTTTATGTCCTGGGTATATGATACCGGATCAGGATCCCAGATATGTAATCTGTTACATAGGGCTACAGATAGGTCGAGAACTGAGAACGGGTGATAAGTTTCATGAGGCAGAAAACGGGGCAAGTGTTGCAGCCAAGTCTGTTGGTCACTGTCACCCTGTATTACCAATACATTGATTCTGAACGAATGTTATTAGATACCGAACCTGATATACAAAATCATATCAGTCTCTTTATTAGTAAAGAAATGATAAAATTTTGTATTGTTGGATAATGTTTTGAACATTTCCTATATCAAAAGTTGATCGGTTCAGGCACGTTATCTAAAAGCATTGATGTTCTAAATCAAACTACAGTTCTCAGTATACAGAACACACACAAGAGGAAGAGTTTAGAACTGAACGAATTCTTCTTGAGGCATTGTAGACTAGGTCAGATCAATATGACCCGACTAGCCAGAGTTACATATAGATGCCTATTTAAATCAGTTTGAATTTACATCTTGTGAAACTCGCCAGTCATGTCACAAAGATAAGATGACTATAGCTCCGTTTAATGGAAACAGAGAAAGAGTTAGTGAACTCTTGGGATGATACATGTTGATGTATGTAGGTCCCCAGTCTACACTTGCCAAGACTGGTTCTTTATACTTCATTATATTCTCTGATAATCTCTCAAGATTCAGTCATATGTTCCTGTTGAAACATGAGTCCGAACCTTTTGAGATATTCACAGAATATAAGCGAGAAGTAGAGAACCAAAATACGGGTATAAGTATTATGTCCTTTGATGAGATCAAGGAGGAGAATACTTGTGCACGGAATTCCTGGACTATTCTAAAGGAGAATGAGATTCTCTCTCAGCATTACTCCTCCGTATACACCATTGCACGATGGTATGTCGGGGAGGAGCAGATACACCCTATATGATATGGTGTGCTCTATGATGAATACTACTGAGTTACCTATTTCCTTTTTGGGAGTTATGCAATTGAGAAGATGCATACCTATTGAATAGGGTTCCAATCAAATCAGTTGCCTACCATTTCATATGTGATATGGAATGAGAAGAGCCCATGTCTTAATTTAGTTAAGATTTGGGGTTGACCGGCCTATGTTTAAAAGCAAAATCCGGACAAGCTCGAGGCAAGGTCTGTAATGAAGAACTGGAAATGTTCCAGCTATACAAACTACAGCAGATGATTTGGTAAAACCAAATGATTCAATAGTTACCAACGAACCTCAGCCTCTCCGCCGATCTAGTAGGGTTCCTCACCCACCTGAGAGATACTTCGGTTTCTCTATGACAGTGGGAGCGAGGATTGCATCATGAGATGATGACCCAACTAGTTTCCAGCTGGCCATCAGGAGTAAGACTCTGTAAGAATGGCTGGATGCTTAGCGATCTGAGATGGAATCCTTATACACCAACAAAGTATGGACTTTAGTTGCTATATCTGAAGGGTTAAATCCCCATAAGGAGCAAGTATATCTTGAGAAGATTACTTGGTGTAGATGGAAAAGTTGAGACTTTCAAAGCTAGACTTGTTGAAAGTTTGCATCATTGACCAGGTGTGGATAATGATGAAACCTTTTTCAAGTAGCTATGCTTAAGTCCATCCAGATCCTACTTGTCACGGCTACATACCATGACTGCGATATCTGGTGGTTGGGTGTCTTGACTGCTTTTCTAAATGATGATTTAGAAGAGAGCGTCTATAAGTACACAGCCAGAGGGCTTCGTAAACAGTGGGAGCAGCGGAAACGTGTGCAAGATGCTTTATAGGATAGAGCAGGCATCGCGGAGTTGGAACGTCTGTTTTGATGAATTAGTCAAAGAGTTTGACATCATCAAAATGGTAGATGAACCTTGTATATACAAAAAAGGTAGTAGGGAGTATGGTGGTGATCCTCGTAGAGTACGTGGTTGTCATGCTCTTGATAGGGAAGGAGTTTCCTATGCTACGCTCGAGCAATCTCCTCTTATCACTATGATTCTCCATATAGGATCAAAAATGATACCTCCTAAATCCTGAGTTTTGGATCTATGAGATAGATTTAAATGGATGTTAGGATTCTCACTAGTTGTAGTGAGGTGGTATCAATCGATCCTGGGGAGAATCACTGGAAGGGTTCCAGGGTGATAAAGACGACTGAATGTCAGTCACAGGCATTGTCTTTACCCTCAGTAAAGGGACGGTATGTTGGAAGAGTTCCAAGCTAGATACCGTGACATACTAGACGATAAAGGCACGATACATCGCTACTTAAGATGCTACCAAAGAGGCTGTTTGGGTGTATATTGGTTCATAAGATGAACTACGTGCCTACCATTGTGTGACAATGGAGTTGTGGCTTTTGCCAAGGAACGCCCGTCCCATCAGTGATCCAGACATATTCTAAGCAGTATCACCTGATCATGGAGATAGTTGATCTCCAGGATGATCGAGGTTTGGAGAGTAGACTCAGAGGACAACACAGCGGATCCACTCACAAAGCCCTGTTCCCAGAGAGAGACTTTTATGGGATGGTTGAGTATGACATACTACAACCACTGCTATCAGATGGCCCTAGTGCAAGTGGGAGATTGTTAGTTATATGTATGCCCTAGAGGCCATTACTGTACATAGGATGTATATTGTAGTGGATGCTGGGACGTATATAGGGAGGACTTTCTTGCTCGACATGATAGTATGCTATCTGGTTGAACTTTACCTTAACGTGTATACTGATTGTCTCTCTGTTACATGTTGGTAAAGCCCTTAGGATCTGTACTTGACTACCTGGACTATGATGCGGATCATACTAGTGGGGACATGGTAGTCCATAAGTACATCCTTCAAAGTCCCTAGTCGTGGGTGTATCGAGACGGGGCATCGATATACCAGAGTAGACTAGCGTATACCTTCTCGACCCATACAGATGGGCGATGGATGATCCCATATCCATCGGTGTTTGACATCAGAGATGATATACGGGTGCTCAGTAGAGACTGGGTACACTGGACGGACTCGCCGAGAACTCCCAGATGGTATTATACCTCACGTCAGATGGCAGTTCTCTGGTGACACTGGTACAGAGTAGTCTGTTGACCCGAGATCGTCATAGAGTCTTGTGTGGTTCCCACTGTGCTTTGATTTCCATCTTACCACGTCCAAGAGGGCGTGCAAAACGGTGGTTTTTGGGTACAGTCCCGAGTCACATGGAGGCAATGAGCGATAAGAGGGGATTCGTCTCTCCCGGTATAGGGGGTTGATGTTGCGCTGTGTTCGATTGGCTATAACAGGAAATCCCTGGCCAGGGTTGCTGAGATTTACTGGTAAGTGTTACCAGTAGTTTCTCGAAGTGTTAGAAGTGTTATAGACCTCATATCGACACGACTTATTGAGCTATTGGGGTCTGACGTTTACCACCCCTAGGCAAGATATGCGACATATCAGACGAACAGACCGGACCCTACGGTAGTGTTACTGGTTGGATTCACTGGAGTGTGAGCGGGCTTGCTCGTCGATCTTCAAATTTCTCAATACCCGGGTGGCCGTTACGTTTAGCAGACCGCTTGCGGCTTGTGGGTGCTTGATATGATCATCACCTGCTGCCGGCGTATTGACGAGTCTTTAGAGTCCTACACAGAGGTTTCCTGGTTCAAGCGAAACGAAATAGGAGCGCATATGAGATATGTGCGGGACCGAGAATAATGCGTGTATGTGATACCGTATTCCATTTTCGCGATGAATGTGTCGAATGGTTGTATGCGATATAACCTAGTTATCGAATCAAGGATTGATTCGATAAGCCGATACATTGTATACTAGTCGGTTGTGTGCGACATGACCGGATCATTGAATCAAGTGTTGATTTAATTATTTGATGCATAATTATATATTTGATATATTACTTTGCATTAACTAGTATCAGTTCACTTTAAATGGATTTTCTCACTCGGGTGTGCGCATTGCATATGCGATATGATTTTGTGCACATGATTGTATCATGTTTGATGATACATGCTTTTTGGTTAAGTGTAAAGTATTAAACTATGGTTAAGTGGATGATTAGGGTTTTTACTTATTCATTTATTTGTTCATTTATTCTTTTTGGAAAAATGAATAGCATAAAGGAAAATGGTGGCTTGTTTTGTATTCTAGTTGAAGCTTCATGAAGCTTTGACCTAAGTAACCATTTTGTCTCATGCTTAACCCTAACCACTCCATTAACCCTAGTTTAATCTCTACACTTGACCATGGTTCATGTTATGATAAGTATTGATTTTCTTTTTCCATAATTATTCAACTTATCATATCTTTTCTTCTTCTTCTTCCTTGAACTCAAGAAGAAAACCTTGAGGTCATCAATGGTGATTGATGATAAAGAGTGAGAAATCCAATTCTAAATTGAACCCACTTCCTATTTCTTCATCCTCTACCTCTTGCCAAGTAGTAGAGCGTGTTTCCTTCACAAGTTATCATGGCTTGGTGAAGGTGGAGCTTGATCTAGCGATGCCTCGACGTAGATCATCTTCGGCACGAAGCCGACGACCTTGCCCGCTCGTTCTCCGATGAAGTCGACGCTAGAGCCCGGATTTGATTTGGACAGCGGAGAGGACCTCATCTCGGAGCCGTGGAGGTGGAGGACCGGATCTACAAAGGTTGTATTTCCGTTTCCCATTAGTTAATTGTTAACTAGTTTACTTTTCGCCTAGATTTCTAGCAAACGATCCGTAGTCGGGTTTCTGGGCACCTAGAATTTTTGTAATTGGCATGTTGATGCCTTGTGAGACCTCCTTAGCGTGCCTAGGAACCCTACAGTATGTGTTAGTGTATATGCCCTAGAGGCCATTACTGTATCATACTAGTTTGTATATTACTTGATGGAAGCTTGGGATATTCACCTTGTATAAACAATCTTGCTCAATATAGTAGTTTGCTACTTGGTTTGTTTCTACTTCAATGTGTACTTGTGTTTATTTCAGTATATCACTTATACGCATTAGTGGAGCCCTTAGGATCTTTGCCTGATTACCAGCGTTGTGATGGCAGTCACACTAGTGGGGGCTGGGTAATCTATAGGCACATCCTTATACAGGTCCCTAGTCGTAGGACTATCGAGACAGGGCATCGATACTCCGGAGTAGACTAGCGTATGCGCTTCTCATCCCAGTGTGGGAGATGGTCTGTCCCACAGCCATCAGTACGTCGTACTGGAGATAGTATACGGGTGCTCGTTGGGTTACGAGTACACTGGACAGGACTCGTCGGGAACTGACAGGTTGGTATTATACCTATCGTCAGTTATCAGTTCCCAGGTGACATGAGTACAGCTTAGTCCGCTGACTTGACACTGACACTTCGCCTCGAGTGTGTTCCCACTGCACTTTGATCACTACCCTACCACGGCTCAAAGGAGTCGTGCAAACAGGTAGTGGTTGGGTGCTGTCCCGAAGCACTTAGAGGCAGTGACGGTTAGACAGGATTCGTCTCTCCCGGTATTGGGGGTTGACATCGCGCTGTGTCTAGGAGAGCCATTACACGAGTAGTCCCTGGCCAGGGCAAGCGAGATATACTGGTAGATTTCCAGTGTTATCTCAGGGTGTTTTGGGCTTCACTCCGACACGACTTGTACCGCTATTGGGGGACTGACGTTTTACCGCCCCCTAGGCCCGCCATGCGATGTATCAGACGAACAGACCGGACTGTACGGAGAATGTCACATTCAGACTCAGTAGGAGTTCAGATGGGGTTTCACCTCGTCAGCCTTCTTGTCGGCATCTACCTGGGGACCGTTACGCACAGCTAGTGCCGCTTGCGGTCTGTGGTTAAACCCACTGCCAGCGTAGTGTCGAGTCTTTAGAGTCCCACACAGAGGGTATTCGCCTCTGGGCAAAACAGAGTAGAGGTCGCATGGTTTTGCGACAGGGTTCGTTCTCATCCGCGCACTTGTGCACGTTTGGAGTCCGGACGGATTATACTGGCAGGCTCTGGTTTGAGCCAGATACTGGTATATGTTTTGGGGGTTGCTTTTATATCTTGGTATTCTTGTTCCTCGGAACGAGAATGCAGGTGTGTATGCACAGTTGCTTGAGGCGGAGAATGAGGTTTTTCATTAGGGTTTCGGATCGGGTGCGTATGCACAGTTGACAGTTATCATTTTCCAAACCCTAATGGATTTGTATATTATCTATTAATAATAGTAATTAAATAAGAATTATGTTATGGTTGTTTTTCTTGTTGACTTGTTGACCTTGGTTGACTTGTTGACCATTGACCACTTTTTATGCCTTGAAAGTCTTCCTTGATTCATGCTTACACTTCATTAAAAGAGGTATGATAGTGGTCATTCCAAAAATAACCATCAACTATTCTTATTTCAATTATTATCATTTAGATAATTCATTTCTTTTGCAATATGGTTGCAAGAAATGAATTATTGAGCTCATTCTATCATTCTCACTCTCTCTCCTCATTTCATCTTCTTCTTCCTCTTGAAAAAGAGAAACCTTCTCATGTGTTGAGAATCATTCTCTTTAGATAGAAAAGCAAACCCTAATCACTCTCTACTCATTCTAGGATGAAGGTTTAGCAAGCCGGAAACCCTAGTTCACTCAAAGATCGAGGAAGAGCCCAAAGTCGAACCTTCGAGGTGGATCCATCTTCGACGGGAGAAGGCGACGAAAAGAGAACCATCAACCTCTACAAGGTTTGAAGAAGAAGGAGTTCAAGTTTAGGTATAACCATCTTCCATAGTAGCTAACTCTCTTTAGCTTGTTAACTAGTTTTAGTTTAGACAACGATCCCGACAAAGTTTAGTCCATGTTGCCTCTTGCGATAAAAATTCGTTTTTTTATACCGTTTCCGCCTCCCCGTAAGTACCGGGGGTCGCAATATGGACTTACAGTGGTATCAGAGCCTAACTAAACTTAAACTAGCTTGGTAGTAAGGTGTAACGAAGTTCGGAACCGAAAAATCGCAAAACCGGAAAATCAAAACCCTAACTTTCTGTTGAATTTTTTTTCTGCTCAAATTGAAAAACTTTATACTTGTAAAATCGTCTCAGGGTTTTCTAAGAACACACAAGAAAAACGATATCATGTTCTCTCCAAACCGCCGCGCTTCCGCGGCCTCACCTATTCATCTGGCCGCGGAACCGCCGCATGTTGGTGTCTTCTTTGCATCGTTTTTCGTGCAGTGTTCTTCTGTGTTGGTTTTGGGATTTTTAAGATATATTATATGTACCCAGATTTTCCAGAACTGAAATTCACTTTTGGGGTCCTATAATTCCGTATTTTTTTCCGAACTTCACTGCACTTTGGCTATGTTGGTTATATCTGTGATGTTTGCATGTATTGAACGTCGGCTAATCGCTATAAGTCGATTAGTCGGGGTTATACATGATCTGTAATGTTCTGGAATGTGTATATGAATGTGTTGGACTGTCGCGGGTGAATAGCCGGGGTGGATGTGAGATGAGCTTTTGTTTTTTCTTTCATTCATTGTAAATGTAAATTGATGTAATTATATTATTTGTTTGGCCGCACAACCGGGTCGGGGTTGTAGCCGTCATTGTATAATTCTTTTTACTGTTTTTGCTCCTAGGATAGACCCATGGTGGGGTGCACAAACTACCGGGAAATTGGCGGGTAGTTTGCCGCACCCGTAGGGGTCTTGGGTGGGGTATTTGCTATTCACCGCGACCGTGTTATCCGCTTTTCGTTTCAGGCTCGAAAGAAATGCGGATTGCTAGTATATCCAATGTATTCATCTGTGATCTGTAATGTCTATCATTGCTTTCTATTTAGGCGTTGCTTATGTTTTACAGCCGCGCTAGCCCAGCCCCCGCTCTGTCGTTAGTTAAGTAACCTAACGAGTGATGACGGGACCCCGTGGCGAATGCGAATGGCATAAGCGTACGTCATATTTTGGTTGTTTTCTGCAATGGTAGGAATTAAATGATGGGACGCATTAAAAGAACTAATGCAAGAATATCACGCATTAAAAGAACTAATGCAAGATAATAAACCAAGTTTAAGTCGATGGAACACTTTCGAAAAACCACTCGGTTCTTTTCAAAAACTAACTTTTAAATGCGGAGCTTGAGCCACTCCTTCTAAAAGCTATCTCGTTCCATCGATTATATCAAGTTCACTACGTTCACGGTTTCGCCAAAACCATTCGTAGCCCTCCATCATTTCAGTTAGATATACGGTAGTATTCAAGCTATGTATTTTGACCTCACGCCAAGGCATAGTGATTGGTAGCTGCCGGATATTTATCTGTTGCATAGATAGAATGCGTTGTTTTGAGACAGTCGTACCACCATTTTGGCCTACGTCAAGGGTAGGTACGGGTGGATTCAAATCAACCGGGATAATGATGGGAAGAACTTGACATGTGACTTATGACATTTTGACCTCACGCCAAGGTCATAAGAGCATGGGGCAAAAATCCACATCGGGAGTTTCATAAGTACTGAAACTTGCTAGATTTGCATACCATTTGGAGTGTGATGATTATGGTAGGATTCCTTCATTTTCGTCACGCGATGATATTTGGATCCCGATCCTACTGTGAGTATATGCTACTCCTCGGGAAATTTCTCACTAAACGATCAATGCTATAAACCTAGTAGGTGCCTAGAAAGGTGTTAGCGGGGCTACGCCCCCAGGGAAAAGAGGTTCTTAAATTAAGGAACTTCGCGAAAGCGTTGGAAAACCTCCCTCGAAGTACCGACACTGGCCTGGCTGAACGGTTAAGCAAGTATTGTACGGTGGGATTGATCCCGGCTAATTCTTCCTTTGTGGTTTGAGGAGGGATTCGAGAGACAGTGGGAGCCATCCTGTTTAGACAAATTAAAAACCATTCTAAACTTGCAAGAGCATCGTGCTAAGTGTTTCTTCTCTCCCCCTGCAGCGACCAAATCGAAATGACTGGACTTAAGTTACTTCTAGATAAAAACATACTGACAGGGCCAAACTACAAAGATTGGCTCAGGAATGTCAAATTGGCAATCTCTTACGACAAGCTGGGGTATCTTCTTACCAGCAAAGCTCCCCCCGTCCCAGGTCCCACCTCCAGCGTCGCGGATAAGGAAATCGGTAAGACTTGGGAGATTGACAGCGCGAAGGCCAGATGCCTCGTACTTGCCTCGATGGACAATGACCATCAGAGGAGGCACGAGAATATGGATTTGGAATCCATATTTCTTCATACAAAAGAACTGTATGGAGAGCAGTCTCGTATCGCAAGATACGAAGTGTCGAAGAAGTTATTTTCGACTAAGTTGGCCGTCGGATCATCGGTAGCGGACCACGTGCTTAAGATGATTGGCTACACTGAGGAGCTCGCGGAACTTGGGACCACGTTGGATAGTGAACTCTACACAGATATAATTCTCCAGTCCCTTCCATCCACTTACGCCCAGTTCATACTGAATTTCAACTTGCAAGAAAAGGAAGTTGAACTTTCAGAACTCCTCAACCTGCTGAGGAGTGCAGAGGGCACCCTACAGAAGGGTAGGGATACATCCACTTTGTTTGTAGGAGGATCTTCTTCTTCTAGGTCCAAGGCGAAAGCCAAGGGAAAGAAGAAGAAAGCCCCCGCCAAACCAAGAGGCGGTGTTAGTAAAGTGGGTGCGAAGGGAAAGGAAAAGGCAACAAAGATAGCGGGGAAGCTTGTTGGTAAAGAGGAATGCTTCTATTGTCACAAGAGTGGACACTGGAAGAAAGATTGCAGGGCTTGGAAAGCCAGGACACAGGAACTGAAGCAGGTTGCGGCTTCAGCTTCAGGTGTGTATGTTATTGAAAACTGTCTTTCTATAAACTCTACTTCCTGGGTATTGGATACCGGATCAGGATCTCATATCTGTAATTCTTTGCAGGCGTTGAGAAACCGTAGGTTTTTGAAGGAAGGTGACATGACCCTCAGAGTTGCGAACGGAGCTAGCATGGATGCTAAAGCCGTGGGGGACTATCACCTAGGAATGTCAGATGGACATGTTTTGGTTTTGCGTAATTGCTTTTTTGTACCCAACGCAACTTGTAATATCATTTCTGTATCTTTGGTTTCTAAAGAAGGTTATGAATTTGCGTTTGTAAGTAATGTTGTTAACATTCACCTTAATCAAGTTCTGATTGGGTCAGGTACATTGAGCAATGGTATATACGTATTAAACCAACCACAGATTTTCAATGTCCAGAATACACACAAAAGAAAGTCACCAGATATTAATCAGACTTTCTTATGGCATTGTAGATTGGGTCACATCAATGAGAGAAGGTTGACGAAGTTACATACAGAAGGGTATTTGAATGCGTTCGAATATCAATCGTATGCCACTTGTCAATCCTGTCTCAAGGGAAAGATGACAAAGACTCCGTTCACTGGACATGGAGTAAGAGCGAGCGAGCTCTTGGGACTCGTACACAGTGACGTGTGCGGTCCAATGTCTACACATGCCCGAAGCGGACATTCTTACTTCATTACTTTTACGGATGACTTCTCAAGGTACGGTTATGTCTTCTTAATGAAACATAAGTCCGAGGCCTTTGGAAAATTCCAGGAGTATAAGAATGAAGTAGAGAAACAGACCGGCAAAAGTATTAAGATTCTAAGATCGGATCGAGGTGGAGAATACTTAAGTGCCGAATTCCTGGACTATTTAAAAGAGAATGGGATTCTCTCTCAGCTTACTCCTCCATACACCCCGCAACATAACGGTGTATCGGAGAGACGGAATCGCACCCTATTAGATATGGTACGGTCTATGATGAGTAACGCTGAGTTACCGCGATCATTCTGGGGGTATGCACTAGAAACAGCTGCATACCTATTGAACCGAGTTCCTACTAAGACTGTGCCTACCACACCATATGAGTTATGGAGTGGGAAGAAACCCTATCTTCAGTACCTGAAGATTTGGGGATGTCCAGCTTATGTCAAAAAGCAGCATGCGGACAAGCTCGAGGCGCGCTCAGTACTGTGCAAGTTTGTGGGATACCCAAAGAACTCCAGGGGGTATCTTTTCTATTACGCAGAGGAGCAAAAAGTCCTTGTTTCTCGTAATGCCCATTTTCTGGAACATCAGTTCTTAGAAAAAGAAGTAAGTGGGAGCGAAATAGAACTGGAAGAAATTCCAGAACCACAGACTATTACTGAAAGCTTAATGGAACCAGAGGGTTCAAATGAACAGGACATTCCTATGCCGCTCCGCAGAAGTAGTAGGCAGTCTCATCCGCCCGAGAGATACTACGGTTTTCTCATAGACGGGGATAGAGAGGATTGCATCATAGACTATGATGAGCCTACTAGCTTCCAGCAGGCCGTTCAGAGCATTGACTCGGTAAAATGGCTGGATGCAATGCGGACCGAAATGGAGTCCATGTACACCAACAAAGTATGGACGTTGGACATTGCTCCAGACGGGGTAAAACCCGTAGGATGCAAGTGGATCTTCAAAAGGAAGATTGGTGTAGATGGACAGGTTGAGACCTATAAAGCTAGACTTGTAGCAAAGGGTTTCCGTCAAAGACCTGGCTTGGACTACGACGAAACCTTTTCTCCAGTGGCTATGCTGAAATCCATTCGGATCCTTCTTGCCATTGCTGCCTTCCACGATTATGAGATTTGGCAGATGGACGTAAAAACCGCTTTTCTAAATGGAAATTTAGAGGAGTGTGTCTATATGGATCAGCCAGAGGGTTTCATCCAGAGTGGGAGCAGCGGAAAGGTGTGCAAGTTGCTTAAGTCCATCTATGGACTAAAGCAGGCATCGCGGAGTTGGAACATCTGTTTTGATGAGACGGTCAAGGAATTTGACTTTATCAAAAATCCAGATGAACCATGCATCTATAGTAGATTTGTAGCGAGAACTGTGGTATTCCTTGTTTTATACGTGGATGACATTCTCTTAATAGGAAATGACATTCCTATGCTACAATCTGTCAAGGGTTTCTTGTCACACAGGTTCTCCATGAAAGACCTGGGTGATGCCTCTTACATCCTGGGGATCCGGATCCATCGTGATAGATCCAAGAGGATATTAGGACTTTCACAGTCCAGGTACATCGACACCGTACTGAAAAGATTCAGCATGGAAGATTCCAAGCGCGGTAACTTACCGGCTTGTCACGGGATCACCCTCTCTAAAGAGATGTCTCCCAAGACTGATTTGGAGAGGGATCGCATGTCTATTATACCCTACGCTTCTGCGGTAGGCTCTATAATGTATGCGATGTTGTGTACCAGACCGGATGTAGCTTATGCACTGAGTGTAGTAAGCCGGTATCAGTCAAACCCTGGGGAGAAACATTGGATAGCGGTAAAGAACATTCTCAAGTACCTGAGGAGGACTAAGGAGATGTTCTTGGTGTATGGCGGAAAAGACCTCCAGATTGAGGCCTTTGCTGACTCCAGCTTCCAGAGTGACAAGGATGATTCCAAGTCCATGTCGGGTTTTGTCTTTACCCTCAACGGAGGGGCGGTGTGTTGGAAGAGTTCCAAACAGGAAACCGTTGCAGACTCGACTATGGAAGCGGAATACATCGCTGCATCTGATGCCGCAAAAGAAGCTGTCTGGATAAGGAAGTTCTTAAAAGAACTTCAGGTGGTTCCGTCCATTGTTGACCCAATACCTCTGTATTGCGACAACAACGGGGCTATAGCTTTAGCAAAGGAACCCAGGTCCCATCAGAGATCCAGGCACATCTTGAGGCGGTATCACCTGATCAGGGAGATCGTGGATCGCAAGGAGATCGAGGTTCGGAGGGTTGCTTCAGAAGAGAACACTGCAGATCCATTCACCAAGGCCCTACCCCAGACTCAGTTCGAGCGGCTGATCGAGATGATAGGTCTTCGATACGCCAGTACATGGCCTTAGTGCAAGTGGGAGATTGTTAGTGTATATGCCCTAGAGGCCATTACTGTATCATACTAGTTTGTATATTACTTGATGGAAGCTTGGGATATTCACCTTGTATAAACAATCTTGCTCAATATAGTAGTTTGCTACTTGGTTTGTTTCTACTTCAATGTGTACTTGTGTTTATTTCAGTATATCACTTATACGCATTAGTGGAGCCCTTAGGATCTTTGCCTGATTACCAGCGTTGTGATGGCAGTCACACTAGTGGGGGCTGGGTAATCTATAGGCACATCCTTATACAGGTCCCTAGTCGTAGGACTATCGAGACAGGGCATCGATACTCCGGAGTAGACTAGCGTATGCGCTTCTCATCCCAGTGTGGGAGATGGTCTGTCCCACAGCCATCAGTACGTCGTACTGGAGATAGTATACGGGTGCTCGTTGGGTTACGAGTACACTGGACAGGACTCGTCGGGAACTGACAGGTTGGTATTATACCTATCGTCAGTTATCAGTTCCCAGGTGACATGAGTACAGCTTAGTCCGCTGACTTGACACTGACACTTCGCCTCGAGTGTGTTCCCACTGCACTTTGATCACTACCCTACCACGGCTCAAAGGAGTCGTGCAAACAGGTAGTGGTTGGGTGCAGTCCCGAAGCACTTGGAGGCAGTGACGGTTAGACAGGATTCGTCTCTCCCGGTATTGGGGGTTGACATCGCGCTGTGTCTAGGAGAGCCATTACACGAGTAGTCCCTGGCCAGGGCAAGCGAGATATACTGGTAGATTTCCAGTGTTATCTCAGGGTGTTTTGGGCTTCACTCCGACACGACTTGTACCGCTATTGGGGGACTGACGTTTTACCGCCCCCTAGGCCCGCCATGCGATGTATCAGACGAACAGACCGGACTGTACGGAGAATGTCACATTCAGACTCAGTAGGAGTTCAGATGGGGTTTCACCTCGTCAGCCTTCTTGTCGGCATCTACCTGGGGACCGTTACGCACAGCTAGTGCCGCTTGCGGTCTGTGGTTAAACCCACTGCCAGCGTAGTGTCGAGTCTTTAGAGTCCCACACAGAGGGTATTCGCCTCTGGGCAAAACAGAGTAGAGGTCGCATGGTTTTGCGACAGGGTTCGTTCTCATCCGCGCACTTGTGCACGTTTGGAGTCCGGACGGATTATACTGGCAGGCTCTGGTTTGAGCCAGATACTGGTATATGTTTTGGGGGTTGCTTTTATATCTTGGTATTCTTGTTCCTCGGAACGAGAATGCAGGTGTGTATGCACAGTTGCTTGAGGCGGAGAATGAGGTTTTTCATTAGGGTTTCGGATCGGGTGCGTATGCACAGTTGACAGTTATCATTTTCCAAACCCTAATGGATTTGTATATTATCTATTAATAATAGTAATTAAATAAGAATTATGTTATGGTTGTTTTTCTTGTTGACTTGTTGACCTTGGTTGACTTGTTGACCATTGACCACTTTTTATGCCTTGAAAGTCTTCCTTGATTCATGCTTACACTTCATTAAAAGAGGTATGATAGTGGTCATTCCAAAAATAACCATCAACTATTCTTATTTCAATTATTATCATTTAGATAATTCATTTCTTTTGCAATATGGTTGCAAGAAATGAATTATTGAGCTCATTCTATCATTCTCACTCTCTCTCCTCATTTCATCTTCTTCTTCCTCTTGAAAAAGAGAAACCTTCTCATGTGTTGAGAATCATTCTCTTTAGATAGAAAAGCAAACCCTAATCACTCTCTACTCATTCTAGGATGAAGGTTTAGCAAGCCGGAAACCCTAGTTCACTCAAAGATCGAGGAAGAGCCCAAAGTCGAACCTTCGAGGTGGATCCATCTTCGACGGGAGAAGGCGACGAAAAGAGAACCATCAACCTCTACAAGGTTTGAAGAAGAAGGAGTTCAAGTTTAGGTATAACCATCTTCCATAGTAGCTAACTCTCTTTAGCTTGTTAACTAGTTTTAGTTTAGACAACGATCCCGACAAAGTTTAGTCCATGTTGCCTCTTGCGATAAAAATTCGTTTTTTTATACCGTTTCCGCCTCCCCGTAAGTACCGGGGGTCGCAATATGGACTTACAGTATGATCCTCATCATAGTCCAGGTAGTCAAGTACACATCCTAAGGGCTTTACCAACATGTAACAGAGAGACAATCAATGTACACGTTAAGGTAAAGAGTAACCAGATAGTATACTATCATGTCGAGCAAGAAAGTCCTCCCTATATATGTCCCAGCATCCACTGCAATATACATCCAATGTAAAGTAATGGCCTCTAGGGCATACATATAACTAACATTCTTTTCTTTTCTTTTCTTGTGATGTTCTAATCGAATGAGAGAGAGTGAGAACAATAATATGAGAGCTAGCTCATCATGGCAGCCCCTCTCTCTCTCCTCTTATCAAATCATCACAAAACCATCATATAATGTGACATTAGTGCTAAAAAAGAGACCATGAGCCACCTAATATGTCCATGTCACATTAAATGCATGTCATTATGAATTCTAGCTCATTATTTCCAAATGCAAACATTAATCCAATTGTTTTCTACAACAAAAAGATACGGCTACAACTAAAGTAAACTCGTGACGGATCACACGGTTAC
This sequence comes from Agapanthus africanus, assembly GCA_030015575.1. Taxonomy (NCBI): domain Eukaryota; kingdom Viridiplantae; phylum Streptophyta; class Magnoliopsida; order Asparagales; family Amaryllidaceae; genus Agapanthus; species Agapanthus africanus. The sequence goes on along the minus strand of CM057337.1, from coordinate 369,742,837 downwards.
CCCTCACCTGTATATATATACCTGCATCCGCATTCCGACTGAATGCGAATGCGATGAGACTAAAGTAATCCAACAAATCTAATACTAGGATCCGGCTTAAACCAAAGCCCACTAGTATGATCCGTCCAATCATGATCCGTGCAATACCGCACGTATATGATCGAACCTTGCTATATATCATACGACCTCTACAACGTTTCGCCCGAAACTTGAAAAACTGTCTGTGGGGGACTCTAAAGACTCGTCAATACTTTGGATTTAACCACTTAGCACGTCAGTGGTATTAGCCGTACGTAACGGGCTACCAAGTATTGACCAAAAGGAAGGTCGATGAGCGAACTCATCGTGACACCCTACGGAGCCTGTCAGTGACAATATCCGTAAAGTCTGGTCCGTTCGTCTATGAGCATCGCATGGCGGGCATAGGGGTTGGTAAAAGTCAGACCCCCAAAAGCGGTACAAGTCGTGTCAGAGTGTAGCCCAGAACACCCTGAGATACTACTGGAATACCTACCAGTAAATCTCCTGCCTTGGCCGAGGGCTTTGTGTAATGGCTCTCCTAGACACAGCGCGATCTCACCTCCAATACCGGGAGAGACGAACCCCTGCCAATCCGCTCACTGCCTCCATGTGGCTCGGGACTGTACCCAACTAAAACCTGTTTGCACGACTCCTTTTAGCCGTGGTAGGGTAGTAATCAAAGCACAGTGGGAACTCACACGAGAAAAATGACGATCTCAGGTCGATGAACTAACCTATACACATGTCACCAGGGAACTGCTATCTGACATGAGGTATAATACCAACTAGCATGTTCCCGGCGAGTCCTGTCTGGTGTACTCATAACCCAATGAGCACCTGTATACATCTTAGGTGAACCAACTGACACCAGTGGCTTGTGAGACCAGCCACCGCCCCTCGTCGGGGTCTCGACTGTATACACTAATCTACCAATAGAGTATCGATGCCCTGTCTCGAAACTCCCACGACCATGGACCATTTAAGGATGTGCTTATAGACTCTAGCTCCCACATATATGATCGCCATCATACTGCTGGTCGTCAAGCAAGAATCCTATGGGCTCTACCAATGTGCAATAGTGACCTGTAATATCGCCTAAAGCAGTGCACGATGATAAAGATGAACCACGGTAGCATACTATTCTCTATCAACGTGTAATAGTGAACCGCAATGTCACCTAAAGCATGTATACGATGATAAAGAAAAACCAGATAGTATACAATCATCCTGAGTAAGACTGTCTTACCGGTATAGGTCGTCCCTCAATCATTGCAATCTCGTGCCTGCGATCCAATAATTGACTCTGAGGGCACTATATCCAACAATTTAAGATAAGTACTACTTAGTATTCGTGCTACGTTTGTTGGTCTGCGTCAAGGCGTAATATGCGGTAGCTAACTAGTGCTTATCTGCAACATAAGATGTGATTGGATTAGTGTAGTCGTGTGACTTTGTTGGCCTTTGTCAAGGATCGTACGGGTGGGTTTAATTCAATCAGGAAATGTATGGGTTGAACATGACTAACGGACTATGGTTTGTTGGCCTGCGTTAAGGTCATAGTACATTAGGGGCAGAATATTGTCAGGAATTTCAAGTGTTGAAATTTGCAATGAGATTGCATACCTTCTATGAGATAGTTTGATTCCGATACCCACTGCGAGTAAGAGTTACTCCTTGGAGAGTTTTACACATCACAATTATCCGATCAAGTAGGTGTCTAGAAAGGTGTTAACGGGGTTACGCCCCTGGGAAAATGAGGTTTATTTTAATTAGGTCCGTGCGAGAGCACGGGGATCCTCCCTCAAAGTACCGACACTGACCTGGCTGATAGATTGGGGAACTTGTAAGGTGTAATTAATCCCGGCTAGTCTTACCTGTTAGGGTTTGAAGGAAGATTTGATAAAAATAGTAGGAGCCATCCTGATTAGATAAGATAATAACCAATCTAATCTTGCAAGAGCATACGCTAAGTGTTTTCTTCTTTTTCTCTCCAGGTAGAGACCATGCCAGGCCTTAATCAAGATAATAATATGTATGTATTGACCGAACCTGCTTGTTATGCTGAGCAGGTGAACGTTGGTTCCGCTCTAACTTATAATTTTTATAAGTCCGAGCAGGAAATAGTAGAATATCCGGATTCCCACGCCGCCCAAACGAAGAATAAGTATGTCGATGCATCTGCTTCGGGTGTGTTAGTAACAGAGAACTATTTCTTAGTACACTCTACGTCCTGGGTATTAGATACCGGATCAGGATCCCACTTATGTAATATATTGCATGGGCTAAGGAAAGGTAGAGAACTGGGTATAGGTGATCATTCTATAAAAGTAGAGAATGGTGCAAGTATTGCAGCCAAAGCAGTTGATGAATATCACCTTGTATTACCAAATGACAATACTTTGATCTTGAACGAATGTTATTACGTGCTCTCTATGATATGCAATTTGATATCAATTTCTTTATTAGATAAAGAAGGATATAACTTTGTAGTAGAGAATAATATTATGAACATTTTACCTAAATCAAGTGTTGATTGGGTTTGTGTATTATGTAACGGTTTATATGTTCTCAATCAAAACACAGTTCTTAATGTATAAAACACACACAAGAGGAAGAGTTCAGAAATGAACGAATTCTTCTTGTGGCATTGTAGACTGGGTCATATCAATGCGACACGACTAGCTAAGTTACATAAGGAAGGATATTTGAACCCGTTCGAATTATCATCTTATGAAACATTCCAGTCATGTCTCAAAGGTTAGATGACCGAAACTCCGTTTACTGGACACGGAGAAACAGTTACGGAACTCTTGGGACTGATACACAGTGATGTATGCGGTCCTGTGTCTACACATGCCAAGAATGGTTCCTCGTACTTCATTACATTCACTAACGATCTCTCAAGATACAGACATGTGTTCTTGTTGAAACACAAGTCTGAAACTTTTGAGAAATTCAAAGAATATAAGCACGAAGTCGAGAACTAAACGGGTAAAAGTATTAAAATCTTACGATCTGATCGGGGAGGAGAATACTTGAGCATGGAATTTCGTGACTATCTAATAGAGAATGAGATTCTCTCACAACTTACGCCTCCGCATACACCACAACACAATGGTGTATCGGAGCGGAGGTAACGCACCCTATTGTATTTGGTGCGCTCTATGATGAGTACTGCTGAGTTCCCTATTTCCTTTTAAGGATATGCACTGGAGAAAGCTGTAGACCTATTGAATATGGTTCCCACCAAATCTGTGCCAACCACTCCATATGAGATATGGAAAGGAAAGAAACCATATCATAATTATGTTAAGATATGAGGTTGTCCGGCATATGTGAAAACACAACATCCGTACAAGCTCGAGGCAAGGTCTTTTCTGTGTAAGTTTATTGGATATTCCAAACATTCACGAGGGTATATCTTCTACCACACCGAGGAACAAAAGGTGTTTGTTTCTCGACATGCCACATTTTTAGATAAGGAATTTCTTGAAAAAGAAATTTGTGGCAAGGAGGTAGAACTGCAAGAGGTTCCAGCTATACAAACTACGACAGAAGATTTGGTAGAACCAGAGGATTCGATAGTTCCCAATGAACCTCAGCCTCTCCGTCGATCTAGTAGGGTTCCTCATCCACCTGAGAGATACTACGGTTTTCTCGTTGATGGTGGGAGCGAGGATTGCATCGAAGAAGATGATGACCCAACTAGTTTCGAGCAGGCCGTCACGAGTGGGGACTCAGTGAAATGGCTGGATGCAATGCGATCTGAGATGGAATCCATGTATACCAACAAAGTATGTACTTTGGAAGATGCTCCTGAAGGGGTAAAACCCATCAGGAGCAAGTGGATCTTCAAGAAAAAAATTTGGTGTAGATGGAAAAGTTGAGACTTTCAAATCTAGACTTGATGCAAAAGGTTTTCGTCAACGACCAAGCGTGGATTATGATGAAACCTTTTCTCCAGTGGCTATGCTTAAATCCATCCGGATCCTACTTGCCATTGCTGCATACCATGACTATGAAATCTGGCAAATGGATGTTAAGACCTCCTTTCTAAATGGTGATTTAGAATAGAGCGTGTACATGACTCAGCAAGAGGCCTTCGTGGACAGTGGGAGCAGCGGGATGGTGTGCAAGCTGCTTAAATCCATCTACGGGTTAAAGCAGTCATCGCGGAGTTGGAACATCTATTTTGATGTTGTAATCAAAGAGTTTGACTTCATCAAAAACATAGATGAACCTTGTATATACAAGAAGGTGGCAGAGAGTAAGGTTTTCTTCCTCGTATTGTACGTGGATGACATACTCCTTATACGAAATGGTATTCCTATGCTGCACTCGGTCAAGCTCTTCTTATCACAAAGATTCTCAATGAAAGATCTAGGTGATGCCTCATATATCTTAGGGATTAAGATCTACAGAGATAGATCTAAACGGATACTAGAATTGTCCCAGTCCAAGTACACAGACACCTTACTAAAGAGGTTTAGTATGGATGATTCCAAGCGTGGGAATTTATCCACGATCACAGGACTCACTCTCTCCAAAGAGATGTCTCCCAAGACTGATTTGGAGAGAGCTCACATGCAAGGGATACCCTATGATTCGGAAGTAGGCTCTATCATGTACGCAATGTTATGTACCAAACCCGATATAGCATACTCACTAAGTGTAGTGAGTAGGTATTAAGCAGATCCAGGAAAGAATCACTGGACAACTATGAAGAACATTCTCAAGTACTTGAGAAGGACTAAAGAGTTGTTCTTGGTGTATGGTAACGGAGAACTCCAAATGGAGTCCTTTATCGATTTGAGCATCCAGATTGATAAGGACGACTCTAAGTCGGTCTCGGGATTTGTCTTTTCCCTCAATGGAGGGGCGATTTGTTGGAAGAGTTCCGAGTAGGAAACCGTGGCAGACTCGGCGATGGAGGCTGAATACATCGCTACCAACGATGCTGCCAAAGAGGCTTCTGGATGAAGAAGTTCATAAATGAACTTGGTGTGGTTTCGTCCATCGAGCATACAATAACTTTGTATTATGATAACAATTGAGCTATGGGTTTGACCAAGGAACCCAGGTCCCATTAGCGATTCAGGCATATTCTGAGGCGATATCACCTGTTCCGGGAGATAGTTGATCGCCGGGAGATCCAGGTCGGGAGAGTCGACACTGAGAATAACACGGCGGATCCACTCACAAAGGCTATACCCTAGATACAATTTGAGAAACTCTTCAGAATGTTGGGTATGAGATACTACAACAACTGGTCTTAGTGCAAGTCGGAGATTGTTAGTTATGTGTATGCCCTAGAGGCCATTATTGTACATATGATGTATATTATAGTGGATACTTGGACATATATAGAGAGGACTTTCTTGCTCGACATGATAGTAAGCTATTTGGTTGCTCTTTGTCTTAACATGTAGACTTGTATTGTGATACTATCTTTCTCTCACATGTTGATAAAGCCCTTAGGATGTGTACTTGACTACCAGGACTATGATAGAGATCATAATAGTGGGGCCAGGGTAGTCCACAAGTACATCCTTTAATTGTTCCTAGTCGAGGGTGTATCAAAAAAGGGCATCGATATTCCAGAGTAGACTAGCGTATACGCTTCTTGACCCATATGATGGGCAATGGATGATCCCACATCCATTAGTGTTTGACATCAAAGATGGTATACCGGTGCTCTGTGGAAACTGGGTACACTGAACGGACTCGCCGAGAACTCCTACTTGGTATTATACCTATCGTCAGAAAGAAGTTCTCTGGTGACACCGGTAAAGGTTAGTCTGTAGACCCGAGATCTGTTAGTTATATGTATGCCCTAGAGGCCATTACTTTACATACGATGTATATTGTAGTGGATGCTTGGACATATATAGGGAGGACTTTCTTGCTTGACATGATAGTATGCTATCTGGTTACTCTTTATCTTAACATGTACTCTGATTGTCTCTATGTTACATGTTGATAAAGCCCTTTGGATGAGTACTTGACTACCAGGACTATGATGCAGATCATACTGGTGGGGACAGTGTAGTCGCCAATTACATACTTCAAATGTTCCTAGTCGTGGGAGTTCCGAGACAGGGCATCAATACACCAGAGTATACTAGCGTATGCGCTTCTTGACCCATATGATGGGCGATGGATGATCGCATATCCATTGGTGTTTGACATCAGAGAAGGTATACGGGTGCTCAGTGGAGACTGGGTACACTGGACGGACTCGCCGAGAACTCCCAGGTGGTATTATACCTCACGTCAGATGGCAGTTCTCTGGTGACACTGGTACAGGTTAGTATGTAGACCCGAGATCGTCATAGAGTCTTGTATGATTCCCACGGTACTTTGATTTCAATCATACCACGTCCAAGAGGGCATGAAAAATGGTGGTTTTTGGGTACAGTCCCGAATCACATGGAGGCAATGAGCGATAGGAGGGGTTTTGTCTCTCCCGGTATAGGGAGTTGATGTTGCGCTGTGTTCGATTGGCTATAACTGGAAATCCCTGACAAGGGTTGCTGAGATTTACTGGTAAGTGTTATCAGTAGTTTCTCGAACTGTTATGGACCTCATATCGACACGATTTATCAAGCTACTGGGGTCTGACATTTACTACCCCTAGGTGAGATATGTGACATACCAGACGAAGAGACCGGACTGTACGGGAGTGTTACTTGTTGGATTCACAGGAGAATGTACAGGCTTGCTTGTTGATCTTCTGATTGCTCAATACCTGGGTGGCTGTTACATTTAGCTGACCGCTTGCAGCTTGTGGGTGTTTGATATGATCATCACCTACTGCCGGCGTATTGACGATTCTTCAGAGTCTTACACAGAGGTTTCCTGGCTCAGGCAAAACGGAGTAGGAGCACATATGTGATATGTGCGGGACCGGGAATAATACGTGTATACGATACCATAATAGATTCTCGTGATATGAGATATCGGCCGGGTATATGTGATATAGCCGGGTCATCGGATCAAGTGTTGATTCGATGAACTGATACAGATTATATTAGGCGATTATATGCGATATAACCGGATTATCGGATCAAGTGTTGATTCGAAAATTCAATGTGTAATTATATATGAGATATATTAAGTTACATTAACTAATATAAGCTCACTTAAAGATTCTTTTCTCACTTAGATAATACATTGATATATATGTGATATATGTTAATTGTATTATTTTATTTTGTTACAAAATATATTATATATGTGATATATAATATTGTAACAAGTTATGATTACAAATGCAACATGATTTGTGGAGATTAAACATGGTTAGGGTTTAATTTGGGTTAGCTTTTTCTTGAAGCTTCTAGAAACTTTATTTTTGTTTTCAGCTAAGATATTTTGTACAGATATTTTCTAACCCAACCCAAACCCTTTACTCAAGTTAACTCTCTACATGGGTTAAGTCTTCATTCTTAACCCATGGTTGATTTGTAACCATAACAATGATTTTCATTATTCATCACAAATGACTTTCTTCTTCTTCTTGCTCTTGAAAAAAGCTTTCTAGCTTTTGGGTTTGTGATGATTTTGAGTGAGATAAAGAAAACAAATGAGTGCTAAATTCCTACTTCATCATCCTCATCTATTCTAGCCACTTAGATTAGGGTGTTTTCTTTGCTAATACTTGATTAGTGAAGCAATATCTTGGGTTTGAGATTCTTCAAGGTAGATCAACTTAGTTGTTGAAGATTGGAAGCAAGTTTGCATCTTTCTCTTAATGGAGCCTCTCTTGAGTCCGGGTACTCGATGATCGCAGAGAAAAGACCTCAACACGGAGCTTTAGAAGTGAAGGAACGGACTACAAATGTTGTAATCCCTAACTCTTAGATGTAAATTTGTTTACGTGCTTTGTTAACCTTATTTCTCTAGTTAAGATCTTGGATAGGGTTTATTTAGCTCCCCAAAAATTTTAAAGTAGCATGATTGATGCTTGCCAAAACCTTGCTAAGGTGCTAAGCTAACCCAACAGTGGTATCAGAGCCAGGATAGAGGTTTAGGCGTTGTCTAGACGAAGTTTGAAGTCCGATTGAACTCCGAAACCCCGTAAAAACCTAGTTTCTGGAAAGTTTTTCAAAAGTTGAAATTTTTCATATTAAAAATACTCAGAAAATCATGCAGGGAATTCTAAGGATTACTGTGACGTATGAAGCCACAAATCACTTAAGTGGCCGCGGAACCGCGGCCAAACCATGCGTTTGGCGGCGGTTCCGTAGCCAACTTGCGGACTTGGGGGCTAGTACTTCATGTGTATATTCTTGGGTATTTTTCATACTTCTGGGAATTTTTAGTTCTACTCAAGTGTTGAGCTTTCTGGGATATATTGGGAACTCATTGATTCGATCGGATAATTAAATTTCGTTTAACTTTTTCCGGGTAATTTAGAACGTGTTAAAAGGTTCATACGGATATCAATAACTCACTTTTTCCCCTGTCGGAAAATTTCCAAGTGTTGGATTTTTCCTTTGTTAAAGAACGTTCAAAGTCGTGCAAGTAACGCGGTGGACCCTCTAGAAGAACACAAACCTTAACTCGATTATGTGACCGTCTGAACCACCTCTAAACCTTAGGGTTTGGGGCAGTACGGCGTTGCCACATGTGAGGCGTTGGTTTGACCCTTCTACGGCTGGACCGTTGGTACTGTGGCATGTGATGGATGCTTTTAAACTAAGTTCAAGTGTTGAGCAAAAGGGAAATTTTGGGTGTTTGTTTATTCGATTGGAAAGTTTAACATTGTCTATTTGTCTGGAATGTGATACAATATTTGGAATCCACAAGTAGTTATGAGATAACTAATTTGAATGTTATAAGTCTAGCAGTTTAGTCTCATTTGATCGGTTGCCACGAGATTTTGATGTGATCAAAAGTCCGTCGCAATCACGTAACGTACGCGGATACTCGCCGGGTAAACTTAATAGATAGCCACGCCCCATAGCCCCGAGCAAGTGACTGTGGGAGAAACCCGTCGCCAAAAGCATCCGTTCGGGTGCTCGCGGCAGCGGTGTTCCGCCTTAGTGCACTTCGTCGACGGCGTCGGGGGTGCGGCCATCTACTAAAGTTTCCGACGAGCATTCGATCAGGATGTCAGGAATCTTGTTGAATTTCCCGACTTGATATTGAAAAGAGTTTTCGATATTGAGACTAAAATGCAGGGTTTGTAATTGTTAGGCATGCGATGACTAAAGGAATTCATTTGGTTAGGCATGAGATGTCTACGGAGGTTGGGGATTCCAACTGTTGTAGTTTTACACTTTCTTTTCTGTGACCGTAAGCGTAGTATGTGGTGTATCGCCGGCTTCGTTTCTATACATCAACGACAATCGGGATATGCATGCTTGCTTACATTGATGATATGAGATATTATGTGTTGATGTGATATGTTATATTAGATCGTCGTGTTCTGAATAGACGGGGTTTTTATATGAGATGAGAGTTTTTCATTTTCATTCATGTAAAATTCAATTGTATGTAATATTCTTTTATTGGGGCACTTCCGGGTTGAGGATGATGTCACCATTGTATATTATTTGCTTTTCCGCATTAGGATAGACCCAAGGCGGGGAGCACAAGTAACCTGCTTCTAGGGTCTAAGGGGAGACCATCTCGAGGAGTCGAGACCGGGTGTCCTAACTCAAGAATTGGTAGGGTTGCTTGCCGCTCTCATAGGGATCTAGCGGTGTGGGATTGGCTATTCATCGCGACCGTGGAATCCGCGTTTCATACAGGCTCGCATAAAACACGGAAATCATAGTATATCCAATATTTCATATGTTATCTTCTGCTGCTATGTTCTGTGATGAGATCATATTACTGCCAGAGATGAATGTTTATATTATATATATAAGATATATGTTATATTGCTGATTTCGTTTCAATTGTGATGCTTGTGAAGCATAATAAAATGGGACTTCATTAATGAGATTAATGAAACTAAAAGAAACCTAAAGATATTGTAGAAACTTGTCTCAAAAACAGGTAGCTCTAGTTCTTGCTCTGCATAGCGGTATTCCTTGTAGAATATCCAGCACCTTATTCGATAAGGAAAGAGCCGAGACCCCTTCACCGGGAGTGACCTCTTTAGCGAAACTAGCAGATGCTACAAACATGGTTTGTCTTTTGATTGTTTTTATAGTTTTTTCTTTCCATAGAGATATTTGTGAAATATCCTGCACCTTATTCGATGAGGAAAGAGCCGAGATCCCTTCACCGGGAGTGACCTCTTTAGAAAAACTAGAAAAGGCCTAAAAAACAATCCATTTAAAATAACTCGATTCTACAACGATATCAAGTTCATTACGCAAAGGGTTTTCTTAAAAACCTGTCGTAGCCCTCCGTCATTTCAGATAAGTAGTATTTAGTATTCGTGCTGCGTTTGTTGGCCTTTGTCAAGGCGTAGTGTGCGGTAGCTGATTACTGCTTATCTGTATAAACATATGATGTGATTGAGTTAGGGTAGTCGTGCGACCTTGTCGGCCTTTGTCAAGGGTCATGCGGGTGGGTTTAATTCAATCAGGAAATGACAGGTTGAACTTGACTAGCATCCTATGGTTTGTTGGCCTTTGTCAAGGTCATAGAAGGTTAGGGGCAAAACATTGTTGGGAATTTCAAGAGTTGAAATTTGCAAAGAGATTGCATACCTTCTATGAGATAGTTGGATCCTGATACTCGCTGCGAGTAAGAGTTACTCCTGGGAGAGTTTTACACATTACAATTAGCCGATCAAGTAGGTGTCTAGAAAGGTGTCAATGGGGTTACGCCCTTGGGAAAACGAGGTTTATTTTAATTAGGTCCGTGCGAAAGCGCGGGGAGCCTCCCTCAAAGTACTGGCACTGGCCTGGCTGAAAGATTAACGAACTTGTAGAGTGTAATTAATCCCGGCTAGTCTTTCCTTTTAGGGTTTGAAGGTAGATTTGACTAAAACAGTAGGAGACATTCTGATTAGATATATTAATAACCAATCTAATCTTGCAAGAGCATATGCTGAGTGTTTTCTTCTATCTCTCTCCAAGTAGCGACCATGTCATGCCTTAATCAAGATAATAATATGGATGTATTGACCGAACCCGCTTGTTATACTGCGCTAAGGAACGTTGGTCCCGCTCAAACTTATAACTTTTATAAGACAGGGCAGGCAATAGGGGATTACCAGAATTCCCGTGCCGCCCAAACGAAGAAAGTGCATGCTGATGCATCATCTTCGGGTATGTTCATTACCGAGAACTGTTTCTCAGTATCCTTTACGTCCTGGGTATGAGATACCGGATCAGGATCCCGCAAATGTAATTTGTTATATGGGCAACAGAGAGATAAAGAACTGAGAACGGGTGATAAGTTTCAAGAGTTGGAAATAATGCAAGTATTGCAGCCAAGTCTGTTGGCAGTTATCACCCTGTATTACCAGAATACATTGATTCTGAACGAATGTTATTAGATACAGAACCTGATATACAATATCATATCAGTCTCTTTATTAGTAAATAAGGATATAATTTTGTATTGTTGGTTAATGTTTTGAACATTTCCTATATCAAGAGTTGATCGGTTCAGGCACGTTATCTAAAAGCATAGACGTTCTAAATCAAACTACAGTTCTTAATATATAGAACAAACACAAGAGGAAGAGTTCATAAATGAACGAATCTTTCTTGAGGCATTGTAGACTAAGTCATATCAATGCGACCCGACTAGCTGAAGTTACATAAAGATGCATATTTAAATTAGTTTGGATTTACATCTTGTAAAACTTGCCAGTCATGTCACAAAGATAAGATGATCACAGCTCCGTTTATTGGAAACTGAGAAAGAGTTAGTGAACTCTAGGGATTGATACATGATGATGTATGATAGTCCCATGTCTACATATTCCAGGAAAGGTTCTTTGTACTTCATTACATTCACTGATGATCTCTCAAGATTCAGACATATATTCCTGTTGAAACACAAGTCCGAAAATTTTGAAATAATCACAGAATATAAGTTAGAAGTAGAGAAACAAAAAAGGGTATAAGTATTATGTCCTTTGATGTGATCAAAGATCAGAATACTTGAGCACGGAATTCCTGGACTATTCTAAAGGAGAATGAGATTCTCTCTCAGCATTACTCCTCCGAATACACCACAGCATGTCGGTGTATCGGGGCGGAGCAATCACACCCTATGTGATATGGTGTTCTCTATGATGAGTACTACTGAGTTGCCTATTTCTTTTTGGGAGTTATGCACTTATGAAGCTGCATACCTATTGAATAGGGTTCCAATCAAATCAGGTGCCTACCACTCCATATGTGATATGGTATGGGAAAAGCCCATCTCTTAAGGATGTTAAGATTTAGGGTTGTCCGGCCTATGTCAAAAGCAAAATCCGGACAAGCTCGAGGCAAGGTCAGTTCTGTGGAAGTTTGTTGGATATCCTAAGCATTCGCAAGGGAATATCTTCTACCACACCGAGGAACAAAAGTTGTTTTATTTCTCGGCATACCACTTTTTGAGAAAAAGGGAATTTCTTGTGAAGAAATTAGTGGTCAAAAGGTATAACTGGAAGGAGTTCCAGCTATACAAACTGCAGCTGATGATTTGGTAAACCCGGAGGATTCAATAGTTTCCAACGAAGCTCAGCCTCGCCGTCGATCTGATAGGGTTCCTCATCCACCTGAGAGATACTTCGGTTTCTCTATGACAGTGGGAGAGAGGATTGCATCATGAGATGATGACCCAACTAGTTTTGAGCAGACCATCAGGAGTGGTGACTCTGTGAGAATGGCTGGATGCTTAGCGATCTGAGCTGGAATCCTTATACACCAACAAAGTATGGACTTTGATTGTTTTATCTGAAGGGTTAAATCCCCATCAGGAGCAAGTATATCTTGAGAAGATTACTTGGTGTACATGGAAAAGCTGAGACTTTCAAAGCTATGCTTAAGTCCATCCAAATCCTACTTGCCACTGCTACATACCATGACTACGATATCTGGTGGTTTGGCGTCATGACTGCTTTTCTAAATGATGATTTGGAAGAGAGCATCTATAAGTACACAGCCAGAGGGCTTCGTATAAAGTGGGAGCAGCGGAAACGTGTGCAAGATGCTTTATGAGTTAAAGCAGGTATCGCGGAGTTGGAACGTCTGTTTTGATGTGGTAGTCAAAGAGTTTGACTTCATCAAAATGGTAGATGAACCTTGTATATACAAAAAGGTAGTAGGGAGTATGGTGATGATCCTCGTATTGTACGAGGATGATATACTCTTGATAGGAAAGGAGTTTCCTATGCTACGCTCGGTCAATCTCCTCTTATCACAAAGATTCTCCATATAGGATCAAGGTGATACCTCCTAAATCCTAGGTTATGGATCTATGAGATAGATCTAATTGGATGTTAGGATTCTCACTAGTTGTAGTGAGATGGTATCAATCGATCCTGGGGAGAATCGTTGGAAAGGTTCCAGGGTGATAAGGACGACTGAATGTCAGTCGCAGGCATTGTCTTTACCCTCAGTGGAGGGACAGTATGTTGGAAGAGTTCCAAGCTAGGTACCGTGACTTACTAGACGATTAAAGGCAACATACATCATTATCAATGATGCTACCAAAGAGCCAGTTTGGATATATATGAGTTCATAAGATGAATTTCGTTCCTACCATTGTGCGATAATGGAGTTGTGGCTTAGGCCTAGGAACCCCTGTCCCATCTGTGATCCAGACACATTCTTAGGCAGTTTTACCTGATCATGGAGATGGTTGATCTCCAGGTACATCGAGGTTAGGAGAGAAGACACAGAGGACAACAGTGCGGATCCACTCACAAAGGCCTATTTCCCAGTAGAGACTTTTATGGGATGGTTGAGTATGAGATACTTCAACCACAGCTGATTGTTGGGTATGCGATACCACAACAGATGGACCTAGTGCAAGTAGGAGATTGTTAGTTATATGTATGCCCTAGAGGCTATTACTGTACGATGTATATTGTAGTGGATTCTTGGACATATATAGGGAGGACTTTCTTGCTCGACATGATAGTATGCTATCTGGTTACTCTTTATGTTAACATGTACTCTGATTGTCTCTATGTTACATGTTGATAAAGCCCTTAGGATGAGTACTTGACTACCAGGACAATGATGCAGATCATACTAGTGGGGACAGTGTAGTCGCCAAGTACATCCTTCAAATGTTCCTAGTCGTGGGAGTACCGAGACAGGGCATCGATACTCTAGAGTAGACCAGCGTATGCGCTTCTTGACCCATATGATGGGCGATGGATGATCCCATATCCATCGGTGTTTGACATCAGAGAAGGTATACGAGTGCTCAGTGGAGACTGGGTACACTGGACGGACTCGCCGAGAACTCCCAGATGGTATTATACCTCACGTCAGATGGCAGTTCTCTGGTGACACTGGTACAGGTTAGTCTGTAAACCCGAGATCGTCATAGAGTCTTGTGTGATTCCCACTGTGCTTTGATTTCCATCATACCGCTTCCAAAAGGACGTGCAAAACGGTGGCTTTTGGGTACAGTCCCGAATCACATGGAGGCAATGAGCGATAGGAGGGGTTTCGTCTCTCCCGGTATAGGGAGTTGATGTTGCGCTGTGTTCGATTGGCTATAACTGGAAATTCCTGGCCAGGGTTGCTGAGATTTACTGGTAAGTGTTATCAGTAGTTTCTCGAACTGTTGTGGACCTCATATCGACACGACTTATCAAGCTACTGGGGTTTGACGTTTACCACCCCTAGGAGAGATATGCGACATATCAGACGAAAAGACCGGACTCTATGGGACTGTTACTGGTTGGATTCACAGGAGAATGTACAGGCTTGCGTGTTGATCTTCTGATTGCTCAATACCTGGGTGGCTGTTACGTTTAGCTGACCGCTTGCAGCTTGTGGGTGATTGATATGATCATCACCTACTGCCGGCGTATTGACGATTCTTTAGAGTCCTACACAGAAGTTTCCTGGCTCAGGCAAGACGGAGTAGGAGCACATATGTGATATGTGCGGGACCGGGAATAATACGTGTATGTGATACCATATTAGATTCTCGCGAAATGAGACATCGGCTGGGTATATGTTATATAGCCGGGTCATCGGATCAAGTGTTTATTCGATGAACTGATACAGATTATATTTGTCGGTTATATGCGATATAACCGGATTATCGGATCAAGTGTTGATTCGATAATTTAATGTATAATTATATATGTGATATATTAAGTTACATTAACTAATATAAGCACGCTTAAAGATTCTTTTTCTCACTTTGATAATACATTGATATATATGTGATATACGTTAATTGTATTATTTAATTTTGTTACAAAATATATTATATATGTGATATATAATATTGTAACAAGTTATGATTACAAATGCAACATGATTTGTGGAGATTAAACATGGTTAGGGTATGATTTGGGTTAGCTTTTTCTTGAAGCTTCTGGAAGCTTTATTTTTGTTTTAAGCTAAGATATTTTGTATGGATATTTTCTAACCCAACCCAAAACCTTTACTCAAGTTAACTCTTTACATGGGTTAAGTCTTCATTCTTAATCCATGGTTGATTTGTAACCATAACAATGATTTTAATTATTCATCACAAATGACTTTCTTCTTCTTCTTGCTCTTGAAAAAAGCTTTCTAGATTTTGGGTTTGTGATGATTTTAAGTGAGACAAAGAAAAAAAATGAGAGCTAACTTCCTACTTCATCATCCTCATCTATTCTAGCCACTTAGATTAGTGTGTTTCCTTTGCTAATACTTGATTAGTGAAGCAATAGCTTGGGTTTGAGATTCTTCAAGGTAGATCATCTTAGTTGTTGAAAATTGGAAGCAAGCTTGCATCTTTCTCTATATGGAGCCTCTCTTGAGTCCGGGTACTCGATGATCGTAGCGAAGGGACCTCAACACGGAGCTTTAGAAGTGAAGGAACAGACTACAAAGGTTGTAATCCCTAACTCTTAGATGTAAAGTTGTTTACATGCTTTGTTAACCCTATGTCTCTAGTTAAGATCTTGGTTAGGGTTTGTTTAGCACCCCAAAAATTTTAAAGTAGCATGATTGATGCTTGCCAAAAACCTTGCTAAGGTGCTAAGCTAACCCAACAAGATCATCATAGAGACTTGTATGATTCCCACCGTGCTTTGATTTCCACCTTACCACGTTCAATAGAACGTGCAAAACAGTGGCTTTTAGGTACAGTCCCGAATCACATGGAGGCAATGAGCGATAGGAGGGAATTCGTCTCTCTCGGTATTGGGGGTTGATGTTGCGTTGTGCTCGATTGGCTATAACAGGAAGTCCCTGGCCAGGGCTGATACGGAAATTTACTGGTAAGTGTTATCAGTAGTTTCTCGACCCGTTATGAGCCTCATATCGAGATGACTTATCGATTACTGGGGTCTGACGCTTACCACCCCTAGACTAGATATGTGACATATCAGACAAAGAGACCGGACTGTACGGTAGTGTTACTGACAGGCTTTACAGGAGTAAGAGCAGGCTTGCTTGTTGATCTTCTGATCGCTCAATACCCGGGTAGCTGTTACGTCCAGCTAGTAGCACTGACGGCTAGTGGGTGCTTAATATGATCATCACCTATTGCCGGCGTATTGACGAGTGTTTAGAGTCCTACACAGAGGTTTATTGGCTCAGGCAAAATGAAGTAGGAGCACATTTATGATATGTGCGGGACCGAGATTAATACGAGTGTGTGATACCGTATTCTCTTCTCAAGATTTATGATATTGGTCGGTTATATGAGATATAGCCGGGTTATCAAATCATGTGTTGATTCGATAAGTTGATACAAATAATATTAGTCGGTCATATGAGATATAGCTGGATTATTAAATCAAGTGTTTATTTAATGATTTAATGTATAATTATATATTTGTTATATTAATTTACTGTAACATTTCAAAAATAATATTATTTTTAGGAATTCAATATTAAAATAATATATTTCGTGAAAACTATTCGATTTGCGAATAGGGGTTTTTCGTAAAATGGTATAAGTATATACCAATATTTGGAATATAATTAGAGTTTAAAATGATTTATTCATTAAAAAGATATTTATCGGATTTGGCATTTTTATAATTAAATATATACAAGTTTAAGTTAAACTTGATTATTGCACTACTAATCACGATTAGGCCAAATCCATATTTCTACATTTTTCAATGGATAGTGCAACATGTCATATTTCATTTGGTCACATGTATGTTCATTGCCTTTGGTTTTATTTGTGTGTTAAAAGAATAGAATTAGATAGCATGAGATATTTTGTGAGATAAAACAAAAGAGATATTTAGAGAGAGTGTGAGCTTAAAAGAGAGTGAGGTTAAGTGAGAGAGAATAAACCTTGATCATTCCCCTCATTCTTCTTCCTTTTTCATTCTTCATCATTTCCTTCATCTCCTTCATCCCTTCTCTACCTCCATGTATCATCTCATATTCATTTCCAAAACCCCATTCCACCTTCATTAAAAAGATGCACAAGCTAATCCTAAATCCTTTGAACCATTCATGTTTCGATTTTGAACACTTTGGGCAACTTAAGAATTTTCCTAGGTTTCCAAATGAGGTAATTTCTTCACTTTTAGATTAGTAATCATGTTTATATATCCTAGTTTAGTTAGAATTTGATTTAGTTAGGTTATGTGATCTTGGAAAATTACAAGTTGCTGTTAAGTGATTAATTGAGCTGTAGTGAGTGTTTGAAAGACTTTAGAGATGATTTCCTAACCTGGAAATGAGTTTAGAACTCGATACACGAACTTAGAATTTGTCCCGTGTCGGTTTTGTGGAGTTTGTTAGCCTACAGGGTATCTAGAGCTATCTGGGATATTTCTAAGAAAATCAAACAAGTCCATTAATCTAAATAAACCACTAGAAGATTACCACCAACGTACGAACCCAAATCTCCCCTGTATGGCCGGCGCCGCCGGATTTTATGATGTTCTCGCGGACTTCTTTTAGGTTCTGGTGTTGAGATTTTGCCTGTAGCTCACTTACCCTATAACCTATCCTTTGTACTTGTTAGTTTAGTCCCAATTGACCCGAGCCAAAATTTGGGAGCTACTTGAGAGTGTTTTGGCTATGTTTTCCGACATTAGCTCACTTAAGCATTTCTTTTCTCACTTATGCATTCAATATATATATATATATGTGTGTGTGTGTGTGTGCGTGTGTGTGTGTGTGTGATATATATTAATTGTATTTCTTTATGTGTCATGCTTGATAATCCATGCTACATGGGTATATGAGACTCACACCATGCTTATGATAATGTAAGGTTTATTTATTTAAAGTAAATCCAAATTAGTTGGAAATTAGTCACATGGGTGAAGCTTATGGAAGCTTGTAGACCCATTGACTTATTCCACTTGTTTTTTCTTATCTTAGATATTTATTAACCTAACCATTATCTAATCCCATGGTAAAGTCTCTACATGAGTTATATGAGATATTTCTCACCCATGGTTGCCATAACATTACCTTCTTCATCTTCATCAAGAGAGAGCTCTCTAGGTTTTGGAGAGGTGAGGAAAATTAGTGAGAAAAATATTTCTAAAGTGAGCAAAAAATCCTACTTCATCATTCTCAACTAGATAAGTGATTTAGTTTAGGGTGTTAGCTTCACTAATCCTAATTAATGAAGAGGTAGCTTGGGTTAGTGTCTCTTCGACATAGATCATCTTCGGCTTCGAAGACTTCATGCAAGCTTGTTCTTTTCATCTTGTGGAGCCATTCTAGAGTCCGGAAGATCACTACTTTGAGCGAAGGGACTACTGCACGGAGCTATTGAAGTGAAGGACCGGTCTATAAAGGTTGTATTCCATATTCACTTAGATGTAAAGTTGTTTACATGTTGTATTATCTAATTCTCTAGTTAAGATTCTTGGGTTAGGGTTGTTTAGCATGGCAATTTTTTGAAAAATGGCATGGACGATGCCTCCCGAAACCTTGCTGTCGTGCTAGGCATTCCTACATATACGTCGGGAAACTCTCTCACAATAAGAATCCGGTCCAACAAATCTACCATGGCTCCGGTATCACGAATAAAAGCTAAGAATCCCCGACATCCTCTCCTCAAAAGCCGACTAGCGCAAAGGGCAGAAATCAAATTGTGAGGTGCGGCACCACGGTCCCCCTACACAACAAGAATCGACTCGCCCGGAAAACAAATCCTGACTGTCTTCTCATGGCAGTCCACAGACGCATAGCAAGTAGCTAACTAGTCCATGCCCAGGAGAACGTCGAAGTTCAACATCTCAAGAAGGATCAAGTCGACGGACGAATCTCTATCTCCAATACGAACGGCACACGACCGAAACACGTGTCACGCAACAAAAGACTCGCCAACAGGAGTAGTTACGACAAGCGGCTGATCTAGAAAACACGACTCTCGGCCCAACCTTGGCATGAAGTGTGTAGAAACATATGAGTGCGTAGATCCCGGATCAAACAAAACGCGTGCATTAAAAAGAACATACAGAAAGAGTACTTGAAACTACTGCATTGGACGCTTGCGCGTCCTAATGAGTCAAAGCAAATACTCGAGCCTGACCTCAACCGGCGACTGGCCGTCCTCCGCCTCTGCCACCCCGTCCTCTCTGAGCAAAACCTTCGCAACCACGACCTCTCTGAGAATAAGTATGACGCAGAGCAATAACAGGCGTAAGAGGTAACGCTCTATGAGGTGGAGAAGGTGGTAAATTGACATGTGGTACAGCTGCCTCATCCTCATGTGCCTCAGAACAATCACTGACGCGATGATATAAACTCCCGCACCGGAAACATCCAGACGATGACTGCTGACCCTCCTAGGGATAAGAGCTAAATAACTGGCCTTGTCCCAAGCCTCTGCTACCTCCACAACCTGAAGGGAATATGTCGCGGCTTCTATACATCTGTTTCCATGCTGACACATCAGTATGCATCCTCTTCGGTCCCATAATGACCGAAGTCTCGGAAAGACGCTCCTCAACCAGTAGGGCTGCATCCACAGCGGCTGCATATGTGTCAAAATGCTGGGTGTTGATAGCGAAGAACGGCTGGGTAATCAGGCCTCGCACAAATCTCTTGATCCGTATCTCCTCAGTGTCCACCAAATATGGAGCATACACAGATAGCTGGGTAAACTGAACATCATACTCTGCCACCGTCATACCCGGAGTCTGGCGTAACGACCCAAAACTGTGAGCTCGAGCATCCCTGATGCTCTGCTGAAGGAAACGGGTAAGAAAAACCATCATGAACTCTGCCCATGTCATAGGAGAAAGACCTGCGGCTCTGCCCCTCTCTAAAGACTGGCACCAAGTCAGGGAAAGACCTTCCAGACAAAAACTAGAGAACTCTACCATCTCGCGTTGGAGCATCTCAGCGAACGAAAGATCCTGGCCATCTGATCGATAAACGACTGGGGATCCTCAGCTGCATCGGTGCCGGTGAAAACCAGAGGCTTCAGCCTCATGAACTCGGATAATGATACGGTGATAACCTCTGTAGCTGCAGGTACGATTGCCTGAACAGTAGGCACCATCACGGTGCCCGTGACAGGTGGGAAAACCTCCTGTCTCTGTGCTCGACTGGCCTCAATCAACGATTCCATCATCTGGCGCAAATCCTGCATATCGGCCTCTAGCCTAGTAATATGATCCGGCGAAGGTAGATCAATCTGCTCCAGTAGAGTAGGCGTACCGCCCTGGTCAGCCCTTGTCTCTGACAAGCCTGCCCTGACCTCAGTGAAGGGTTTTCTAGCACGGCAAAAAGGTTTCGGGAGGCATCGTCCATGCAAATTTCAAATTTTTGCCGTTCTAGCTAAGCCTAACCATAGAATCGTTACTAGAAAATCCGACGAAACTAAATGTAAACACTTTACATCTAAGTGAATGAGGGAATACAACCTTTCTAGACCGGTCCTTCACTTCTAAAGCTCCATGTCGTAGTCCCTTCACTGCAAGTTGTGAAGACCAGGACTCAAGTAAGGGTTCACATGAAGAAACGAACAAGCTTGCTCAATATCTTCGAGGCCGAAGATGATCTACGTCGAGGAAACTCAAGCTCATGCTATCTCTTCACTAATGGTGAGATTAGAAAAGCAAACACCCTAAACAAAATGTCTAATAGTGGAGGATGATGAAGTAGGAAATGGGCTCACTTTAGGTTTATTTTTGTCACAATATTTCATCATCTTCCTTGAAGCTAGAAAGCTTTTAAGAAGAAGAAGAATAAAAAAAATCTCATGATAAAATCAAGTAGAGGAATGGCAACCATGGGTGATTTAACATCATATGCTAACCTTTATAGAGAGATAACCATGGCTAAGTCTAATGGTTAGGTTTATAAATATCTTTAGTAAAACAAAACATGTGGACTTAGTCAATAGTTAGCAAAGCTTCTACAAGTATCTAAACATGACCAAATGCAATCAATTTTTGAATTACTTAAGAAATTAAAAACCCTATATTATTACTTAACATGGTGTAAGTCATACACACACCTAAGTTGCATGTATCATCACGCATGACACAAAACTTTGTACACTAATATATATCACATATATACACATACACAATTAAAGTGAGAAAAGAAATCTTAAGTGAATGAATATTAGTTAATGTAATGTTATATATCAAATATATAATTATACATTAAATTATTAAATCAACACTTGATTTAATAATCCATCTATATCACATATAACCGACTAATATCAAATGTATCCTTTTATCGAATCAACACTTGATCCGATAACCCAGATATATCACATATAACCAATCGATACATATATCGCGAGAATAGAATGTGGTATCACATACGGGCATTAATCTCAGTCCCGCACATATCACATATGTGCTCCTATTCAGTTTCGCATGAACCAGGAAACCTCTGTGTAGGACTCTAAAGACTCATCAATACGCCGACAATAGGTGATGATCATATCAAACACCCACAAGCCGCAAGCGGTCTGGTAAATGTAATAGCCACTCGTGTATTGAACGATCAGAAGATCAACAAGCAATCCTGCTCGTACTCCTGTGAATCCAATCAGTAACACTACCGTACAGTCCGGTCTCTTCGTCTGATAGCATATCACAGCCTGGAGGTGGTATAACGTCAGACACCAATAGCTTGATAAGTCATGCCAGTGCAAGGTCTCTAATGGTTCGAGAAACTACTGATAACACTTACCAGTAGATCTCAGCAACCCTGGCCAGGGATTTAATGTTATGGCCAATCGAGCATAGCGCAATATCAACTCCCAATACCGGGAGAGACGAAACCCCTCCTATCGCTCATTGCATCCATTTCACTCGGGACTGTACCCAAAAACCACCTTTTTGCACGATCTCTTGACCATGGTATGGTGGAAATCAAAGCACAGTGGGAATCACACAAGACTCTATGACGATCTCGGGTCTACAGACTAACCTGTACCGGTGTCACTGGAGAGCTGCTATCCAACGATAGGTATAATACCGTCTAGGAGTTCTCGGCGAGTCCATTCAGTATACCCAGTTTCCACTGAGCACCCGTATACCATCTCTGATGTCAAACACCAATGGATATGGGAACATCCATCGCCCATCATATGGGACGAGAAGCGTATACGCTAGTCTACTCTGGAATATCGATGCCCTATCTCGATACTCCCACGACTAGGAACATTTGAAGGATGTACTTACCGACTACCCTGTCCCCACTAGTATGATCTACTTCATAATCCTGATAGTCAAGTACTCATCCTGAGGGCTTTATCAACATGTAATAGATAGACAATAAGTGTACATGTTAAGATAAAGTAAAACCAGATAGCATACTATCATTTCGAGCAAAAAATTCCTCCCTATATATGTCCAAGCATCCACTACAATATAAATCTCATGTATAGTAATGGCCTCTAGGGAATACATATAACTAACGATTTCCCACTTGCACTAAGGCCATCTGTTTTAGTATCCTATACCCAACAATTTAGCAGTGGTTGTAGTATCCCATACTCAACCATCTCAAAATCTCTCAAATAGTATTTGGGGAAGCAGGCCTTGGTGAGAGGATCCGCCGTGTTATCCTTCGTGTCAACTTTTCTAACCTCGATCCCTTGGAGATCAACCTTCTCCCTGATCAGGTGATACTATCCTTAAAATATGTCTGGAACACTGATGGGACCAGTGTTCCTAGGCCAAAGCCACAACTCCATTGTTGTCACAATAACAGTTATTGGACGCTCAATTGTAGGAACCATGTTCATCTCATGAACAAGAAATGTCCAGACAACCACTTTGGTAATATCGTTGGTAGCAATGTATTCAGCCTTTATCGTCTAGTATGTCATGGTATCTAGCTTGGAACACTTCCAACATACCGTCCCTCTACTTAGGGTAAAGAAATCGCCTGTGACTGACTTTCAGTCGACCTTATCACTCTGGAAGCTCGAACCAAGAACTTTCTTTTAGTACTTCTTAAGTACTTAAGAATGTCCTCAACAGCGGTCCAGTGATTCTCCCAAGATCTGATCGATTCCTAATCACTACTGGTCTAGTACATAACATCGCACACATGATAGAGCTGTTAGTTGTATGTATGCCCTAGAGGCCAGTATTGTACAGATGATGTATATTATATTGGATGCTTGGACATATATAGAGATGACTTTCTTGCTCGATATGATAGTATGCTATCTGGTTGCTCTTTATCTTAACATGTACACTTGTCTCTTTAAACTGTCTTACAGTTACATGTTGGTAAAGCCCTTAGGATGTGTACTTGACTACCTGAACTATGATGCAGATCATACTAGTGGGGACATGGTAGTCCATAGGTACATCCTACAAGGTCCCTAGTCGTGGGTGAATCGAGACGGGGCATCGATATACCAGTGTAGACTAGCGTATACGCTTCTCGACCCATGAGATGGGCGATGGATGATCCCATATCCATTGGTGTTTGACATCAGAGATGGTATACGGGTGCTCAGTGGAGACTGGGTACACTGGACGGACTCGCCGAGAACTCCTAGATGGTATTATACCTCACGTCAGATGGCAGTTCTCAGGTGACACTTGTACAGGTTAGTCTGTAGACCCGAGATCGTCATAGAGTCTTGTGTGATTCCCACTGTACTTTGATCTCCACCTTACCACGTCTATGAGGGCATGCAAAATGGTGGTCTTTGGGTACAGTCCTGAGTCACATGGAGGCAATGAGCGATAGGAGGGGTTTCGTCTCTCCCGGTATTGGGGGTTGATGTTGCGCTGTGCTCGATTGGCCGTAACAAGGAAGTCCCTGGCCAGGGCTGATCAGAGATTTGCTGGTAAGTGATACCAGTAGTTTCTCGACCCGTAATTAGCCTCACATCGGCACGACTTATCGGTTATTGGGGTCTGACGTTTACCACCCCTAGACTTGATATGCGACATATCAGACGAACAGTCCGGACTGTACGGTAAGTGTTACTGGTTGGATTCACAGGAGTGTGAGCAGGCTGGCTCGTCGATCTTCTGATCGCTTAATACCCGGATGGCCTTTACGTTTAGCAGACCGCTTGCGGCTTGTGGGTACTTGATATGATCATTATCTGCTGCCGGCGTATTGACGAGTCTTTAGAGTCCTACACAGAGGTTTCCTGGCTCAAGCGAAACGAAATAGGTGCGCATATGAGATATGTGCATGACCGAGAATAATGCGTGTATGTGATACCGTATTTCAATCTCGCGATGAATGTATCGATTGGTTATATGCGATATAACCTAGATATCGAATCAAGGATTGATTCGATAAGCCGATACATAGGATACTGGTCGGTTATATGCGATATGACCGGATCGTTAAATCAAGTGTTGATTTAATGATTTAATGTATAATTATATATTTGATATATTACTTTGCATTAACTAGTATTGGTTCACTTTAAATGGATTTTCTCACTTGGATGTGCAAGTTGTATATGTGATATACTTTTGTGCACATGATTGTATCATGTTTGATGATACATGCTTATTTAGTTAAGTGTAAAGAATTAAACAATGGTTTAGTTGATGATTAGGGTTTTGCTTATTCATTTATTTATTTGTTTATTCTTTTTTGAAAGATAAACATGAATGGTGGCTTTGTTTGTTTTTAGTTGAAGATTCATGAAGCTTTGACTTAGTCACCATTCTTGTCTCATGCTTAACCCTAACCATTTGAACTAACCCTAGTTCATTCTCTACACTTAACTATGGTTGAGAATATGATAAGAATGAATTCTTTTTCATTTATTCTTTAACACTTATCATATTCTATCTTCTTCATCATCTTCTTCTTCAAGAAAAAGCTTGCCACCATTAATGGCATCTTGAGCAAAAGTGTGAGAAATCCAATTCCAAAGTGAACCCACCTCCTATTTCTTCACCCTCTACCTCTTGCCAAGTAGTATAGGGTGTTTTCTTCACAAATTTCACAACTTGGTGAAGTTGGAGCTTGATCTTGTGTAACCTCGACGTAGATCATCTTCGGCATCGTAGCCGACGACTAGTCCGTTCATTTCTCCGATGAAGCCGATGTTAGAGTCCGAGATCCGACTTGGACAGCGAGAGGACGACTACGTGGAGCTAAGGAAGTGGATAACCGGATCTACAAAGGTTGTAGCTTCCTAACTTTAGTTAAGTTGTTAACTAGTTTATTGTTTCGCCTAAAATTCTAGTTAACGATCCGTATTAGAGTTTCTCGGCATTTGTAAAATTTCAAATTGGCATGGTTGATGCCTTGTGAGACCTCTTGAGAGTGCCTAGGAACCCTACAGTGGTATCAGAGCCTAGCTAGAGCCTTAGGCGAAGTGTAGACGACGTTTGAAACCCGATCGAACCGAAACCCTAAAAACCAAATTGCTCTCTGGACTTTTTCCAAAAACTGGGTTTTTTCCAGATTAAAAATGCTTAAAAAATTCAGCAGGGAATTATAAGAATTACGGTGCAAAATTTGACCAATGATACCTCAAACATGCGGCGGAACCGCGGCAGAAGCCTAGCTTCTGCAGCGGTTCCGCGGCTCTCTGGTGACGTCAGCCCTCCATATTTGCACAGTAATTCCTCTTTCACAGAGCTGAGTTTTATGGGAATTTTTAATATTTATTCAAGAGTTGAATTTTCTGGGGATGTTTTGGGGATTCGATGATTCGATCGGATTATCAGATTTTGTCTATGTGGATTCCGGATAACTTTAGAATATGTTAAAAAGTTCGACCGGATATAAATACCCAACTTTTCCCCTGTCGAAAAAATTTCCAAGTGTTGGATTTTTCTGTGGTTTAAGGACGTTCTGAGTAGTGCAAGTAACGCGATGGTTCCTCTAGAAGACAACAAACCTTAACTCGATTATGTGATCGTCCTGAACTGCCCTTTGAACCTTAGGGTTTGGGGCAGTACGGCGTGCCACATGTGAGGCGTTGGCTTGACCCTTCTACGGCTGGACCGTTGGTACTGAGGCATGAAGTGAACGTCTTTGAACTTATTTCATGTGTTGAACGGTTTCAGGAAAACTTGGGTGTTCGAATGTTCGATCAGAAAGTTTAATATTTTCTATTTATCCAAAATGGGATACAATAATTGGAATTCACAAACAGTTATGAGATAGCTGAATGAATGTTGTAAATCTAGCCGTTTAGTCTCTCTTGATATTGAAAAGAGTTTTCGATAATGGGACTAAAATGCGGGGTTTATAATTGTTAGGCATGTGATGTCTAAGTATTTCATTTGATTAGGCATGCGATGTCTAAAGAGGTTGCGGATTCCAACTGTTGTAGTTTTACATTTTCTTTTCTGTGACCGTAAGTGTAATATGTGATATCGCCGGTTTCGTTGCTATATGTCAACGACAATTGGGATGCGCATATTTACTTACGTTGATGACATGTGATGTTATGTGTTGCTGGATATGTTATATTGGATCGTCGTGTTTGAATAGACAGGGTTTTTTATGTGAGATGAGTGTTTTTCATTTTCATTCATGTAAAAACTTATATGTAATATTCTTTTATTTGGGGCACTTCCAGGTTGCGGAAGTTGTCACCTTTTGTATATTATTTACTTTTCCGCATTAGGATAGACCCAAGGAGGGGAGCACAAGTAACCGGGTTCTAGGGTCCAGTGGGAGACCATCTCGAGGAGTCGAGTCCGGGTCTCCTAACCCTAGAATTGGTAGGGTTGCTTGCCGCTCTCGTAGGGGTCTAGGGGTGTGGGATTGGATATTCATCACGACCGTGGAATCCGTGTTTTATACTGGCTCGTATTGCAAACACGGACGTCCTAGTATTCCAATGTTTCATATGTTTCTTCTGCTGCGATATCTGTGATGTGATCATGTGATGTTCTGTGATAGATACAGTATATAGTATATATATGATATATTATATATATATAGACGTTACTTATGTTTTTCACCCGCACTAGCCCTGCCCTGCTCTGTCGTTAGTTACCTAACCTAACGGTGCACGAGGGGACATCCAGGCAAATGCGGAAGGCATAAGTGTACGTCGTATTTATCTGTGATGTTTAGGTGACTTAAATGATGGGACTTCATTAATGTGATTAATGAAAGAAAAGAAACCTAAGATGCTGTAGAATCAAATTTTAAACAAAACAGGTAGCTACAGTTCTTGCTTTGCACAGCGGTATATGTGATATATCCTGCACCTTATTCGATGAGGAAAGGACCGAGATCCCTTCATCGGGAGTGACTCCTTTAGCAATGACTGGCAGATGCTACACACTCGGTTTGTTTTTTATTGCTTCTATAGTTTCTGATTTGCACAGTGATATATATGATATATCCCGCACCTCATTCGACGAGGAAAGGGCCGACGATCCCTTCACCGGGAGTGACCCCTTTAGCAAAACTAGAAAAGCCTCAAAATCGCTCCATTTCAAAAACTTCATTTGATTCTACAACGATATCAAGTTCATTATGCAATAGGTTTTCAGAAAAACCTGTCGTAGCCCTCCGTCATTTCAGATAAATCCTACTTAGTATTCGTGCTACGTTTGTTG
Organism: Agapanthus africanus; assembly: GCA_030015575.1. Lineage (NCBI taxonomy): Eukaryota > Viridiplantae > Streptophyta > Magnoliopsida > Asparagales > Amaryllidaceae > Agapanthus > Agapanthus africanus. The sequence goes on along the minus strand of CM057337.1, from coordinate 369,714,750 downwards.
ACCTCCGTCAAGGCGTAGTGTGCGGTAGCTAACTAGTATTTATCTGCTTATGCATGTGATGCAGATTGGATTAGGGTAGTCGTACGACCTTGTTGACCTCCGTCAAGGGATGTGCGGGTGGGTTTGATTCAATCAAGAAATGATGGGTTGAACTTGACTTGCACCCTGTGCTTTGTTGACCTCCGTCAAGGTCATAGGATGCTTGGGGCAAAATATTATCGGGAATTTCAAGTGTTAAAATTTGCAATGAGATTGCATACCTTCTATGAGATAGTTGGATCCCGGTACCCACTGCGAGTAAGAGTTACTCCTGGGAGAGTTTTACACATTACAATTAGCCGATCAAGTAGGTGTCTAGAAAGGTGTCAACGGGGTTACGCCTCTAGGAAAACGAGGTTTACTCTAATTAGGTCCGTGCGAAAGCACGGGGAACCTCCCTCAAAGTACCGACACTGGCCTGGCTGAAAGATTGGCGAAGTTGTAGGGTGTAATTAATCCCGGCTAGTCTTTCCTTTTAGGGTTTGAAGGAAGATTTGATAAGAACCAGTGGGAGCCATCCTGATTAGATAAGATAATAACCAATCTGATCTTGCACGAGCTCACGCTAAAGTGTTTTCTTCTCTCTCTCTCCAGGTAGCGACCATGTCATGCCCTAATAAAGATAATAATATGGATGTATTGACCGAACCCGCATGTTATACTGTGCTGGGGAACGTTGGTTCCATTCTTTCTTATAAGAGTTATAGGACTGAACAGGATATAGGGGAATACCACGATTCCCATGCCACCCGAATGAAGAAAGTACTTGATGATGCATTTTCTTCGGGTGTGTTCGTTACAGAGAACTGTTTCTCCATTTGCTCTATGTCCTGGGTATTAGATACCGGGTCAGGATCCCATATTTGTAATCAGTTACATGGGCTTAGGAAAGGTAGAGAACTTGGAGAAGGTGATAAAGACATTAGAGTTGGAAATGGTGCAATTGTTGCAGCTAAGACTGTCGGGGAATATCACCTTGTATTACCAACTGGTAATACATTGGTTCTGAACGAATGCTATTTCATGCCGAACCTGATATGCAACATTATATCGGTTTCTTTGTTGAGTAAAGAGGGATATAATTTTGTATTACAGGATAATGTTATGAACATTTTCCGTAACCAAAAGTTGGTTGGATCAGGCACGTTGTGCAATGGCATTTATGTTCTAAATCAATCAACAGTTCTGAGCATAACAAACACACACAAGAGGAAGAGTTCTGAACTGAACGAATCCTTCTTGTGGCATTGTAGACTGGGTCACATCAATGCGACACGACTAGCTAAGTTGCATAAAGATGGATATTTAAATCCGTTTGAATTTTCATCTTATGACACTTGCCAGTCATGTCTCAAAGGCAAGATGACCAAAACTCCGTTTACGGGACACGGAGAAAGAGTTACCGAACTCTTGGGACTGATACATAGTGATGTATGCGGTCCCATGTCTACACATGCAAGGGATGGTTCTTCGTACTTCATTACATTCACTGACGATCTCTCTAGATTCGGATATGTGTTCTTGATGAAACACAAATCAGAAGCTTTTGAGAAATTTAGAGAATATAAAAAGGAAGTCGAGAACCAAACCGGAAAAAGTATTAAAATCCTACGATCTGATCGAGGAGGTGAATACTTGAGCATTGAATTCCTGGACTTCCTAAAAGAGAATGGGATTCTCTCTCAGCTAACACCTCCATATACACCACAGCACAACGGTGTATCAGAACGGAGGAACCGCACCCTATTGGATATGATGCGCTCTATGATGAGTGTAGCTGAGTTGCCTGTTTCCTTCTGGGGATATGCACTGGAAACAGCAGCATACCTACTGAATAGGGTTCTCACCAAATCTGTGCCTACCACACCATATGAGATATGGGAAGGGAAGAGACCATATCTTAATTTTATTAAGATATGGGGTTGCCCGGCCTATGTCAAAAGACAAAAACCGGACAAACTCGAGGCAAGGTCTGTTCTGTGTAAATTTGTTGGATATCCCAAACATTCGCGAGGGTATATCTTCTACCACAGTGAGGAACAAAGAGTATTTGTTGCTCAACATGCCACCTTTTTAGAAAAGGAATTTCTTGCAAAAGAGATTAGTGGCTCTGAGGTAGAACTGGAAGAGGTTCCAGCTGAACAAAACACAACAGAAGATTTAGTGGAACCAGAGGATTCAGTAGCTCCCAATGAACCTCAGCCTCTCCGCCGATCTAGTAGGGTTCCTCTCCAACCTGAGAGATACTACGGTTTTCTCATGGATGGTGGGAGCGAGGATTGCATCATGGAGGATGATGACCCAACTAGCTTCGAGCAGGCCATCACGAGTAGGGACTCAGTGAAATGGCTTGATGCTATGCGGTCCGAGATGGAATCCATGTACACCAACAAAGTATGGACTTTGGAAGTTGCTCCTGAAGGGGTAAAACCCATTGGGAGCAAATGGATCTTCAAGAAAAAACTTGGTGTAGATGGGAAAGTGGAGACTTTCAAAGCTAGACTTGTTGCAAAGGGTTTTCGTCAAAGACAAGGTGTGGACTATGACGAAACCTTTTCTCCAGTGGCTATGCTTAAATCCATCCGGATCATACTTGCCATCGCTGCATATCATGACTACGAAATCTGGAAAATGGATGTTAAGACCGCCTTTCTAAACGGTGATTTAGAAGAGTGCGTGTACATGACTCAGCCAGAGGGCTTCGTAGACAGTGGGAGCAGCGGGAAGGTATGCAAGCTGCTTAAATCCGTTTATGGATTAAAGCAAGCATCGCGGAGTTGGAACATCTGCTTTGACGTCGTTATCAAAGAGTTTGATTTCGTCAAAAACCCAGATGAACCTTGTATCTACAAGATGGTAGCAGAGAGTAAGGTGGTCTTCCTCGTATTGTACGTGGACGACATACTCTTGATAGGAAATGATATTCCTATGCTGCAATCGGTCAAGCTCTTCTTATCACAAAGATTCTCAATGAAAGATCTTGGTGATGCCTCCTGCATATTGGGAATAAGGATCTATAGAGATAGATCCAAACGGATATTGGGATTGTCCCAATCCAGGTACATTGACACCATACTAAAGAGGTTTAGTATGGAAGAATCCAAGCGTGGGAACTTGCCCACAATCTCTGGAGTCACTCTCTCCAAAGAGATGTCTCCCAAGACTGATTTGGAGAGAGCTCGCATGCAAGGGATACCCTATGCTTCGGCTGTAGGCTCTATCATGTACGCGATGCTAAGTACCAGACCCGATGTAGCATACTCACTAAGTGTAGTGAGTAGGTATCAAGCTGATCCTGGAGAGAGTCACTGGACAGCTGTGAAGAGCATTCTCAAGTACTTACGAAGGACTAAAGAGATGCTCTTGGTGTATGGTAACGGAGAACTCTAAGTGGAGTCCTTTACCGATTCGAGCTTCCAGAGTGATAAGGACGACTCTAAGTCGCAGTCGGGATTTGTCTTTACCCTTTACGGAGGGGCGGTTAGCTGGAAGAGTTCCAAGCAGGAAACCGTGGCAGACTCGACGATGGAGGCTGAATACATCGCTGCCAACGATGCTGCTAAAGAGGCTGTCTGGATCAAGAAGTTCATTACTGAACTTGGAGTGGTTCCATCCATTGAGCATCCAATACCTTTGTATTGCGATAACAATGGAGCGGTGGCTTTGGCTAAGGAACCTAGGTCCCATCAGCGATCCAGGCATATTCTGAGGCGGTATCACCTGATTCGGGAGATAGTTGATCGCCGGGAGATCGAGGTCAGGAGGGTTGACACGAAGAACAACACGGCGGATCCACTCACGAAGGCCATTCCCCAGATACAGTTTGAGAGACTCTTCGGGATGCTCGGTATGCGATACTACAGCAGCTGGCCCTAGTGCAAGTGGGAGATTGTTAGTTGTATGTATGCCCTAGAGGCCAGTATTGTACAGATGATGTATATTACATTGGATGCTTGGACATATATAGAGATGACTTTCTTTCTCGATATGATAGTATGCTATCTGGTTGCTCTTTATCTTAACATGTACACTTGTCTCTTTAAACTGTCTTACAGTTACATGTTGGTAAAGCCCTTAGGATGTGCACTTGACTACCTGTACTATGATGCAGATCATACTAGTGGGGACATGGTAGTCCATAGGTACATCCTACAAGGTCCCTAGTCATGGGTGTATCGAGACGGGGCATCGATATACCAGTGTAGACTAGCGTATACGCTTCTCGACCCATGAGATGGGCGATGGATGATCCCATATCCATTGGTGTTTGACATCAGAGATGGTATACGGGTGCTCAGTGGAGACTGGGTACACTGGACGGACTCGCCAAGAACTCCCAGATGGTATTATACCTCACGTCAGATGGCAGTTCTCAGGTGACACTTGTACAGGTTAGTCTGTAGACCCGAGATCGTCATAGAGTCTTGTGTGATTCCCACTGTACTTTGATCTCCACCTTACCACGTCCATGAGGGCATGCAAAACGGTGGTCTTTGGGTACAGTCCCGAGTCACATGGAGGCAATGAGCGATAGGAGGGGTTTCGTCTCTCCCGGTATTGGGGGTTGATGTTGCGCTGTGCTCGATTGGCCGTAACAGGGAAGTCCCTGGCCAGGGCTGATCAGAGATTTGCTGGTAAGTGTTACCAGTAGTTTCTCGACCCATTATGAGCCTCACATCGGCACGACTTATCGGTTATTGGGGTCTGACGTTTACCACCCCTAGACTTGATATGCGACATATCAGACGAACAGACCGGACTGTACGGTAAGTGTTACTGGTTGGATTCACAGGAGTGTGAGCGGGCTGGCTCGTCGATCTTCTGATCGCTCAATACCCGGATGGCCGTTACGTTTAGCAGACCGCTTGCGGCTTGTGGGTACTTGATTTGATCATTATCTGCTGCCGGCGTATTGACGAGTCTTTATAGTTCTACAAAGAGGTTTCGTGGCTCAAGCGAAACGAAATAGGTGCGCATATGAGATATGTGCAGGACCGAGAATAATGCGTGTATGTGATACCGTATTTCATTCTCGCGATGAATGTATCGATTGGTTATATGCGATATAACCTAGATATCGAATCAAGGATTGATTCGATAAGCCGATACATAGGATACTAGTCGGTTATATGCGATATGACCGGATCGTTAAATCAAGTGTTGATTTAATGATTTAATGTATAATTATATATTTGATATATTACTTTGCATTAACTAGTATTGGTTCACTTTAAATGGATTTTCTCACTTGGATGTGCAAGTTGTATATGTGATATACTTTTGTGCACATGATTGTATCATGTTTGATGATACATGCTTATTTGGTTAAGTGTAAAGAATTAAACCATGGTTAAGTTGATGATTAGGGTTTTGCTTATTCATTTATTTATTTGTTTATTCTTTTTTGAAAGATAAACATGAATGGTGGCTTTGTTTGTTTTTAGTTGAAGATTCATGAAGCTTTGACTTAGTCACCATTCTTGTCTCATGCTTAATCCTAACCATTTGAACTAACTCTAGTTCATTCTCTACACTTAACTATGGTTGAGAATATGATAAGAATGAATTCTTTTTCATTTATTCTTTAACACTTATCATATTCTATCTTCTTCATCATCTTCTTCTTCAAGAAAAAGCTTGCCACCATTAATGGCATCTTGAGCAAAAGTATGAGAAATCCAATCCCAAAGTGAACCCACCTCCTATTTCTTCACCCTCTACCTCTTGCCAAGTTGTATAGGGTGTTTTTCTTCACAAGTTTCACAACTTGGTGAAGTTGGAGCTTGATCTTGTGTAACCTCGACGTAGATCATCTTCGGCATCGTAGCCGACGACTAGTCCGTTCATTTCTCCGATGAAGCCGATGTTAGAGTCCGAGATCCGACTTGGACAGCGAGAGGACGACTACGTGGAGCTAAGGAAGTGGATAACCGGATCTACAAAGGTTGTAGCTTCTTAACTTTAGTTAAGTTGTTAACTAGTTTATTGTTTCGCCTAAAATTCTAGTTAACGATCCGTATTAGAGTTTCTCGGCACTTGTAAAATTTCAAATTGGCATAGTTGATGACTTGTGAGACCTCTTGAGAGTGCCTAGGAACCCTACAAGAGCCTACTGCTGAAGCATATGGTATCTCTTGTACGCGAGCTCTCTTCAAATCAGTCTTGGAAGACTTCTTTTTGGAGAGAGTGATTCATGAGTAAGTGGGCGAACCACCACGCTTAGAATATTCCATACTAAACCCCTTTAGTATGGTGTTAATGTACCTGGATTTGGGACACTCCCAATATCCATTTAGATCTATCACCATAGAACATAATCCATAAGATGTAGTAGGTATCAACCAGATCTTATAATGAGAATCCTCATGATAAGAAGAGGTTGACCGAGTGTAGCATAGGAAACTATTTCCTATCAAGAGTATATCATTTACGTACAATACGTGTAAGATAACCTCACTCTATACTACTTTCTTGTATATACCAGGTTCATCCACCTTTTTGATGAAGTCAAACTCTTTGACTGCCACATCAAAACAGATGTTACATCTCCGCGGTACTTACGTTGATCCTGATGGACTTAAGCATAGTTTTGAAAGTCTCAACTTTTCCATCTACACCAAGAATCTTCTCATGATCGATTTGCTCCCAATGGGTTTTACCCCTTCAGGTGCAACATGCAAAGTCATACTTTGTAGGTGTACATGGATTCCATCTTTTATTCCATATCATCCAGCCATTTCACAGAGTCCCCACTCGTGATGGCCTGTCTGAACCAAGTTGGGCCTTCATCAACCATAATGCAATCCTCGCTCACACTGGCACCGAGAAGACCGTAGTATCTCTTGTTAATTATATGTATGCCCTATATGCCATTACTGTACATGTGTTGTATATTGTAGTGGATGCTTGGACATATATTGGGAGGACTTTTTTGGATCGCGGAACAACGGTCAAACCTTAGGGTTTGTCATAGTTCCGTGGCGACATGAGTGTGGCTTGGGTTTGCCCTTCCTGAAGGGTTTCCTAGCACGGCAGCAAGGTTTCGGGAGGCATCGTCCATGCCAAATTCAAAAATTTGCCATTCTAGTTAACCCTAACCATGAATCGTTAACTAGAAATCATACGGAAAGTAATGCGAACAACTTTATAAAAGAAGTGAGCAAGGAATACAACCTTTGTAGACCGGTCCTTCACTTTAATAGCTCCGTGTAGTAGTCCCTTTCGCTGCGATTGTGAACTCCGGACTCTAGAGAGGCACCATTGAAGAAATGAACATGCTTGCTTCGAAGACTTCGAGGCCGAAGATGATCTACGTCAAGGAGACACTTACCCAAGCTATCTCTTCACTAATCATAGAATTAGTGAAGCAAACACCCTATACTAAATAGCTAGTAGTAGAGGATAATGAAGTAGGAATTTTGCTCACTTTAAATCATTTTCTCACAAGAAATCATTACTTTCCATTGAAGCTAGAAAACTTGAGAGGAAGAAGAAGATGAAGCAAGTGATGAACTCAAGAATGAACTCATGAGGTTACAAATGCATCCATGGTCACAAAATATCATGCCTAACTCATGTAGAGAATAAACCATACACTAAGGTTAAGGGTTGGATTAAATAAATATCCTAAACTTGACAAAAGAGTTGACTTTGTTAATGGTTATCCAAAAGCTTTTTTCCAAGCTTAACCATGAAAAACTCACACTCTTTTGAATTAGCTTAAGATAAATAAAAACCCTAACTTAACCCTAGCATGGTATAAGTCTCATACATCCATGTTGCATGTGTAACCTAGCATGACACACTTATATATATCACATATATATATTTTTTGTGCCAAAAATAAAACAATACATATCACATATATGTAAAGTATATCATATGTGAGAAATGAAATCTTAAGTGAGCTAATACTAGTTAATGTAATGTAATATATCAAATATATAATTATACGTTAAATTATTAAATCAACACTTGATTTAATAATCCGTCTATATTACATATAACCGACTAATATCGAATGTAACATCTTATCAAATCAACGCTTGGTCCAATAACTCGGCTATATCACATATAACCAATCATGTCACACATCGTGAGAATAGAATACGGTATCTCATATCGTATTAATCTCGGTCCCGCACATATCACATATGCACTCCTACTCCGTTTCGCTTGAGCCAAGAAACCTCTGTGTATGACTCTAAAGACTCGTCAATATGCCGGCAGTAGGTGATGATCATATCAAACACCCACAAGCCGCAAGCGGTCTGCTAAACGTAACGGCCACCCAGGTATTGAGAAATCAGAAGATCAACAAGCAAGCCTGCTCGTACTCCTGCGAATCCAATTAGTAACACTACCGTACTGTCCGGTCTCTTCGTCTGATATGTCGCATATCACAGCCTGTGGGTGGTATAACGTCAGACCCCAATAGCCTGATAAGTTATGCCGATGCAAGGTCTATAACGGTTCGAGAAACTACTGATAACACTTACCAGTAGATCTCAGCAACCCTGGCCAGGAAATTCTTGTTATGGCCAATCGAACATAGCGCAACATCAACTCCCTATACCAGGAGAGACGAAACCCCTTCTATCGCTCATTGCCTCCATATGACTCGGGACTGTACCCAAAAGCCACCGTTTTGCACATTCTCTTCAACGTGGTAAGGTGGAAATCAAAACACAGTGGGAATCACACAAGACTCTATGACGATCTCGGGTCTACAGACTAACCTGTATCAGTGTCACCAGAGAACTGCTATCCGACGATAGGTATAATACCATCTATGAGTTCTCGGCGAGTCCGTTCAGTGTACCCAGTCTCTACTGAGCACCCGTACACCATCTTTGATGTCAAACACCGAAAGATATGTGATCATCCATCGCCCATCATATGGGTCAAGATGCGTATACGCTAATCTACTCTGGAGTATCGATGCCCTGTCTCGATACTCCCTCGACTAGGAATGGTTATAGGATGTACTCGTTGACTACACTGGCCCCACTAGTATGATCTGCATCATAGTCCTAGTAGTCAAGTACATATCCTAAGGGATTTATTAACTTGTGAGTGCAAGACAGTAAACAAATATAAGTCCACATGTTAAGATAAAGAGCAACTAGATAGCGTACTATCATGTCGAGCAAGAAATTCCTCCCTATATATGTCCAAGCATCCACTACAATATACAACACATGTACAGTAATGGCCTCTAGGACATACATATAACTAACAATCTCCCACTTGGACTAAAGCCATGTGTTGTAGTATCCAATACCCAACAAAATAGCAATGGTTGTAGTATCTCATACTCAACCATCCCAAAATCTCTCAAATAATATTTGTGGAAGATGGCCTTGGTGAGTGGATCCGCCGTGTTAACCTCTATGTCTACTCTCCTAACCTCGATCCCCTGGAGATCAACCATCTCCTTAGTCAGGTGATACTTGCCTCAGAATATGTCTGGATCTCTGATGGGACGGGTGTTCCTAGGCCTAAGCCATAACTCCATTGTTACACAATAGTAGGAACGAAGTTCATCTCATGAACTAGTGTACATCCAGACTATTTCTTCGGTAGCATCCTTGGTAGTGATGTATCCAGCCTTTATCGTCTAATTTGCCACGGTATCTAGCTTGGAACTCTTCCAACATACCATCCCTTTACTGAGGGTAAAGACAATGCCTGTGACTGATATTCAGTCAAGCTTATCACCCTGGAAGCTATCCAGTGATTCTCCCTAGGATCGATTGATACGATCTCACTACACCTAGTGAGAATCCTAATATACCTTTGTATCTATCACATAAATCCAAAACCTAGGATTTAGGAGGTATCCCCTTGATCCTATATGGAGAATCAATGTGATAAGAGGAGATTGACCGAGTGTAGCATACGAAACTCCTTTCCTATCAAAAGTATGTCATCCACGTACAATACGAGGATCACCACCATACCCCCTACTATTTTTTTGTATATACAAGGTTCATATACCATTTTGATGAAATCAAACTCTTTGACTACCACATCAAAACAGAAGTTCCAACTCCGCGATGCCTGATTTAACCCTTAAAGCAACTTGCACATGTTTCCACTGCTCCCACTGTCTATGAAGCCCTCTGGCTGTGCACTTATAGACGCTCTCTTCTACATCTTTATTTAGAAAAGCAGTCATGACACCCAACCTCCAGATATCGTAGTCATGGTATGTAGCAATTGCAAGTAGGATCCGGATGGACTTAAGCATAAGAACTAGAAAAGGTTTCATCATTATCCATACCTGGTCCATGACGAAACCTTTTGCAACAAGTCATACCTTTGAAAGTCTCAACTTTTCCATGTACACCAAGTAATCTTCTCAAGATATACTTACTTCTGATGAGGATTTAACCCTTAAGATAAAGCAACCAAAGTCCATACATTGTTGGTATATATGGATTCCATCTCAGATCGCTTAGTACCCAGCCATTCTTACAGAGTCCTCGCTCTTGATGGCCTATATGAAAACTAGTTGGGTCATCATCTCATGATGCAATCCTCGCTCCCACTATCATAGAGAAACCGAAGTATCTCTCAAGTGGATGAGGAACCCTACTAGATCGGCGAAGAGGCTGAGGTTCGTTGGGAACTATTGAATCCTTCGGTTCTACTAAATCATCTGCTGCAGTTTGTATAGCTAGAACTCCTTCCAGTTCAACCTCATGACCACTAATTTCTTCACAAGAAATTCCCTTTCCAAAAGGTGGTATACTGAGAAACGAAACACCTTTTGCTCCTCAGTGTGGTGGAAGATATTCCTTTGCGAATGCTTGGGATATCCAACAAACTTCCACAGAACAGACCTTGCCTCGAGCTTGTCCGGATTTTGCTTTTAGATATAGGCCGGACAACCCAAATCTTAACATCCTTAAGAGATGGGCTCTTCCCATACCATATCACATATGGAGTAGTAGGCACCTGATTTCGTTGGAACCGTATTCAATAGGTATGCATCTTCTCAAGTGCATAACCCCCAAAAGGAAATAGGCTACTCAGTAGTACCCATCATAGAGCACACCAAATCAAATAGGGTGTGATTGATCCGCCCCAACATACCAACGTGTTGTGGTGTATACGGAGGTGTAATACTGAGAGAGAATCTCATTCTCCATTAAAATAGTCCAGGAATTCCGTGCTCAAGTATTCTCCTCCTTGATCACATCAAAGGACACAATACTTATACACATTTTGGTTCTCTAATTCTATCTTATATTCTTTGAATTTCTCAAAAACATCAAACTTGTGTTTCAACAGGAACACATGTCCGAATCTTGAGAGATCATCAGTGAATGTAATGAAGTACAAAGAACCAGTCTTGGCATGTATAGAAAGGGGACCTCATACATCATCATGTATCAATCCCAAGAGTTTACTAACTCTTTCTCTGTTTCCAATAAACAGAGCTATGGTCATCTTATCTTTGTGACATGACCGGCAAGTTTCACAAGATGTAAATTCAAACTGATTCAAATATGCATCTAAATTTAACTTAGTTAGTCGGGTCACATTGATATGACCTAGTCTACAATGACTCAAGAAGGATTCGTTCATTTCTGAACTCTTCCTCTTCTGTGTGTTCTGTACGTTAAGAACTCTGCTTTGATTTAGAACGTATATGCTTTTAGATAACGTGCCTGAACCAATCAAATCTTGATATAGGAAATGTTCAAAACATTATCCAACAATACAAAATTATATCCTCTTTACATGATAAAGAGACTGATATGATTTTGTATTTCAGGTTCGGTATCTAATGGCATTCGTTCAGAATCAATGTATTTGGTAATACAGGGTGATAACCGATCAGCCGAAAATATTGAATTCTAAACACATCAATTTCCCTACTTTTTGTAATCATCTAAAGGTGTTTGGTATAAATATAGCAAATATTAGCAACTTGCCTGTAAAATATTAAATAACATGTGTTATACATTATAACCGACATTATGAGGGAAATTGTGTGTTTATTACTACACGCATGATCTTTTGTATATCAACAGTTGTCTCAAGATTGTGTGTAGGAAATTCTACGGGTAAAAGAGCCGGAACTGCTAAATGTGCTGATAAAATACGTCAAGTCCAAGACTTGTGATCTGGCAGTAAACAAGAAAGTAAAAAAATATTCCAGACATCAGGAATGTGCCATAAAGCCAACACAACTCAGCCCTGAAAATTTCATGCACCGAGGCCACTAAACGGCCGCGGTTCCACGGCCGAGTCAGGCCGATCCGCTGCGGATCCGCGGCCGATCCGACTCGTCGGCGGTTGGTAATTTTCCCAGAGGTCTCCTTTTAACGGCCAAGCTTCTCCAAGACGTTTCGAATTGTGTAGATTTCTCCAGAAACTTCTCCTTCTAACAGCCAAGCTTCTTGTGCAAGCTTAATACCTACCAAGCTTCTCAAGCAAGCTTCATAACAACCTAGCTTCTAGTAGAAGATAAGCCAAGCTTCTAGGGGAAGCTAAAGAAAAAGCTATAAAAAGGGACCTAGGGCTTCATTGAAAAGTTTGTTCGGTAGTTGTTCATCAATTAGGGTAAAATTCTAGCAAAATCCAAATCAATTCAAATCAAGTGTGGTGACACACTTGAGCCAAATCAAGATTCATCGAGTACCAAATCAAGAAAGCAGTCAACGAGCCTTTAAAGCAACGCCGATCTTCATCCGAGCAAGAGATCCACGACGATCTGCGACTTACGACGATCGAGCCACGCCAAGATCGACGCCAAATTCCTTCTCAATTGAGTGAGCTAGAGCTAGACTTGTAAACTTGAGTGAGAGTTGTAATTTGAAGAAGATCTAAATAAAGATGAAAATCTTTTTTCTTGCTTTCTATTCATTCTCGCATTATGATATTCTTAGTTCTTGATTGCTTTATAATGATGCGTGAGTAAGTTCTCCGCTTGTAGCGGAATCGAGAAAATAGGTAGATGATGATGATTAAATTCTTGAACGATTCTTAGTCTTATGAGTTTTGTAAAGTTAAGGAAATTGAATCATCGAAAACCTAATTTGAGCGAGATATCTTTCTTCGCTCCAAGTTAGAGATCAATGATCGGTGATTTAATTTGGTAGAGGCTAGAATTTGAATGATAATCAATGAAAGGACAAGGGATGATGATGAAGAAACCCTAGTTTCTTCAATAGATCCCTAAACCTCGTTGATCGTCATCGATCTAGGAACAAATCTTCAATAGATAAGAATTTGTAATCATTAGTATTCATCATCTCTATCAATTGGATCGATTCCGACAAGCCTCTTTACAAATCTTGATAATTCAAACGATTTGAAATTTTCTTGATCTCTATCATTTCTTAATTTTAGATCTATTTCTTGATGATTCTTGAAACTAAAATCTCATGAATATTAAATCATTTTCTTTTATCTTTAAAATTTTCGACTCATCTAAAACGATTTCGAACAAATCACACTTTCTCAGTAGACGATCCGTTCTCATTGACGAAACTACAATAGACACCGTTAATTGATTGCGGTATAAATTTCTTTGGTTGTGATTGAAACTTTTCCATACGACACGTGAAAATGACCAATCAAATGGCGCCGTTGCCGGGGATCGTGTGCTAATTTGTTCGTTTTTGTTAATTGAGTTGAAAATTTATTATTCCATCAGAATTTTTAGATCAAAATCCGCAACAAGCGCTTAACGATTTATTGTGATTTGTTGCAAGGAGATCTGGAATCTGTAGAGCGAGAGGAAAAAATTTCAGGACATCTCAAAAAGTCCAGAGAGGCAACAGGAGCAGTTTCTGAAATTTTTGCGCAGGGATCTTAGTAACTGACCACGCATCCGCGGCATTTGAAGGCTTATTGTGGCGGATCCGCAGCGCGCTAGCTGCTTCAGTGCACCAAAATTTTTTGGTCCATTTCTGTCTTTCTTATCTCCTCCCTGCTCTTGTCCATTAACCAATTTCTGCTGGTTTCTTTGCAAAAATTCGCAGCACCGCAAAAAGAAAAATTGTGCGTGTTTGATCTTGGTTGTTTGCATTTTTAAAACGGAAATTAAGGGGAAAAAACCAAATTCAGATTAGGTGGGGAGTTCATTACCCTTCCTAAGCCTAAAAAATAACAAACTTGTATCCGCATCACCCTCATTAATTAAAAAAAATCTAGACAAGACTCTAAGGACCGTCGCGCTCAATTAGGACAGATGGAGGTCGTGGGTATTCTATTGTTTATCCGCATTTCTTTTGTGGTGTCTAAGGCAAGTGTGTCTAAGACAAGTGGTTACTTAATTAGGCCCACTACTTACGTAGTGGAGAACCTCCCACTTACCTAGCACTTACCTGGCCACAGAAGGGGTAAAGAGGCAGTAGAGGATCTACCTTGCGACCTGTCTTCTGGAAGTCTATGAGCGGTCTAGAGACTTGACCTAGGTGACCACTAGATTTAGGGTTGCTTGTGCATTGTTTGTATGAATTTTTCAAAAATCCGTATTTTTTTAAACAAAACACTAACTCATCTTTTCCCTAATTATCACTTAACGCTGCCACTTGTGCTAAACCATTTAGTGCATGCTCGGCTGGACACGGGATTCTAGTACCCGTCTTGTCCGCGTTCCTCCTATCGACTCCAAAGTCGGTAATTCTACGTCTACTTTTTCTTCACCCACCACCACACCCACTTCGATGGACGGTTCTCCATCGAACTTCTTTAACACTACTCTGCCACCGTCCCCAGGTGCGCAGAATCCGCCACACATCTCTCTCCAAGAGAGATGTTAACCTATGTGAGGTCCTCTTTCGACCCGTCTCACCATTCCACCAGCCAATGGGGACAATTTTGAAATCAAACCAGAATACATCAATCTTCTACAAAAATACCACGCTCTCGAGTCTGAAGATGCATACGTCTTTATTACCAAATTTGAAAATGTATGCGCTATGATGGGTACTTCACAGCTTTCTGTGGATGCTATACGTCTACGTCTTCTCCTATTCACTTTGTGCGATATAGCCAAAAAGTGGCTTTATAACACAGCCGCACATTCTATTTCGAACTGGGGAGAATTCGTAACAGCTTTCCTAAAGAAATTCTACCCCAATCATAAGACAGCCCGAGTCCATAGCGAAATAAATGAATTTACCTAGCTTCCAAATGAACCATTTTCGAAGTGTTTTGAACGCTTCAAGGATCTGTTAGTTCAATGTCCTCGTCACGGAATTCCTAGATGGGATCTGTGCAGAATCATATACGAGGGCATTAATCCTATAAAAAAACAGACCCTTGAATCCATTTGTTAAAGCACCTTCATGAATAAAGATGGTGGTGAAGCCTGGAGGATTTTAGAAGATTTCGCTGAAAGAACTTTACAGTGGGAGAGTGTAAACCAGTCATCGCCTATGGGCGGCATTCACCAGATTTATGTTTCCATAGGAGTTAGAGCTGAAATGGCAGCAATGCAAAAGAAACTCGAAGCTATGGAACACAAATTTTTAGAAGCCTCCCTAAATCAGATGGCACTCTCCAAAACTGTCTGTGGATGTTGTTCTGATCCATCTCATCTTACGGAAGAATGTCATTTAAATTCCCCGTTTCAAGGTCAAGAGCATACCATTGCTGCTTTCCAACAAAGACCTAGAAACGATCCGTATTCTTCCACTTATAATCAAGGTTGGAGGAATCAACCTAACTTTGCTTGGAACCAATCACAAACACAAAACACGGTTCCAAACCAAAAAAATTTCCAAATGGGTCCTCCACCACAACAGAAACCACTTCAAATAAGTCAGCACCCCTACCAATCACAAAACTTTCAAAATCCGGTCAACGCACCTGCACCGTATAATCCTTTGCAGTTGATCGGTACTGATAATTCCTCTTCACTTGAACGGAATTTTGAAATGTTTATGAAACAGTCCATTCAAATGTCGGCTGAATTTAAGTCTTCCCTCGATAAGATCCAGAAAAACTCTGACTCCCAAAGTGAGAGTATTAAATCAATGGAAGCACAAATTGCCCAATTAAAAGCCGAGATGAGTGCTAGAGAGAAAGGGAAACTTCTGTCTCAACCCCTACCGAATCCTGGACATTCACAACACTACAATGTGAATGCCATTACAACGTTGAGATCCGGAAGAGTGCTGAATAATCAAGTTGGGGAAGAGATTGATAATCATGAAGAGTTAATCAATAACACCCCGGCTTCCACTTCCACTTTTCCTTCCACATCCACTTCTACTTCTAATCCTACTTTATCTACCTCACCATTTTCTTGCGAGCCTATTCTTCATTTTCCTCAAGGCTCGAACCCTCAGCATACCTCTTCTAGTCCACCAAAGACGATCCCCACTCCTATTCTGGGATCAGTTCCACACACACCACCTTCTCCAATGTTGGACCCAGCCCTTATTGCTAAAGTTCCTTATCTGAATCGGTTAAGAGGAAACAAATCGAGTCCACATATGGAGAAGATTATGGAAATGTTCAAACAGGTTAACATCAACATCCCACTCCTAGATGCTATTCAACAAGTCCCCGCTTATGCGAAAATTCTCAAAGACTTTTGCACTAGGAAGAGGAAGACTCAAGTGCCCAAAAAGGTCTTCATGACAAATAATGTTAGCACTGCTTTTACCCCACAGTTACCAAAGAAACGTAACGACCCAGGATGTCCTACAATCTCGATTTCTATTGGGGGTAAAAACATTAACCGTGCTTTACTTGACCTTGGCGCAAGTGTTAACCTGCTTCCATATTCGTTCTACGAGCAGTTAGGGATTGGAGAGTTGAAACCAGCTCATTGCACTCTCCAAATGGCAGACCGTTCCATCACCAAACATAGGGGTGAACTGGAGGATGTGTTGATAAAAGTCGGGGAATTCATATTCCCTGTGGACTTTATTGTTCTCGATACACAGCTTGTAGCAAACCCACAGAACCAAATTCCGGTGATTTTGGGTCGACCATTCCTTGCCACTTCCAATGCTGTCATTAATTGTTGAAACGGTTTAATGAACCTATCTTTCGGAAAAATGACAATTGAACAGAACATCTATAAAATTTGAAGTCAGCCGTCTGAACCCTCTGCTCACATACTTGATGTCTGTTTTGTCCACGAGATTGCTTCCGAAAGCTGCAAAGTTGATGAACTTTGCTTCGAAAATCTCGACGACACTAGCACATCAATGTTTGATCTTGCACATCTTAGTGAGGACACTCTTTCCACTCTTGAGTCTGAAACTCTTGATTCATCACTTTCCGAGTCTGTATCCTATACAGGCTACGGGCTTCTTTGTGACTCCGAATATCATTCACTAACCCCACCGTCTATAATTTCTCCGTCTACGTTAGATCTCAAACTGCTACCTTCTCATCTTAAATTTGCATATTTCTGTGAGAATGAGTCTTTACCTGTTATTATATCCTCTTCTTTAGCCTCAGAGTAAGAGAATGCGCTTTTAACGGTATTGAGATCTAATAGGCAGGCGTCTGGTTGGACTATGGCTGACACCAAAGTGATTAGTCCCTTAATTGTTGAACATCATATACATCTGATGGATGAAGCCAAGCCAACCGGAGAACCACAGAGACGGTTAAACCCCGTCATAAAGGATGCGGTGAAGAATGAAATCGTTAAATCCCTTGACAGTGGTATCATTTACCCAATCTCTAATAGCCAATGGGTAAGTCCAATTCATGTAGTCTCTAAGAAATCTGGCATCACGGTCATAACAAATGAGGAAAATGAGTTAATCCAGACACGCGCTCAATCTGGGTGGAGTGTGTGTATTGATTATAGAAAACTCAATGCCGCAACGAGAAAAGTCACTTTCCTTTATCTTTTATTGACCAGATGCTAGAACGCTTAGCTGGACGGGAATATTACTGCTTCATGGACGGATACTCTGGCTATAACCAGATCCCTATTGCCAAAAAGGATCAATAAAAAACCACATTTACTTGTCCTTTTGGTACTTATGCTTATAGACGCATGCCCTTTGGGTTATGCAATGCTCCCGCTACATTTCAGCGGTGTATGATGGGGATATTCTCGGACACGTTCGAGAATTCTCTGGAGATTTTCGTGGGCGATTTCTCGATATTCGGAGATTCTTTTGCCGACTGCCTATCTCATCTTGACGCAGTTCTTACTCGTTGTAAAGAGAAGATCTTAACCATGAATTGGGAAAAATGCCATTTCATGATCCAAGAGGGAATTGTGCTTCGACATGTTATTTCACGAAAAGGCATTGAGGTTGATAAAGCTAAAATAGATGTCATTCAAAACCTCCCTCATCCCAAATGCGTCAAGGATATACGATCCTTTCTTGGCCATGCAGGCTTTTATCGGAGATTCATTAAGGATTTTAGCAAAATTGCTAGACCCTTAACTCTTCTCTTGGCAAAGGATACAACCTTTCACTTTGACTCGGATTGCAAGGCAGCATATGACTCACTTAAACACTCTCTCACTACAGCCCCCATTTTATCTTCTCCAGATTGGAACCACCCTTTTGAGCTTATGTGTGATGCATCAGATTTTGCAGTTGGTGCAGTCTTAGACATCACATTGAAAAGATACCACACGTGATCTATTATGCAAGTAAGACTCTGAATGATACTCAAATTAACTATACAACTGCCGAAAAATAACTTTTGGCAGTTGTATTCGCATTAGAAAAATTCAGGCCTTACTTGATTGGTTCACCTATTGTTGTGTACACTGACCACTCCGCCTTGAAACATCTTTTGGCGAAGAAGGATACTAAAGGTAGGCTAATACGTTGGATCCTTCTATTATAAGAATATGATCTTGTTATTAAAGATAAGAAAGGATGTGAAAACGTTGTAACCGACCATCTGTCGCGCATCTCTTCTTCACCTATGACCCTGCCGATCAATGATTCTTTAACAGACGAACAGCTCTTGAAAGTATTCACTGAACCTTGGTTCGGGGATACTGTGAATTATCTTGCTACGGGACTTATTCCCCGCGAATGGTCGAAACAGGACAAAAATCGATTTCTATCCCAAGTAAAACATTTTTACTGGGATGAAGCCTATTTGTTTAAGTAATGTTCTGACCAGATCATTTGCAGATGTGTCCCTAATGATGAATTCAAGAGTGTTCTATCTTTTTGTGATGATCAGGCATGTGGGGGTCATATTGGTCCTCGAAAGACGGCGGAGAAGGTTTTGCAATGCGGTTTTTACTGGCCGACTTTATTCAAAGATGCATTTGATCATTGAAAAACCTGTGCACAGTGTCAACACACGGGTAGGATTTCTCGGAGAAATGAGATGCCACTTCAACCCTTCTTGGTGGTTGAAATTTTTGACGTTTGAGGTATTGACTTTATGGGTCCTTTTCCCAACTCCTTTGGGAATTTGTACATATTTCTTGCGGTTGATTACGTCTCGGAATGGGTTGAAGCATTCCTTGTCGCACTAATGACAAAAAGGTTGTCATTAAGTTCTTAAAAGAAAACATTTTTTTGCGATTTGGACACCCACGCGCTATCATTAGCGATGACGGGACACATTTCTGTAATCGGTCTTTCAAGACATTGATGCTGAAATATGCAATCAACCACAAACTTTCCACACCCTATCATCCCCAAACAAGCGGACAAGCTGAGGTTTCAAAAAGAAAAATCAAACAAATTTTGGACAAAACTGTTTCTAAGAATCGAAAAGATTGGTCAACCAAATTGACGGATGCCCTTTGGGCATTCCGAACAGCATATAAAACCGATCTAGGTATGTCTCCTTACAGACTAGTGTTTGGAAAGGCTTGTCACCTTCCGGTCGAGACTGAGCACTAAGCAATGCGGGCCATTAGAGAACTTAATTTTGACTTAAATCAAGCCTGCAACTTTCGGAAGCTGCAATTAAACGAGCTAAGAGAACTCCGCGATGAAGCTTATGATAATGCTGTAATTATAAAGAACCAGACTAAGGTATTTCACGATAGAAACATTTTGAGAAAAACTTTTACACCTGGTCTACAAGTCCTTCTTTATGATTCACGACTCTATCTTCATGCGGGTAAGCTAAAATCTCTGTGGAAAGGACCTTTTGTTGTGCGGTATGTATACCCGTACGGGGTAGTTGAGGTTGAAAATGTTGAAAACGGTATATTTTTCAAAGTAAATGGACATAGATTAAAACCGTATTTTTCCACTGACCCTATGGAGGAGCTCCTGATTTTACAGGAGCCGCTTTATCTTGATTAAAATTCCTCCGTTTCACCTCCATGTCTTGTAAAATACTATATCATCTTTAGAATGGAGATGAGTGAAAAGAATAAGTTTGGCGGACATTTTCACGATCATATTTATGCCCCCGTTAATAAATTTCCTCCCAAGCTTACAGGATTTTGTGATCCAACAGACAGCAACAGTGACGACACTGTTGAAAACAAGTTTGGGGGAGCTTTTTGCTTATTTGCGCATCATTTGCATATCACTTTGCATAAGCACAAAACATATAAAAATTTAAAAAATAAAGAAATTTTAAAAGAAAAAATATTTAATAATTAATTTTATAATAAAAGATTAAATAGTGAAAAAATTACATCCGAAAGATTAGAAAAATTTAAGAAAGCCAAGAAAGTTAGATGTTTTCTCAAAAGAATTAGTAATAAGTAGTTATGAGCCGTTGTCCCAAGGGTTAGTAAGATGAAAGAAGTCACTAATCTGAGGATAAAAACAAGTCTGAAAAATAGTTCCTATTCTGAAAGCCAAACATTTGAATGTTGATACCCAACTATACGCACTTACACAAGTCTTGAAACTCGGGATAGTAGATGATACTTTGAAATGCTCTTGTTTAAAAGCCAAAGTATGAAGCAAATAATAAATGGAAAATATAAAATGGTGAAGAAAAATGAACACTGGTTTTGTTATCGCCAAGGCAGGGTGCTTCATCACCTAGTGCCTTAGACCAACTGGTTTGGGAGTCACTGCTAAGCCTTAGGTGTTGCAAGACGAGGAAAATACTAATACGCCTAATAAGCGAGCACATGAGTAATCGGTCGGTTAGTACCTCAAGAAGTATTAACGGTCACATGAAAAATGTGTGAGCAAATCCATCTAAATATTCAAAAATTAAAAAGTACTGAGGTAGATGGACAAGAGTATGATAGCTTGAATTGAATTCTCCGAGTGTAGGGATATTCTTTACACACACGTAGGGTTATATGATCGATATTTGGAAGAAAGGTAAGAATGAAGAATAAAGACGATGTTTTATTGTGGGATGATGTGATTTCTAACATCTTTTCATGACTATTAAGATAGGGCTCATGACAACCGAAAAGCTAGTATAGTTGGAAACTCTAATTTTCAAAGTCTTTCTTTTATAATTCTTATCATTACATGTAACTTTCACAGTCTTCCTTTTATTATGGGATTTTGTGGGTGCAATCCGCTAAAAACCCTCAGGAGACAACACTCCTCCTACTAGGGACACTTAGAGGTTTAAAAGCTTGTTGCACATGTTCAGTGCAATCGTGTTGCCTACGAAAGTGTGCTAGTTAGTTTTTCTTTTTCTTATATTTTCTCCTTCACCTGAATAAAACAAGTTTGCTCGAGACGACCAAAATTATGTTTGGGGGAATTTGATCAGTCGAAAATATTGCATTCTAAACACATCAATTTCCCTACTCTTTGTAATCATCTAAAGGTGTTTGGTATAAATATAGCACATATTAGCAATTTTTCTGTAAAATATTAAATAACATGTGTTATACATTATAACCGGTATTATGAGGGAAATTGTGTGTTTATTACTACATGCATGATCTTTTGTACATCAACACTTGTCTCGAGATTGTGTGCAGGAAATTCTCCAGGTAAAAGAGCCGGAACTGCTAAAAGTGCTGATAAAATACGTCATGTCCAAGACTTGTGATCTAGCAGTAAACAAGAAAGTATAAAAGTATTCCAGACATCAGGAATGTGCCATAAAGCCAACACAACTCAGCCCTAAAAAATTCATGCACTGAGTCCACTAAACGGCCGAGGATCCGCGGCCGAGTCAGGCCGATCCGCCGCGGATCCGCGGCCGATCCGACTCGTCGGCGGTTGGTAATTTTCCCAGAGGTCTCTTTTTAACGGCCAAGCTTCTCCAAGACGCTTCGAATTGTGTAGATTTCTCCAGAAGCTTCTCCTTCTAACAGCCAAGCTTCTTGTGCAAGCTTAATACCTACCAAGCTTCTCATGGAAGCTTCATAACAGCCTAGCTTCTAGTAGAAGATATGCCAAGCTTCTAGGGGAAGCTAAAGAAAAAGCTATAAAAAGGGACCTAGGGCTTCATTGAAAAGGTTGTTCGGTAGTTGTTCATCAATTAGGGTGAAATTATAGCAAAATCCAAATCAATTCAAATCAAGTGAGGTGACACACTTGAGCTAAATCAAGATTCATCGAGTACCAAATCAGGCAAGCATTCAACGAGCCTTTGAAGCAACGCCGATCTTAATCCGAGCAAGAGATCCATGACGATCCGCGACTCACGACGATCAAGCCACGCAAAGATCGACGCCAAATTCCTTCTCAATTGAGTGAGCTAGAGCTAGTCTTGTAAACTTGAGTGAGAGTTGTCATATGAAGAAGATCTAAATAAAGGTGAAAATCTTTATTCTTCCTTTCTATTCATTCTCGCATTATGATATTCTTAGTTCTTTATTGCTTTATAATGATGCGTGAGTAAGTTCTCCGCTTGTAGCGGAATCGAGAAAATAGGTAGATGATGATGATTAAATTCTTGAACGATTCTTAGTCTTATGAGTTTTGTAAATTTTAGGAAATTGAATCATCGAAAACCTAATTTGAGCGAGATAGCTTTCTTCGCTCCAAATTAGAGATCAATGATCGGTGATTTAATTTTCTAGAGACTAGAATTTGAATGATAATCAATGGAAGGACAAGGGATGATGATGAAAAAACCCTAGTTTCTTCAATAGATCCCTAAACCTCGTTGATCGTCATCGATCTAGCAACAAATCTTCAATAGATAAGAATTTGTAATCATTAGTATTCATCATCACTATCAATTGGATCGATTCCGACAAGGCTCTTTACAAATCTTGATAATTCAAACGATATGGACATTTTCTTAATCTCTATCATTTCTTGATTTTAGATCTATTTCTTGATGATTCTTGAAACTAAAATCTCATGAATATTAAATCATTTTCTTTTTTCTTTTAAATTTTTGACTCATCTAAAATGATTTCAAACAAATCACACTTTCTCAGTGGACGATCCGTTCTCATTGACGAAACTACAATAGACACCATCAATTGATTGCGGTATAAATTTCTCTGGTTGTGATTGAAACTTTTCCATAGGACACGAGAAAATGACCAATCAATAACTGCCGACAAACTTGGCTGCAACACTTGCACCATTTCTAACTCTTGAATCTTATCATCCATTCTCAGTTCTCTACCTATCTATGGCCCATGTAACATAATACATATGTGGGATCCTGATCCGGTATCTCATACTCAGGTCGTAGAGGATACTGAGAAACAGTTCTCTGTAATGAACACACCCGAAGAAGATGCATCAACATGTACTTTCTTCGTTTGGGCGGCATGGGAATCCTAGTAATCCCTATTTCCTGCTCGGTCTTATAAAAATTATAAGTTGGAGCGGGACCAACATTCCTTAGCTCAGTATAACAAGCAGGTTCGGTCAATACATCCATATTATTATCTTGGTTAAGTCGTGACATGGTTGGTATTAGGGGAGAGAGAGAGAGAGAAAACACTCAGCGTATGCTCCTGCAAGATTAGATTGGTTATTAATATATCTAATCAGGATGACTCCCACTGTTTTAGTCAAATCTTCCTTCAAACCTTAAAAGGTAAGACTAGCCGGGATTAATTACACTCTACAAGTTTGCCAATCTCTCAGCCAGGCCAGTGTCGGTACTTTGAGGGAGGTTCCCCGTGCTTTCGCACGGGCCTAATTAAAATAAACCTCGTTTTGCCAGGGGCGTAACCCCATTAACACCTTTCTAGACACCTACTTGATCGACTAATTGTAATGTGTAAAACTCTCCCAGGAGTAACTCTTACTCGTAGTGGGTATCGGGATCCAACTATCTTATAGGAGGTATGCAATCGCATTGCAAATTTCAACACTTGAAATTCCCGATAATGTTTTGCCCCTAGCAACTTATGACCTTGGCTAAGGTCAATAAATCATAAGCGCTAGTCAAGTTCAACCCGTCATTTCCCGATTGAATTAAACCCACCCGCACGACCCTTGGCTAAGGTCATCAAAGTCGCACGACTACCCTAACTTAATTGCATCATATGCTTATATAGATAAGCACTAATTAGCTACCACACACTACGCCTTGGATAAGGTCAACAAACACAGCAAGATTACTATGTAGTACATATCTAAAATGACGGAGGGCTACGACAGGTTTTTAAGAAGACCTTTTGCTTAATGAACTTGATATCGTTGTAGAAACGAGTGAATTTTAAAAGGAGTGTTTTTGAGGCTTTTACTTGTTTTGCTAAAGAGGTCACTCCCGGTGAAGGGATCTCGGCTCTTTTCTTATCGAATAAAGTGCAGGATATTTCACAAATACCACTATGCAAAGCAAAAACCATAAAAGCAATCAAAAGACAAACCGAGTTTGTAGCATCTGCTAGTTTCGCAAAAGAGGTCACTCCCGGTGAAGGGATCTCGGCTCTTTCCTTATCGAATAAGGTGCTGGATATTCTACAAGGAATACCGCCATGCAATGGAAAAACTAGAGCTACCCGTTTTCGAGACAAGTTTCTACAATATCTTTAGGTTTCTTTTATTTCATTAATCTCATTAATGAAGTCCCATTATTATGCTTCCCAAGTATCAGATGTGAAACGAAAGCAACAATATTAATTATATCTCATATATATAATATAAGCATTTGTCTCAGAATATAATCAATGATCACATCACAGAATATCGCAGCAGAACACAACATATGAAATATTGGATACACTAGGATTTCAGGGTTTTATTTTAAGCCTGTATAAAACACGGATTCCACGGTCGTGATGAATAGCCAATCCCACACCCCTAGACTCCTATAAGAGCCGCAAGCAACCTTACCAATTCTAGAGTTAGGAGACCCGGTCTCGACTCCTCGAGATGGTCTACCACTGGACCCTAGAACCCGGTTACTTATGTACTTCCCACCTTGGGTCTATCCTAATGTGGAAAAGTAAATAATATACAATGGTGACATCATCCTCAATCCGGAAGTGCCCCAATAAAAGAATATTACATACAATGAATGAAAATGAAAAGCTCTCATCTCACATAAAACCCCCGGCTATTCAAAACACGACGATCCAATACAACTTATCACAACAACACATAACATCACATGTCATCAACGTAAGTAAATATGCGTATCCCAATTGTCGTTGACATATAGCACCGAAACCGGCGATACACCACATATTACACTTACGGTCACAGAAAAGAAAGTGAAAAACTATAACAGTTGGAATCCACAACCACCTTAGACATCACATGCCTAACCAAATGAATTCGTTAGACATCGCATGCCTAACAATTACAAACCCCGCATTTTAGTCTCGATCTCGAAAACACTTTTCAATATCTAGTTGGGCAATTCAACAAGATTCCCGACATCCTAATCGAATATTCATCGAAAACTTTAGTAGATGGCCGCACCCCCCAATGCCGTCGACGAAGTGCGCTATGGCGGAGCACCGCTGCCGCGAGCACCCGAACGGATGCTTTTGGCGACGGGGTTCTCCTACAGTCACTTGGTCGGGGCTATGGGGCGTGGCTATCTATTAAGTTTACCCGGCGAGTATCCGCGTACGCTACGTGATTGCGACAGACTTTTGATCGCATCAAAATCCCGTGGCAACCGATCAAATGAGACTAAACTGCTAGATTTCTAAAATTCAAACTAATTATCTCATAACTACATTTGTGGATTCTAAATATTGTATCTCATCACATAATATCCGGACGACGATAAACTCTTCGATCGATTCATTAAAGTCCCACAATTTCCCGACAGCTCAACACTTGAGCACAGTTCTAATAATACCCAGAAGATGCCACAGTACCTATGAATCAGCCGTAGAAAGGTCAAACCAACACCTCACATGTGACAACGCTGAACTACCACAAACCCTAGGGTTTAGTGGCGGTTTTGACAGCCACATAATCGAGTTAAGGTTTCGTTCTTCTAGAGGGTCCACAAAATCATATTTTTCCGAATACGTTAAACTTGGAAAAATGGGTTTTTGACAATCGTTCGAACTTTCTAACTTCGTCTAGGCAACATGCGAATAACCCGAAACAATGTTCGAATTACGAATACGAAACACTCTGAATTGCTTATAGTGTAAGTTCACATCACATGCAAAATTAGCAAAAACAAACAACACCTGAAACATCAAAACCTAGTGACTGGAACACACCAGAAAACTCAACCCTTTCCTCCACAAGAAATCCGGCGTCGCCAGAATTTTGCTTCACGTCGCCGGCCATAGTCCGAGCACTGGGGTTGGATTTTCTTGTGTGTTCATGATGTATCACATACAATATTCTGCAATTGTTTAAATAATTTTTTGAAGAAAATTTAAAATCGACAGAAACTATAATTTTGCATTTCAAGTTTCAGAGTATTTTGGTTTCGTAATCTTAACAAAATCCGTCTAAATTTCTAGCATGAGTCTGATACCACTGAAGGGTTGCCTAGCACGGTAGCAAGGTTTCGGGAGTTATCGTCCTTGCCAAATTCAAGAGAGCTCAAAAGCTTTTGGATAACCATTGATAAAGTCAACTCTTTTATCAGATTTAGGATATTTATTTAACCCAACCCTTAACCTTAGTGTATGGATTATTCTCTCCATGAGTTAGGCATGATATTTTGTGACCAAGGTTGCATTTGTAATCTTATGAGTTCATTCTTGAGTTCATCACTTGCTTCATCTTCTTCTTCCTCTCAAGCTTTGTAGCTTCAATGGAAAGTGATGATTTCTTGTGGGAAAATGATTTCTGAAGTGAGCATCTCTCAAGTGGATGAGGAACCCTACCAGATTCGCAGAGAGGCTGAGGTTCGTTGGAGACTATTTAATCCTTTGGTTTCACCAAATTATCAGCTGTTAGTTTGTCGAGCTGGAACTCCTTCCAGTTCTACCTCATGACGACAAATTTCTTCACAAGAAATTCCTTTTCTAAAAAGTTGGCATGCTGAGAAACAAAACACCTTTTGCTCCTCAGTTAAGTAGAAGATTTACCTTCGCAAATGTTTCGGATATCCTAACAAACATACAGATCTGACTTTGCCTCGAGCTTGTCCGGATTCTGCTTTTCAACATAGGACGAACAACCCTATATCTTAACTGGTTTAAGTCATGATCTCTTCGCATTCCATATCTCATATGTAGTGGTAGGCCCTGATTTGGATGGAACCCCATTCAATTGGTATGCAGCTTCTTAAGTGCATAACACCAAAAGGAAATAGGTAACTCGGCAGTACTCATCATAGAGCGCACCATATCTCATAAGGTGCGATACCTCCGTCCCGATACACCGTTGTGCTGTGGTGTATACGAAGGAGTAAGCTGTGAGAGAATCACATTCTCCTTTAAATAATCCAGGAACTCTATGCCTAAGTATTCTCTTCCTCGATATAATCGAAGGACTTTAATACTTCTACCCGTCTGGTTTTTTAACTTCAAGCTTACATTCCTTGAATTTCTCAAAAAAATTTAGACTTGTGTTTCAATAGAAACACATGTCCGAATCATGAGAGATAGTCGATGAATATAATAAAGTAGCAAGAACAATCCCTAGCATTTATAGACATAGGACCGTATACATTATCATGTATCTGTCCCAAGAGTTCACTAACTCTTTCTCTGTTTACAGTAAACGGAGTATAGGTCATTTTACCTTTGAGACAAGAATGGCAAGTAGCATAAGATGAAAATTCGAACAAATTCTTATATTCATCCTTATGTAACTTAGCTAGTCGTGTCGTATTGATATGACCTAGTCCACAATGCCACAAGAAGGATTCGTTCATTTCTGAACTACTCCTCTTGTGTGTGTTCTAGATACTTTGAATTGTGGTTTGATTTAGAACGTATATGCTATTATATAACGTGCCTGATCGAATCAACTCTTGATTCAGGAAAATGTTCATAACATTATCCTCCTATACAGAATTATATCCTTCTTTAACTTAATAAAGAAACTGATGTAATTTTTTATATCAGGTTCGGTATTTAATGACATTTGTTCAGAATCAATGTATTTATACAAGGTGATATCTACCAACTGACTTGGCTGCAACACTTGCACTATTCTCTACACATAGAGACATATCACCCAATCCCAGTTCTCTACCTTTCTGTAGCCCATGTAACATCTTACATATGCGGAATCCTGATCTGGTATCACATACCCAGGAAGTAGAGGATACTTAGAAACAGTTCTCGGTAATGAACACACATGAAGAATATGCATCAACATGCTTATTCCTCTATTGGGTCGCGTGGAAATCCGGATATTCCCCTATTTCCTACTCGGAACTTATAACAGTTACAAGATAGAGCGGAACCAACGTTCCCTAGTTCAGTATAATAAGCAGTTTCAGTCAATGTATCCATATTATTATCTTGATTAAGGCGTGACATGGTTGCTACCAGGAGAGAGAGAGAGAGAAGAAAACACTCTGCGTGCGCTCTTGCAAAATCAGATTGGTTATTATTTTATCTAATCAGGATGGCCCCCACTGTTTTAGTCAAATCTTTCTTCGAACCCAAAATGGTAAGACTAGCCGGGATTAATTACACCCTACAAGTTCGCTAATCTTTCGGCCATGCCAGTGTCGGTACTTTGAGGGAGGTTCCCCGAGCTTTCTTACGGACCTAATTAAAATAAACCTCATTTTTCCAGGGGCATAACCCCGTTAACACATTTCTAGACACCTACTTGATCGGCTAATTGTAATGTGTAAAACTCTCCGAGGAGTAACTCTTACTCGCAGTGGGTATCGGGATCCGGCTATCTCATAATAGGTATGCAATCTCATTGCAAATTTCAACACATGAAATTCCCGATAATATTTTACCCCTAGAATCCTATGACCTTGACGGAGGTCAACAAACCATAGGCTGCTTGTCAAGTTCTACCCGTACATTTCATGATTGAATTAAACCCACCAGCTTGATCCTTGACGGAGGTAAACAAGGCCCCACGACTACCCTAATCCAATCGCATCTCTTGCTTTAGCAGATAAGCACTAGTCAGGTATCGCACACTACGCCTTGGTGGAGGTCAAAAAATGTAGCATGAATACTAAGTACTACTTATCTAAAACTACGGAGGGTTACGACAGGTTTTTTTAAGAAAAACCTTTGCGTAATGAACTTGGTATTGTTGTAGAATCAAGTGATTTTGAAAAGGAGTGTTTTTTAAGCTTTTACTAGATTTACTAAAGAGGTCACTCCAGGTGAAGGGATCTCGGCTCTTTCCTTATGGAATAAAGTGTAGGATATTTTACAAATACTACTATGCAAAGCAAAAAACTATAGAAGCAGTCAAAAGACAAACCGAGCAGGTTGTAGCATCTGCTAGTTTCGCTAAAGAGTTCACTACCGGTGAAGGAATCTCGGCTCTTTCCTTATCGAATAAGGTGTTGGATATTCTACAAGGAAAAGTAAGAACTAGAGCTACCAGTTTTTAAACAAGTTTCTATAACATTTTTAGGTTTCTTTTATTTCATTAATCTCATTAATGAAGTCCCATCAAATTTTATGCTTCCTAAGCATCACAGAAGAAATGAAAGCATCAATATTTACTATATATCATATATATAATATAGGCATTCGTCTCAGAACATATCAAGTGATTACATCACAAAATATCAGCAGCAGAAGAATCACATATGAAATATTGGATATACTAGGAATTCCTTGTTTTAATTAAGCCAATAAAAAATGCGGATTCCACGGTCGCGATGAATAGCCAAACCTACATCCCTAGACCCTAACGAGAGTGGCAAGAAACCCTACCAATTCTAGAGTTAGGAGACCCAGTCTCGACTCCTCGAGATGGTCTCCCACTGGACCCTAGAACCCGGTTACTTGTGCTCCCCGCCTTGGGTCTATCCTAATGCGGAAAAGTAAATAATATACATCAATAGTGACATCATCCTCAACCTGGAAGTGCCCCAATAAATGAATATTACATAAAAGCTTTTACATTAATGAAAATGAAAACTTTCATCTCACATAAAAAAAACCCGGGCTATTCAGAACACGACGATCCAATATAACATATCACAGCAACACATAACATCACATGTCATCAACGTAAGTAAATATGCGTATCCCAGTTATCGTTGACATATAGCACCAAAACCGGCGATACACCATATATTACACTTATGGTCGCAGAAAAGAAAGCGAAAAACTACAACAGTTGGAATCCGCAACCACCTTAGACATCATAAACCCAATGTATCACATATATTGGATTTCATGCCTAACCAAATGAATTCCTTAGACATCACATGCCTAATAATTATAAACCCCGCATTTTAGTCTCGATATTGAAAACTCTTTACAATAACCTGTCGGGTAATTCAACAAGATTCCCGATAACCTGATCGAATGCTCGTCGAAAACTTTAGTAGACAGCCGCACCCCCGATGCCGTCGACGAAGTGCACTAAGGCGGAACACCATGGCCGCGAGTGTTAGTTATATGTATGCCCTAGAGGCCATTACTATACATAGGATGTATATTGTAGTGGATGCTGGGACATATATAGGGAGGACTTTCTTGCTCGACATGATAGTATGCTATCTGGTTGCTCTTTACCTTAACGTGTACATTGATTGTCTCTCTGATACATGTTGGTAAAGCCCTTAGGATGTGTACTTGACTACCTGGACTATGATGCAGATCATACTAGTGGGGACAGATAGTCTATAAGTACATCCTTCAAAGTCCCTAGTCATGGGTGTATCGAGACGGGGCATCGATATACCAGTGTAGACTAGCGTATACCTTCTCGACCCATACAGATGGGCGATGGATGATCCCATATCCATTGGTGTTTGACATCAGAAATGATATACGGGTGCTCAGTGGAGACTGGGTACACTGGACGGACTCGCCGAGAACTCCCAGATGGTATTATACCTCACGTCAGATGGCAGTTCTCTGGTGACACTGGTACAGAGTAGTCTGTTGACCCGAGATCGTCATAGGGTCTTGTGTGGTTCCCACTGTTCTTTGATTTCCATCTTACCACGTCCAAGAGGGCATGCAAAACGGTAGTTTTTGGGTACAGTCCCGAGTCACATAGAGGAAATGAGCGATAGGAGGGGATTCGTCTCTCCCGGTATAGGGAGTTGATGTTGCGCTGTGTTCGATTGGCTATAACAGAAAATCCCTGGCCAGGGTTGCTGAGATTTACTGGTAAGTGTTACCAGTAGTTTCTCGAATTGTTATAGACCTCATATCGACACGACTTATCGAGCTATTGGGGTCTGACGTTTACCACCCCTAGGCGAGATATGCGACATATCAGACGAACAGACCGGACTGTACGGTAGTGTTACTGGTTGGATTCACTGGAGTGTGAGCGGGCTTGCTCGTCGATCTTCTGATCGCTCAATACCCGGGTGGCCGTTACGTTTAGCAGACCGCTTGCGGCTTGTGGGTGTTTGATATGATCATCACCTGCTGCCGGTGTATTGACGAGTCTTTAGAGTCCTACACAGAGGTTTCCTGGCTCAAGCGAAACGAAATAGGAGCGCATATGAGATATGTGCGGGACCGAGAATAATGCATGTATGTGATACCGTATTCCATTCTCGCGATGAATGTATCGAAAGGTTGTATGCGATGTAACCTAGTTATCGAATCAAGGGTTGGTTCGATAAGCCGATACATAGAATACTAGTCGGTTATATGCGATATGACCGGATCGTTAAATAAAGTGTTGATTTAATGATTTAATGCATGATTATATATTTGATATATTACTTTGCATTAACTACTATTGGTTCACTTTAAGATGGATTTTCTCACTCGGATGTGCGCATTGCATATGCGATATGATTTTGTGCACTTGCTTGTATCATGTTTGATGATGCATGCCTTTTTGGTTAAGTGTAAAGAATTAAACCTTGGTTAATGAAATGGTTAGGGTTTACTTTTTCCTTATTCATTTTATTCATTTATTTATTCTTTTGGGAAAAGAAAAGCAAATGAGAAAATGGTGGCATGTTTTGTTTTGTTCATGAAGCTTCATGAAGACTTTGACCAAGTGACCATTTTGTCTCATGCTTAACCTAACCATCCCACTAACCATGATTTATTCTCTACACTTGACCATGGTTTGATTATGATAAGTATTCTTTTAATTTTCTTTTTGGAATTAACTTATCATAACACTTTCTTCTTCTTCTTCATCTTCTTCCTTGAAGAAAGCTTCACTTCATCAATGGTGGATTGATGAAAAGTGTGAGAAATCCAATTCTAAAGTGAACCCACTTCCTATTTCTTCATCCTCTACCTCTTGCCAAGTAGTAGAGTGTATTTTCTTCACAAGTTTCTTGACTTGGTGAAGTCGGAGCTTGATTTTGCGATGCCTCGACGTAGATCATCTTCGGCATCGTCGTCGATGACCTAGCCCGTCCATTCTCCGATGAAGCCGACACTAGAGCCCGGGATCCGTTTTGGACAGCGAGGAGACATCATCACGGATCTATGGAGGTGGAGCACCGGATCTACAAAGGTTGTATATCCGTTCCCTTAGTTAAAATGTTAACTAGATTTCATTTTCTCCTAGATTTCTAGCCAACGATCCGTTCTAGGGTTTCTCGGCACCGTTTAAATTTGAAATTGGCATGGTTGATGCCTTGTGAGACCTCATTAGGGTGCCTAGGAACCCTACAGCGAGCACCCGAACGGATGCTTTTGGCGACGGGGTTCTCCTACAGTCACTTGGTCGGGGCTATGGGGCGTGGCTATCTAGTAAGGTTACCCAGCGAGTATCCGCGTACGCTACGTAATTGCGATGGACATTTGATCATATCAAAATCCCGTGGCAACCGATCAAATGTGACTAAATTGCTAGATTTATAAAATTCAAATTAGTGTGGATTCCAAATATTATATCACAATCACAGATAGCTAGATGAAGTTAAACTTTTCGATCGAATAAGAAAGTACCCAAAATTTCCTAACAAGCTCAACGCTTAAGCGGAGTTCAAAAAGTACCCAGAACATGCCAGAGCTCCTATGAACCAGCCGTTGAAGGGTCAACCAATGCCTCACCTGTGGCACTGCTGAACTATAACAAACCCTAGGGTTTGATGGCGGTTCTGATAGTCACAGAATCGAGTAAAGGTTTTGTTCTTCTAGAGGGTCTACAGAATCTCTTGCAAGATTTTCTGAAAATTCTAAACTCGGAAAAAATCCAACTCTTGAAAAATTTCTAGCAGGGGAAAAAATTGGGTTATTGATATCCGTCTGAACTTGTTAACATCGTCTAAATAATCTGAATACATGTTAGAATTACGATTACAAAACACTCTGAATTGCCTTTTTGCAGAAAGTTAACATCACATGCAAATTTAGCAAAAACAAACAACACCTGAAACCCTAAAACCCAGAGACTGGAACACTCTGAAAATTTGAAGCCCAAAATCCAAATTTGACCCGAGCTGGCCGGTTTTGGAGCCTATGTGGCCGTCCATGTCTTGCCCAAATTTTCTCAAATTTTCAAAGTGTTCATGTTATATCACATACAACATTCTGTAGTTGTTTTAAAAAAAATTTTGAAGACTTTTTAAATTCGACAGAAACTAAGTTTTCGTATCCGGTGTTTCGGAGTAGTTTCGGTTTCGTAATCCTAACAAACATCGTCTAATTTTCTAGCATGGTTTTAATACCACTGAAGGGTTGTCTATCACAGCAACAAGGTTTCGGGAGGCATCGTCCTTGCCAATTTCAAACTTTTGCCGTTCTAGCTAACCCTAACCGTAGAATCGTTACTAGAAAATCCGACGAAACTAAATGTAAACACTTTACATCTAAGTGAATGAGGGAATACAACCTTTGTAGACCGGTCCTTCACTTCTAAAGCTCCATGTCATAGTCCCTTCGCTGCAAGCTGTGAAGACCCAGACTCAAGTAAGGATTCACATGAAGAAACGAACAAGCTTGCTCAATGTCTTCGAGGCCGAATATGATCTACGTCGTGGAGACTCAGCTCATGCTACCTCTTCACTAATGGTGAGATTAGTGAAGCAAACACCCTAAACTAAATAGCTAATAGTAGAGGATGATGAAATAGGATGTGGGCTCACATTAGATTTATTTTTCTCACAATATTTCATCATCTCCATTCAAGCTAGAAAGTTTTTAAGAAGAAAAAGAAGAAGAAAACTCTCATGAAAAAATCAAATAAAGGTATATATCAACCATGGGTGAGTTAACATCATATGCGAACCTTTGTAGAGAGTTAACAATGGCTAAGTCTAATGGTTGGGTTTATAAATATCTTTAGTAAAACAAAACTTGTGGACTTAGTCAATGGTTAATAAAGCTTCTACAAGTTTCTAGACATGACCAAATGCAACCAATTTTTGAATTACTTAAGAAATTAAAAACCCTAGATTATCACTTAGAATGGTGTAAGTCATACACACACCCAAGTTGCATGTATCATCAAGCATGACACAAAACTTTGTACACTAATATATCACATATATACATATGCACAATTCAAGTGAGAAAAGAAATCTTAAGTGAATGAATATTAGTTAATGTAATGTAATATATCAAATATATAATTATACATTAAATTATTAAATCAACACTTGATCCGATAACTCGGCTATATCACATATAACCAATCGATACATATATCGCGAGAATAGAATGCGGTATCACATACACGTATTAATCTCGGTCCCGCACATATCTGTCACGACCCGAAAGAGCACGTGACTGGCCCTTGAACCAAATGAAGTCTAGGTTTTTAAATAACTAAGCCGAATATGCATTTTTAAAATGTAAAGTCTTTTCTAGAAATTTTGGCAGAGTTTCTTTTGTAAAAACTGGCCCCGAATGGGGTACAACAAGAATAACAATATATGCAATGATAAAAGGCATCCCCAAGCGGGAGCTAGCTCTTCGTCAATTGACGGTCACAACCAAACAAGCAATAATAATATACAACGCCGAACGGCGAGGATCAAACTCAAAAGAAAGCTCCAAAAGCAAGAAAACCGCAATACTACTAAGCGCGACTCTAAGGTCGAATAATACATCACTAAAGTCTAAGTCTGAAACAATATACAAGTTTTTGGTTGATGGAAATTCTAGATACAATGAATAATACAAGTACAATGGTGGTTCTTGATGCAAAAGAATCCACCTACCAAATGCAATTCACCAGCAAGGAAGCAGTGTGCCAGAATTGCCGCAAAGAAACCTGTACGGCAAAACCTGCAAGAACTGTGGCACAACGGGGGTGAGTTGCCAACTCGTGAATAGAGAATATCTACAAGCAGAAACCGAATGCAAGACATAATCCTAGGTCAACAATCAGTATAATATAAACCACAAGAGTACGTCTGAAGCATAATAAGGTGGCAATGTAACATCTAAACATGTATGTAGTGCCAGGTACTCAGGTAATAACATGTCATCAGTATAAGGTATGTCTGCATGAAGTAAATATGAATATCAATACACATATATTAGCGTCCCATACCACTAATATTGGTGTAAGGGTATATATAACAGCGCCCTCATACCCTGTTATATATACAAATGAAGTATGATCAATGTAAATCCAGTCTGTATGTGATCAAGTCTGTATAAACGTGGAACCCGTCCACCCGTCACCCAATGACAATAAGCATCATGTATGCAAATATGAGGATATAAACAAAATCATGGAAAAACATCATGAAACCCGTGCCTAGCATCGACACGTAAATCCTCGTCCATATGGGGCTCCGTCTGCGGTATCGGCCCTCGGCCCCGGCAGTACGGGTCATCCCATGTCCTCATCCATATGGGGCTCCGTCTGCGGTATCGGCCCTCGGCCCCGGCAGTACGGGTCATCCCATGTCCATCTCTCAACTCCGGTCGTTATCCTCCAGATATCCGCCGAGCTCAAATACAATCACCGGTAGGTAGTAGTCCCTCCGTCAGGCTCATCGTCTACTACACAGCGAAACCGTTCTCGCCCCGGGGTACCATACCGGGTCCACCATGTACCCGCAATCGGCCTCATCCGCCTCCTCGAATCGGGTTTCACATGTCGCTCTCAGCACCGAGAAAACACATGGTGGACGCACTGAAATATCATATCAAGGGTAACCGGGTTTTTAACACAATTATATATTCTCTTTTGAAATACCCACGGTTCCCAAATCCAGAAATATCATGGAAACAACATATCTCAATGCGTATAATCAAAAACATGATGTATGCGACATGTAAGAAAGGTAAGCATAATCATAAGTCATGAAACATGGAAATAGTAATGTGCA
The DNA here is from genome assembly GCA_030015575.1 of Agapanthus africanus. Lineage (NCBI taxonomy): Eukaryota > Viridiplantae > Streptophyta > Magnoliopsida > Asparagales > Amaryllidaceae > Agapanthus > Agapanthus africanus. Next base: position 369,678,117 of record CM057337.1, on the reverse strand, counting down.
CATGTCGAGGGAAACCGCTCTTTTAAAACGAATCAGTTTTGAAGAACAACATGCGGTTCCCAAATCTCTAATCAAGTCAGAATCATCTATATTTGTGTACAGGTATAAGTGTACAATATGCCATGCAAGAATCACATCATGAATGCAACAGTACTACAGTGTAGTGGCATGGCAATTATCGATGATGAAGTGTGTGAGCCGGCAAATAGTGTACGTGGAACATACGCATCATCGATAATGGTGCTGGCGTCCTAACAGCATAATACAGTATAGCAATAAAGATATGCAAGCAATGCGAATAGCATGAATATGCGGAAATCAAATAATCAACACCATGGTGAAGAATCTACTATGCAACTACAGATCTAAGTTTCAAGTCAATCGGGAGAGGTATGGAAACCACCTAAATCTGAGTCGATATGTATATAGATATAATAGTCGGTGATCCCGCCTCAATGATATATCGTAGGACATCCTCGAATCATGAGTGCAGATCTATCATCAATACAGGCTCGTACGGTAAATCGTCGTACGGCATACCAATAGCTAGGTACGGGTCAACATCACATGCCTCTCATCAGATATCAGGTATCGCTATCATCATATCACATAATCTGCGGTACTACTCTATGTCTAGTACAAATCGATACCATCAATATACTGCGTGTGCAAGCACACACCCCAAGGCCCGCTAGAGATCACATATCGTATCCCAAATACGAATCACATCAAATCACCGATCTCGCGGCACAATGCCCAACATCATCGACTCATCTCCAAAGTCATCCAATAACATCAACATAGTGCAAGTAAATGAATATGCAAGGTTGTGCGTGTAGGTGTAAATCTATTCTAGGGTTCGCGACTATGAACAACACTAGTCACTTCTAACCCTACACTATCCATAGTAAACCTAACTATCATATATATATATAACAACTACGGACTGCGGGAGTGCTATACGCCATCCACCCGACTTCCCCCTGTAGATATAATCTACTCACCTTGCGTCTCCATCCTTCGATGTCACCACGCGCTTGCTTGTCGTCCCGAAGTCTTCATGGGTACCTACATATCAAAGTATCGTATATGTGCATTAAAACCAAATCCAAGCTAGAACGGCACATGAAATCCAAAACGATACGATAAGGGGCCTATAGGTTGGAACCTATGGCACACCTTCAAAACCATCAATAAATCCTCTATATCGTCGTATAAACGCCAATTAGTCGAGGCAAAACAAAATACACTATTGCAGAATTAAAAATACGGAATACGGAAACACGAATCCAAAACAGCAACTTATGAATTATGTCCCAGATTTCATCCTAGGTCAATTTATACAATTCTATATATACCAGGGGTCTACCATGAACATGTAGGAGCTACAGAACCAATACGAGCCAAAATGGTGGGACCCAGGCCGCAATTGGCGGCCAAAGTGAATAAATTGGTGGCCTGGAAAGGGAATTGGGGGCTAGGGCTTTGGTGGTAGCTTCCTGGGTGCCTGCACATATCTCTGTAAACTCAATTTTATTTTCAGAGTCTCGGGGTAAAAGCAGATTCAATATACACTACACAGATTTCATAAATTCCCCGATATCGGTTTCTAAAATCCGTATTCTGGGTTTAGGCTTCAGGTTAGGGTCTCAATTAATACACTAGGGTGTTTATAAAACCTCTACTGAGCTTAGTTTCACATTATAGCTCACAATTTCCCATAACCCTAACTAGGTTTTCATCAAGTCCACAAAAACACACCATATCGATTCAATCTAAACATGGGGGTATAAGAAATGCTAAAATTAAGTTGATGATCCAGAAATTACCTCATTTGGCAACTCAAGAAAATTCTTGAGTTGCCCCTAGTGGCCAAAATCCTTGCTTCTTTAGCTCCAAGTGTAGATCCAGGGATTGTGCACACTTTTAATGAAATGAGTGTGTGGTTTTTGTGTAGTTTTAGAGGTGTTTTGGAGCTTTGAAGAGGGGAGGGGATGAGGTGCAGGAGCAGCAGCAGAAGAAGAGAGAAGAGGGAGGGAAATGAGGGGAGAAATGGCTAAGTCTTTTAGTCAATGGTGCCCCATACCTCTATTTCTCACCAACCCCCATTTCTTTATTCTTTTCTCTTTTCTTTTCCTTTTTAAAACCCTTCTCACTCAAATAGTAAACCCAAAAGAACCATGACACATAAAATGTAACACAAGTGTGAAAAAGTGATATGTGCATTTTTGCACAAAATGCTAAAACCGATTAGCGATTTTTAATCGCGATTAGCACTAATTTAGCATATAACTAATCAATTAAACTTAGAAATGGGATAATTCTATAATTTACCCTATTTTATAATTTTCCATAATTTTTCTAACATTTTTCCTATTTATTTGTATTTAAAAAATACCAAAATATTAAAATATTTAGTAAAATAATATTAAATTATTAAAAATTCCCAAAAATTAATATTTTATCTTTTTGAAATGTTACAATATCACATATGTGCTCCTACTCCGTTTCGCATGAACCAGGAAACCTCCGTGTAGGACTCTAAAGACTCGTCAATACGCCGGCAGTAGGTGATGATCATATCAAACACCCATAAGCCGCAAGCGGTCTGCTAAACCTAACGGCCACCCGGGTATTGAGCGATCAGAAGATCAACAAGCAAGGCTGCTCATACTCCTGTGAATCCAATCATTAACACTACCGTACATCTGGTCTTTTCGTCTAATTAGTCGCATATCACAGCCTGGGGTAGTATAACGTCAGACCCCAATAGCCTGATAAGTCATGCCGATGCAAGGTCCATAACGGTTCGAGAAACTACTGATAACACTTATCATTAGAACTCAGAAACCCTTGCCAGGGATTTCCTGTTATGGCCAATCGAGCATAACACAACATCAACTCCCAATACTGGGAGAGACGAAACCCCTCCTATCGCTCATTGCCTCCATGCGCCTCGGGACTGTACCTAAAAACCACCTTTTGCACGATCTCTTGACCGTGGTATGGTGGAAATCAAAGCACAATAGGAATCACACACGACTCTATAACGATCTCGAGTCTACAGACTAACCTGTACCAGTGACACCAGAGAACTGCTATCCGACGATAGGTATAATATCATCTTGGAGTTCTCGGCGAGTCCGTTCAGTGTACCCAGTCTCCACTAAGCACCCGTATACCTTCTCTGATGTCAAACACCAATGGATATGGGATCATCCATTGCCCATCATATTGGTCGAGAAGCGTATACGATAGTCTACTCTAGAATATCAATGCCCTGTCTCGATACTCCAACGACTAGGAATATTTGAAGGATGTACTTAATGATTACCCTGTCCCCACTAGTATGATCTGCATCATAATCCTGGTAGTCAATTACTCATCCTAAGGGCTTTATCAACATGTAATAGAGACACAATAAGTGTACATGTTAAGATAAAGTGCAACCAGATAGCATACTATCATGTCGAGCAAGAAAGTCCTCCCTATATATGTCCAAGCATCCACTACAATATACATCCCATGTACAGTAATGGCCTCTAGGGCATACATATAACTAACACTCAGCTCAAGCGGTAGTTCTCTGCGCCCTCGTAGTCTTCGGCGGCATAATGGCAGGAAATGAAAACAGGATTCGATAAGAACATAGAAATCGAATCATAAGAATACATGGAAATCAAGGAAGGAATTACAAGCAATGTGTCCTAAGGTTACTTAAGCGTAGTACCGTGTCATAAGTATGCCGCGGAACATACACACGCTACGTTACTCTACTTAAGCTACCTACTCCATCATACCAAGGTCATCTTACATTTCGAAAGGTAAAGCCTAGCGCTCTTATACCAACTTTGTCACGACCCAATTTAGGAACGTGACCGGCACTCAGACCATGTGACGTCAAAAGGCGTAACGCAATTTAAGTAAGCCGAAAACCTAGAAATCTAAACCATAAAAAGAAGAAAGGGATAAAAACATTGTTAAAACATTTGGAAATCTCAAGTAAAAATCTTACAGCTTAAGTTTATTTTCTAAAAAATTTTGGTAGCACCTCCTTTCTAAAACTAGCCCCGAAACGGGTAGAAACACAGGATATAAATAAATCATTCCCAAACGGCAGCAAATCACTCCCAAAGGCGGAAAACAACCACCACACGCATATATACGACGCCGTAGTGAAAAATTAGGCAATAAGAATGAAAACATCATAAAAAGTGGTAAATCAACATAAGAAAAGCCGGCTCACACGAGCACGACATCCAGAGTCATATATAATACAATATCGATCCTCACAAACTCGTCTCTAAGTTAATACATGAAAGTGGTAGATGAAGAGTACTAGATACAATGTGATATACAATAGATGTGATCGGATAACCGCAAACCCACCTACACCAAAAAGGCCTCGCAGCCAACAGTAGCGGTATCTGCAGAAATAGATACAATAAGAAACCCTGCCGCGACTACTCTGAGGGTCAAGCCTACAAAACACTGTGGCACGACGGGGGTGAGTTTCTAACTCATGAATAGTAAATAACATCATACAGATAATCGCAAGTATGCACGAACAACGATAATCTATCACATGCAATCTGATAGCCTATGTATGACAATATGGATATGCAACAAATCATGATCAAGGTATACCATCAGGGTACTACAACTACATGAAACAATGCATATCAAATAATCTTGAGTGGGGGATACAATATAATCGTCATCAATGAATCATCATCGTGGAAAAACCGGTGTCCATCAACAACACCCAAAATCCCAATTTCTCAGGTGTCGTCACTCTGATCGGCCCTCATATCCATCAACCTCATGGAACCTGAGTGTCCAACATCGACACTCAAAATATCATGAAAACCCGTGTCCAACATCGACACTTAAATCTATATAACTCGAGCTCCGTCAGTCCGGATCAGCCCATATCATCTCACGACTCTGGTCGGTATCTTCCGGATAATCGCCGAGTCCAGACTATCACTAGTAGGTAGTAGTCCCTCTGCCAGGCTCATCGTCTACTGCAAAACATACCTTTCTTACCCCGAGGTACTATATTGGGTCCACCATGAACCCGCAAACGGATCATCTATCTCCACGAATCGGGTTTCGAAAACCAATCTAAGAACCAAGAAAACTAATGGTGGACGCATCGAAATATCATATCAAGAGAAACTGGGTTTTCAAAACAATGCATACTTTCTTGAAATATAACCACGGTTCTCAAATCCATAAATCACATGAAATCAGTATCTCAATGCGTAAATCCATGAAATACGATGTATGCAATATAGAACAGTAATAGGAGCATATCAAGGGAAAACCCGCACTTTTAAATGAATCAAGTTTTTAAAGATATCATAAGGTTCCCAAATTCCCGAAGTCAATTTCAACATCATATAAATGTGTATATGTAGCTATAGCAAGGTATGTATGTATGTATGTATGTTAGTGTATATGCCCTAGGGACCATTATTGTATCATACTAGCTTGTATATTACTTAATGGAAGCTTGGGATATTAACAGTTATATTAACAGTCTTGCTAAACAGGGTAGTATGCTACTTGGTTTATATCTATCTTAATATGTGTATATGTTAACATATCGAGAATACATATTGATAGAGCCCTTAGGATCTTGCTTGACTACCAGTATTGTGATGGCAGTCACACTAGTGGGGGCTGGGTAGTCTACAAGCACATCCTTTTTCAGGTCCATAGTCGTAGGATTATCGAGACAGGGCATCGATACTCCGGAGTAGACTAGGGTGTACGCATCTCATCCCAGCAGGGGAGATGGTCTGTCCCAAAGCCATCAGTACGTTGTACTGGAGATAGTATACAGGTGCTCGTTGGGTTACGGGTACACCGGAAAGGACTCGCAGGGAACTGTTGGTTGGTATTATACCCGTCGTCAGTTAACAGTTCCTAGGTGACATGAATACAGCATAGTCCGTAGACTTGACACTGCTGCTTCGTCTCGATTGTGTTCCCACTATTCTCAGATTGCTACCCTAACACGGCTCAAAGGAGTCGTGCAAACAGGTAGCAGTTGGGTGCAGTCCCGAAGCACTTGGAGGCAGTGGCGGTTAGATAGGATTCGTCTCTCCCGGTATTGGGTGTTGATATCGCGCTGTGTCTGGAGAGCCATTACGCAAAGTCCCTAGCCAGGGAAAGCGAGATTTACTGGTAGGATTTCCAGTAGCTTCTCAAGTGTAGGGTTACTAGGCACTCTAATAAGGTTCTACAACGCATCAACCATGCCCGTTTTAAATTTTAGCCGTGTCGAATAACCCTAAACAAGATCGTTGCTAGAAAATTAGGGTTTCATATGCTTGTAAACTACGTTTACGACTAAGTGAATACGAAATACAACCTTTGTAGATAGGTCCTTCACTTCTTTAGCTCCTTGTTGAAGTCCCTTCGCTGCGATCGTGGTTCTCCCGGACTCTTGCATGGCTTCACGAGCCTAAAGGAGCGTCCTTGCATGAAGTCTTCGAGGCCGAAGATGATTTATGTCGAGGGGATGCCAACTCAAGCTTCTACTTCACTAACTAGAGAATTAGTGAAGCAAACACCCTAAACTAAAGTGCTAGTCTAGTAGAGGATGGAGAAATAGGAAGTGGGTTCTCTTTAGAATTTTATTTCTCACAATCTTTCTCACTTTGGATCAAAAACCCTAGCAAGCTTTTCTTTTGAACAAAGAAGAAGAAGATGAACAAAAGAAAGAGATGAGGATAATGATCAAGTGAGAAAGTTAACCATAGTGAGTGAGTATCATATACTAACTCATGTAGAGACTTAACCCATGTTTACTCTTTATGGTTGGGTTAACAAATATCCATAGTAAAAACAAACTTAAGTGGACTTAGTCAATGCATCCACAAGCTTCCACAAGCTTCATGCATTTTTCTAATCCTCCACTAATTTTGTAATTAATTTAAATATTAAAATCCAACATAATAAATAGCATGGTGTAAGTCTTGTTCAGTTGAAAATATTGCATTTTGGTATAAATATTTTCCTTACATTTCTTAAATAATAAAAGGTGTTTATTATAAATATTAAACATATTTGGATTTATCTGCAAAATATTATTTGCCATATGTTTATATAATATAATTAATATTATGAAGGAAAATATAGGCATTTTATATTTATATAATATTTTGGTAATTGAAAATATGCATATCATATCAAATATTCTAATCACAATTCTTAAAAGATATAGTATCATACAAATGGTTAGAATAATATTTCAAAATATATGCATAATATTTTAGTAATTAAAAGATGCATAGCATATCAAATATTCTTAATCATGTTTCTTAAAGATTTATTACCATATAAAGTGCATAGCATATTAAAAATTCTTAATCAAGTTTCTTAAAGATTTATTACCATATACAGTGATTAAGATACTCTCTCTAATTTAATAAATAAACCAACATTATTCATAGAGATATTGTGCAAGATTTAGCTCAGGTCAAGAGATCAAGATGTTCAAGATGTCAGGATCAAAAATCTGCCAAAATCATAAAATCAATACTGACAGGGACTCAGAATCTAGGCATGGAAAGTCACTATATTAGGAAGTCACCATATATGGTAACTAGTTTTTCTTCTTCGAGGGCTATATAAAGGACCAAGGGCTAAAGTTAGAAGGCATCAATCCGAAGAGATCATGAAGTCCAAGACGGCTCACGCATCCAGGATGATCATCAACTATTCATCTACCTCCTTCGGAAGAGTTCGAGAAGTAAACCAAGTTTTTGTAATCATTTTCTAAGGAATAAAGTGTAGACTGTTCAAGTTGATTAATAAAGATAGTTGTTTTATTTAATTCTTTTGCATTTTACATTATGTTTTCCTGCTCTGTTTTTTCAACTCCTTTTCCCAACATGCGCGAGTAATTCTCCGCTTGTTAGGGTTCATAGGATTAGGGTAGATTAATGGATAATGAAGATCCTTAAACTCTTTTTACGTCCTATAAAGTTTATAAACTTTACTAAAAGAATCATTAACATCCTAATCGGGTGCGCTACCAATTTATTGTTAGTCTCGACCGCGATTAGAGATTAGATTAATGATTGTTTTGGTAAAGGCTAGATATGAACGGAGTTCCATGTTGAGATAGGGGTTAAGAGTGGGAACCCTTTTCCCTCCAAAATCCCTAATGTACATGCATCTCTGTCGTTCTAGTTTTAAATCTATTAAAGAATAAAAAGAATATCTTTAATTAATCATCCATAACTACAAAATTCTAATGAACCCTACAAGCCACCTTTTAATATTGAATTTACATCCATAATTAATCTAGATCTATATTTTGCATCCGTGTTTAACGTAGATCTAGAACCTACAACCATTCTTATTTCTTCCTCCTTTCTTTCTCAACATGCCTAAAGTAAGAATAAAATATTCCACGTTTCTCTACGGACGACCCGTATTCATCTCGGCTTTCTACAAGCGACACCGTTATTGATTGCGGTTATTCTACAAACACTTTTTCACACCAATCAAATGGCGCTGTTGCCGGGGATACGTGCGTAAATTTTTATTCTTACTATTTGTGTTGAATTCTTAGACGATTCATATCATTATTAAAACAAAACTGCAAATTGCATATTTAACGATTTGTGCGTGAATTTTTGCAAGGAGATCTGGAGTCACAGACTTGAGGAAACAGGAGATCTAGGGTTCCAAACATCTCTGGTATCTTTCCTAACTCTTTCTCTCTCCTCTAAAATCCAATAAAATCTATTTTCTGCAGAATTCTTTGCAAAATAGCGCCGCTCAAAAATCTTTTTGCAAAAGTTTTGTGATTGGTTTTGTTTTGCATATTTTAATACAGACTTTAAGGGGCAAAGACCAAATCAAGATTAGGTGGGGATTTCATCACCCTTCCTAAGCCCCACAAATCACAAACCGAGCATCTAGATCAACCCTTCATTAATTTAAAAAATATCTAGACCACACTCTAAGGACTGTCGCGCTCAATAAGGACAGAGGAAGATCGTGGGTAATCTATCGCTTATCCGCATTACTTTTGTAGTGCCTAGGCAAGTGTGTCAAAGGCTAGTGGTTTTTAATTAGGCCCACTACTGTGGTTCCTTCCCACTTACCTGGCACTTACCTGGCTACAAGGGTAGTACATAGGTGGTAGAGAATTGATCCTGCGGCTTATCCTTTGTAAGTCTAGGAGCGGTCTAGAGACTGGATCTAGGTGACCTTAGTTCTAGGGTTGCTTGTGCATTTTAGAGTAATTTGTCTTGAGTCCCACTTTTTTCAAAACAAACCAATTTTAAAATCACATACACGCTGCCACTTGCACTAAACCCGCTTAGTGCATGCTCGGCTGGACACGGGATCCTAGTGCCCTCTTGTCCGCGTTCCTGCTATCGACGCCGAAGTCGGTACTTCTTCATCTTGTTTTCTCCCACCACACACCACGACCTAGATGGATGGTGTAGGGTTCCTAGGCACACTAATGAGGTCTCACAAGGCATCAACCATGCCAATTTCAAAAATACAAGTGCCGAGAAACCCTAATACGGATCGTTGACTAGATTTTTAGGCGAAACATGCAACTAGTTAACAACTAAACTAAGGGAACGGAAATACAACCTTTTTAGATCCGGTCCTCCACCTCCATAGCTCCATGATGAAGTCTTCTTGCTCTCCAAATCGAATCCCGGGCTCTAGCGTCGGCTTCATGGGAGAAATGTGCGGGCTTGGTCGTCGGCTTCGATGCCGAAGATGATCTACGTCGAGGCAACACAAGATCAAGCTCCAACTTCACCAAGTCATGAAACTTGTGAAGAAAACACCCTATACTACTTGGCAAGTGGTAGAGGATGAAGAAATAGGAAGTGGGTTCACTTTAGAATTGGATTTCTCACTTTTTTTCTCAAGTTGCTATTGATGGAGGCAAGCTTTCTTCATCTTGAAGAAGGAGAAGAAGAAGAAGATAATATCATAAGTTGTTTTCAAAAAGAAAATAAAAAGAATACTTATCATATTTCAACCATGGTCAAGTGTAGAGAAAGAACTATGGTTAGTTTGGATGGTTAGGGTTAAGCATGAAGACAAAATGGTCACTTAGTCAAAGCTTCATGAAGCTTCAACAACAAACAAAGAAAGCCACCATTTTCTCTTTATCATTTCCATAATAAATAAATAAAAAAATGGATAAATGAATAAGTAAATCAAATGAAACCCTAACCACTAACTAACCATGGTTTAATTCTTTACACAAACCCAAGCTATCATGTGTCATCAAACATGATACAATCTTGTGCACAAAAATATATCACATATACAATGTGCATTTCAAGTGAACTTCAAGTGAGAAAATCCATTTAAAGTGAACGAATACTAGTTAATGCAAAGTAATATATCAAATATATAATTATACATTAAATCATTAAATCAACACTTGATTCAATGATCCGGTCATGTCGCATATAACCGACTAGTATCCAATGTATCGGCTTATCGAATCAATCCTCGATTCGATAACTAGGTTATATCGCATACAACCATTCGACACATTCATCGCGAGAATGGAATACGGTATCACATACACGCATTAATCTCGGTCCCGCACATATCTCATATGCGCTCCCATTTCGTTTTGCTTGAGCCAGGAAACCTCTGTGTAGGACTCTAAAGACTCGTCAATACGCCGGCAGCAGACGATGATCATATCAAGCACCCACAAGCCGCAAGCGGTCTGCTAAACGTAACGGCCACCCGGGTATTGAGTGATCAGAAGATCGACGAGTAAGCCCGCTCACACTCCTGTGAATCTAACCAGTAACACTTACCGTACAGTCCGGTCTGTTCGTCTGATATGTCGCATATCTCGCCTAGGGGTGGTAAACGTCAGACCCCAGTAGCTCGATAAGTCATGTCGACGTAAGGTCCATAACATGTGTGAGACTACTGATAACACTTACCAGTAGATCACTGCAACCCTGGCCAGGGATTTCCTGTTATGGCCAGTCGAGCATAGCGCAACATCAACCCCCAATACCGGGAGAGACGAATTCCCTCCTATCGCTCATTGCCTCCATGTGAATCGGGACTGTACCCAAAAACCACCTGTTTGCACGACTCAGTAGAGCCGTGGTAGGGTGGAAATCAAAGCACAGTGGGAGACACACAAGACTCTATGACGATCTCGGGTCAACAGACTAAGCTGTACCAGTGTCACCAGAGAATTGCCATCTGACGTGAGGTATGATACCATCTGGGATTTCTCGGCGAGTCCGTTCAGTGTACCCAGTCTCCACTGAGCACCCGTATACCATCTCTGATGTCAAACACCAATGGATATGGGATCATCCATCGCCCATCATATGGGTCGAGAAGACATACGCTAGTCTACTCTGGAATATCGATGCCCCATCTCGATATTCCCACGACTAGGAACATTGAAGGATGTACTCATGGACTATCCAGGCCCCACTAGTATGATCTGCATCATAGTCCTGGAAGTCGAGTACACATCCTAACGGCTTTATCAACATGTAACAGAGAGACAGAAAGTATACATGTTAAGATAAAGAGCAACCAGATAGCGTACTATCATGTCGAGCAAGAAAGTCCTACCTATATATGTCCCAGCATCCATTACAATATACATCTAATGTACAGTAATGGCCTCTAGGGCATACATATAACTAACAATCTTCCACTTGCACTAGGGCCAACTGTAGCAGTGGTTGCAGTATCACATACTCAACCATCCCCTAAAAGTCTCTCTCTGGGAAAAAGCCTTCGTGAGTGGATCCGCCGTGTTGTCCTCTGAGTCTTCTCTCCTAACCTCGATCACCCTGGAGATCAACTATCTCCATGATCAGGTGATGCTGCCTCAGAATATGTCTGGGTCACTGATGGGACCAGGGTTCACGGGCCAAAGCCTCACTTCCATTGTCACACAATGGTAGGAACCTAGTTCATCTTATGAACCAATATACACCCAAACTACCTCTTTGGTAGTATCTTTAATAGCGATGTTACCAGCCTTTATCGTCTAGTTTGCCACGGTATCATGCTTGGAACTCTTCCAACATACCGTCCCTCCACTTAGGGTGAAGACAATGCCTGTGACTGACATTCAGTCGTCCTTATCATCCTGGAACAATTCCAGTGATTCTCCCCAGGATCGATTGATACCATCTCACTACAACTAGTGAGAATCCTAACATCCATCTAGATCTATCTCATAGATCCAAAACCCAGGATTTAGGAGGTATCACTTTGATCCTATATGGAGAATTCATGTGATAAGAGGAGATTGACCTAGCGTAGCATAGGAAACTCTTTTCCTATCAAGAGTATGTTGTCTACGTACAATACGAAGATGACCACCTTACTCTCTACTACCTTTTTGTATATACAAGGTTCGTCTACTATTTTGATGAAGTCAAACACTTTGACTATTACATCAAAACAGACGTTCCAACTCCGCGATGCCTGCTTTATTCTGTAAAGCAATCTTGCACACGTTTCCGCTGCTCCCACTGTTTACGAAGCCCTCTGGCTGTGTTCTTATAGACGTTCTCTTCTAAATCATTATTTAGAAAAGTAGTCATGGCACCCAACCACCAGATATCATAGTCATGGTATGTAGCCGTAGCAAGTAGGATCCGGATGGACTTAAGCATAGCCACTGGAAAAGGTATCATCATTATCTACGCCTGGTTGATGACTAAAACCTTTAACAGGTCTAGCTTTGAAAGTCTTAACTTTTCCATCTACACCAAGTAATCTTCTCAAGATATACTTGCTCCTGATGGGGATTTAACCCTTCAGATATAGCACCCAAAGTCCATACTTTGTTGGTGTACATGGATTCCATCTCAGATCGCTAAAGCATCCAGCCATTCTTTACTCTCGATGGCCTGCTCGAAAATAGTTGGGTCATCATCTAATGATGCATTCCTCGCTCCCACTTTCTACGAGAAACCGAGGTATCTCTTAAGTGGATGAGGAACCCTACCAGATCGGCGGAGAGGCTGAGGTTCATCGGGAACTATTGAATCCTTTGGTGCTGTCAAATTAGCTGCAGTTTTGTATAGCTGGAACCTTTCCAATTCTACAGAACTGACCTTGCCTTGATCTTGTCCGGATTTTTCTTTTGACATAGGCCGGACAATCCTAAATCTTAACTTACTTAAGAGATAGGCTCTTCCTATACCATATCTTATATGGAGTGATAGGCATTGATTTGAATCGAACCCTATTCAATAGGTATGCAACTTCATAAGTGCATAACTCCCTAAAAGGAAATAGGAAACTCAGTAGTACTTATCATAGAGCGCACCATATCATATAGGGTGTGATTGCTCCGCCCCGATATACCATCGTGCTATGGTGTATACGGAGAAGTAATGCTGAGAAAGAATCTCATTCTCCTTTAGAATAGTCCAGGAATTCCATGCACAAGTATTCTCCTCCCTGATCTTGTCATAGGACATAATACTTATACCCGTATTTTGGTTCTCTACTTCTAACTTGTGTTCTGTGAATATCTCAAAAGGTTCGGACTTGTGTTTCAACAGGAACATATGTCTGAATCTTGAGAGATTATCAGAGAATATAATGAAGTACGAAGAACCGGTCCTGGCATGTGTAGACAGGAGACCTTATATACATCATCATGTATCAGTCCCAAGAGTTTACTAACTCTTTCTCTGTTTCCAATAAACAGAGCTATGGTCATCTAATCTTTGTGACATGACCGGAAAGTTTTCATAAGATGTAAATTCAAACTGATTAAATATACATCTAAATGTAACTTCAGCCAGTCGGGTCGCATTGATATGACCTAGTCTACAATGCCTCAAGAAGGATTCGTTCATTTCTGAACTCTTCCTCTTGTGTGTATTCTGTATACTAGGAACTGTAGTTTGATTTAGAACGTTAATGCTTTTAGATAACGTGCCTGAACCGATCAACTTTTGATATAGGAAATATTCAAAACATTATCCATCAATACAAAATTTTTATCATTTCTTTACTAATAAAGAGACTGATATGATTTTGTATATCAGGTTCGGTATCTAATAGCATTTGTTCAGAATCAATGTATTGGTAATACAGGGTGACAGTGACCAACAGACTTGGCTGCAACACTTGCCCCGTTTTCTGTCTCATGAAACTTATCACCCGTTCTCAGTTTTTCTACCTTTTTGTAGCCCTATGTAACAGATTACATATCTGGGATCTTGATCCAGTATCAAATACCCAGGATTCAGAGGATACTGAGAAACAGTTCTTTATAATGAACACACCCGAAGGAGATGCTTCATATGCACTTTCTTCGTTTGGGTGGCATAGGAATTCTGGTATTCCCTATTTCCTGCTCTGTCTTATAACAATTATAAGTTGGAGCGAGACCAACGTTCCCCAGCTCAGTATAACAGGCGGGTTTGGTCAATATCCGTATTATTATCTTGATTAAGGCGTGATATGGTCGCTACCAGGAGAGATAGAGAAGAAAACACTCTGCGTGCGCTCTTGCAAGATTAGATTGGTTATATATTTTATCTAATCAGGATGGCTCCCACTGTTTTTATCAAATCTTCCTTCAAACCTTAAAAGGAAAGACTAGCCGGGATTAATTACACTCTACAAGTTCGCCAATCATTCAGCCAGGCCAGTGTCGGTACTTTGAGGGAGGTTCCCCGTGCTTTCGCACGGACCTAATTACAGTAAACCTCGTTTTCCCAGAGGCGTAACCCCGTTGACACCTTTCTAGACACCCACTTGATCGGCTAATTGCAAAGTGCAAAACTCTCCCAGGAGTAACAATTACTCGCAGTGGGTATCGGGATCCAACTATCACATAGAAGGTATGCAATCTCATTCCAAATTTCAACACTTGAAACTCCCGATAAAGGTTTTTACCCCTAGCACTTATGACCTTAACTATGGTCAACAAATCATAAGCACTAGTCAAGTTCTACCCGTCATTTCATGATTAATTAGACCCACCCACATGACCCTTAACTAAAGTCAACAAAGTCACGCGACTGTCCTAACTAATCGCATCATATGCGGTGTAGGAAGACATCACTTAGCTACCGTACACTGTGCCTTAACTAAGGTCAACAAACACAGCACGAATACTAAGTACTCTACTTCCTAAAATGACGGAGGGTTGCGGCTGGTTTTTAAGAAAACCTTTAACGCTTTGAACTTGATCTCGTTGCGGAATCAAATGGTTTTTAAATGGAATGTTTTTGAGGCTTTTCTAGTTTTGCTAAAGGGGTCACTCCCGGTGAAGGGATCGTCGGCCCTTTCCTCGTCGAATGAGGTGCGGGATATATCATATATATCACTGTGCAAAGAAGAAACTATAGAAGCTATCAAAAGATAAACCGAGGGTTGTAGCATCTTCCAGTTATTGCTAAAGGAGTCACTCCCGGTGAAGGGATCTCGGTCCTTTCCTCATCGAATAAGGTGCAAAGCAAGAACACCGCGATGTTCTATAATGAACACCGCGATGCAAAGGATGTTCTATAATGAACACCGCGATGCAAAGCAAGAACTGTAGCTACCAGTTTTATTTTGAAATTCGATTCCACAACATCAATTAGGTTTATTTTCTTTCATTAATCTCATTAATGAATGTCCCATCATTTAAGTCCACCTAAACATCACAGATAAATATAACGTACGCTTATGCCATCCGCATTCGCCTCGATGTCCCGTCTGCACCGTTAGGTTAGGTAACTAATGCCAGAGCGAGGCAGGGCTAGCGCGGGTGTAAAACATAAGCAACGTCTATATAATATATCATATATACTATATACTATATCTATCTGAACAAACCACATGATCACATCACATATAACGCAGCAAAAAATATCATATGAAATATTGGATATACTAGGACGTCCGTGTTTTCAATACGAGCCAGTATAAAACACGGATTCCACGGTCGTGATGAATAGCCAATCCCACACCCCTAGACCCCTACGAGAGCGGCAAGCAACCCTACCAATTCTAGGGTTAGGAGACCCGGACTCGACTCCTCGAGTTGGTCTCCCACTGGACCCTAGAACCCGGTTACCTGTGCCTTCCTCCTTGGGTCTATCCTACTGCAGAAAAGTAAATAATATACAAATGGTGACATCATCCGCAACCTGGAAGTGCCCCAATAAAAGAATATTACATACAAGTTTTTACATGAATGAAAAGGAAAAACACCCATCTCACATAAAACCACCCGGCTATTCAAACACGACGATCCAATATAACATATCCAGCAACACATAACATCACATGTCATCAACGTAAGTAAATATGCGCATCCTAATTGTCGTTCACATATAGCAACGAAACCGGCGATATCACATATTACACTTACGGACACAGAAAAGAAAGTGTAAAACTACAACAGTTGGAATCCGCAACCTCTTTAGACATCGAATGCCTAATCAAATGAATTCCTTAGACATCGCATGCCTAACAATTATAAACCCCGCATTTTAGTCTCAAAGTCGAAAACACTTTTCAATATAAAGTCAGGCAATTCAACAAGATTCCCGACATCCTGATCGAATGCTCGTCGCAAACTTCAGTAGGCGGCCGCACCCCCGACGCCGTCGACAAAGTGCACCAAGGCGGAACACCGCTGCCGCGAGCACCCGAACGGATGCTTTCGGCGACGGGGTTCTCCTACAGTCACTTGGTCGGGGTTATGGAGTGAGGCTGTCTATTAAGTTTACCCGGCGAGTATCCACGTATGCTACGTGATTGCGACGGACTTTTGATCACATCAAAATTCCGTGGCAACCGATCAAGTGAGACTAAACTACTAGATTTATAACATTCATTCAGTTATCTCATAACTACTTGTGAATTCCAAATGTTGTATCACATTCCGGATAAATAGAAAATGTTAAACTTTCCGATCGAACAATCGAACACCCAGGTTTTCCCAATATAGCTCAACACATGAAATAAGTCTAAAAACATTCAGTTCATGCCTCAGTACCAACGGTCCAGCCATAGAAGGGTCAAGCCAACGCCTCACATGTGGCACGCCGTACTGCCCCAAACCCGAAGGTTCAAAGGGCAGTTCAAGACGGTCACATAATCGAGTTAAGGTTTGTTGTCTTCTAGAGGGACCATCGCGTTACTTGCACTACTTAGAACGTGATTAAACTACAGAAAAATCCTACAATTGGAAATTTCCCGGCAGGGGAAAAAGTGGGTATTTATATCCGGTCGAACTTTTTTAACATATTCTAAAATTACCCGGAAAAACACACTGACAAAATTAGACAATCCGATCGATACACCGAGTCCCCAATACAACCCAGAAAACTCAACTTTTGAGTAAATATTAAAAATTCCCAGAAAACTCAGCACTGCAAAATAGGAATTACTGTGCAAAATTCAATGCAAGAGGAGACTAAAGGGCCGCGGAACCGCCGCATTAGCATGCTAATGCCGCGGTTCCGCCGCGCTTTGATGGACTCAAGAGTACGGGCTTCTCAGTAATTCTTAGAATCTCCTGCTGGGTTTTCTGCATATTTTTAATTCTCAAAAATCCACGATTTCAGAAAATGTACAGAGAGCAAGTTTGAATTAGGGTTTCGGTTCGATCGGACTTCTAACTCCGTCTACGCATCGCCTAAGGCTCTAGCTAGGCTCTGATACCGCTGTAGGGTTTCTAGGAACACTAATGAGGTCTCACAAGGCATGAACCATGAAAATTTCAAAAATACAAGTGCCGAGAAACCCTAATACGGATCGTTGACTAGATTTTTTGGCGAAACATGCAACTAGTTAACAACTAAACTAAGGGAACGGAAATACAACCTTTGTAGATCCGGTCCTCCACCTCCATAGCTCCATGATGAAGTCTCCTTGCTGTCCAAATCGAATCCCAGGCTCTAGCGTCGGCTTCATGGGAGAAATGGGCGGGCTTGGTCGTCGGCTTCGATGCCGAAGATGATCTACGTCGAGGCAACACAAGATTAAGCTCCAACTTCAGCAAGTCATGAAACTTGTGAAGAAAACACCCTATACAACTTGCAAGTGGTAGAGGATGAAGAAATAGGAAGTGGGTTCACATTAGAATTGGATTTCTCACTCTTTTTCTCAAGTTGCCATTGATGGAGGCAAGCTTTCTTCATCTTGAAGAAGGAGAAGAAGAAGAAGAAGATAATATCATAAGTTGTTTTCAAAAAGAAAATAAAAAGAATACTTATCATATTTCAACCATGGTCAAGTGTAGAGAAAGAACTATGGTTAGTTTGGATGGTTAGGGTTAAGCATGAAGACAAAATGGTCACTTAGTCAAAGCTTCATGAAGCTTCAACAACAAACAAAGAAAGCCACCATTTTCTCTTTATCATTTCCATAATAAATAAATAAATAAATAGATAAATGAATAAGTAAATCAAATGAAACCCTAACCACTAACTAACCATGGTTTAATTCTTTACACAAACCCAAGCTAGCATGTATCATCAAACATGATACAATCTTGTGCACAAAAATATATCACATTTACAATGTGCATTTCAAGTGAACTTCAAGTGAGAAAATCCATTTAAAGTGAACCAATACTAGTTAATGCAAAGTAATATATAAAATATATAATTATACATCAAATCATTAAATCAACACTTGATTCAATGATCCGGTCATGTCGCATATAACCGACTAGTATCCAATGTATCGGCTTATCGAATCAATTCTCGATTCGATAACTAGGTTATATTGCATACAACCATTCGACACATTCATCGCGAGAATGGAATACGGTATCACATACACGCATTATTCTCGGTCCCGCACATATCTCATATGCGCTCCCATTTCGTTTCGCTTGAGCCAGGAAACCTCTGTGTAGGACTCTAAAGACTCGTCAATACGCCGGCAGCAGATGATGATCATATCAAGCACCCACAAGCCGCAAGCGGTCTGCTAAACGTAACGGCCACCCGGGTATTGAGCGATCAGAAGATCGACGAGCAAGCCTGCTCACACTCCTGTGAATCCAACCAGTAACACTTACCATACAGTCCGGTCTGTTCGTCTGATATGTCGCATATCTCGCCTAGGGGTGGTAAACGTCAGACCCCAGTAGCTCGATAAGTCATGTCAACGTAAGGTCCATAACATGTGTGAGACTACTGATAACACTTACCAGTAGATCATTGCAACCCTGGCCAGGGATTTCCTGTTATGGCCAGTCGAGCATAGCGCAACATCAACCCCCAATACCGGGAGAGACGAATCCCTTCCTATCGCTCATTGCCTCCATGTGAATCGGGACTGTACCCAAAAACCACCTGTTTGCATGACTCAGTAGAGCCGTAGTAGGGTGGAAATCAAAGCACAGTGGGAGACACACAAGACTCTATGACGATCTCGGGTCAACAGACTAAGCTGTACCAGTGTCACCAGAGAACTGCCATCTGACGTGAGGTATGATACCATCTGGGAGTTCTCGGCGAGTCCGTTCAGTGTACCCAGTCTCCACTGAGCACCCGTATACCATCTCTGATGTCAAACACCAATGGATATGGGATCATCCATCGCCCATCGCATGGGTCGAGAAGACATACGCTAGTCTACTCTGGAATATCGATGCCCCATCTCGATATTCCCACGACTAGGAACATTGAAGGATGTACTCATGGACTATCCAGGCCCCACTAGTATGATCTGCATCATAGTCCTGGAAGTCGAGTACACATCCTAAGGGCTTTATCAACATGTAACAGAGAGACAGAAAGTATACATATTAAGATAAAGAGTAACCAGATAGCGTACTATCATGTCGAGCAAGAAAGTCCTACCTATATATGTCCCAGCATCCATTACAATATACATCTAATGTACAGTAATGGCCTCTAGGGCATACATATAACTAACAGACGGCACTCCATCAGAATATAACACCACACTGCCACCGCCCGTAGGTGCGCAGAATCCACCGCGCATCTCTCTCCAAGAGAGATGCTATCCTATCCGTGGTCCTCTTCCCACTTGTCTATCTCTTCCACCAGCTAACGGGGATAATTTCGAAATTAAACCCCACTACATCAATCTGCTGCCCAAATTTCACGGGCTTGAGCCGGAAGACGTGTACGTTTTCATCACCAAATTAGAAAATGTATGCGCAATGATGGGTACTTCACAGTTGACTGTCGATGCTATGCGCTTGCGTCTTCTCCCATTCACACTGTGCGACTTGGCAGAAAAATGGCTTTATAATACTGCCTCACATTCTATCACTAATTCGGATGAATTCGTAATAGTATTTCTTAAGAAGTTTTACGCAAACCATAAGACCGCCCGTGTTAGGAGCGAGATCAACCAGTTCACCCAGCTTCCCAATGAACCATTTTGGAAGTGCTTTGAACGTTTCAAGGATTTGCTTGTCCAATGTCCTCATCATGGAATACAAAGAGGGGATTTATGTCGAATAATATATGAGGGCATTAATCCAGCGACAAAGCAGATGCTTGAAACAATGTGTCGATGCAATTTCATGTCTAAAGATGACGGTGAAGCATGGAAATATCTGGAATATCTCGCTGAAAACACTTTGCAGTGGGAAAGCGTAAGACTGCCTTCATCCAGGGGAGGTATTCACCAGATCGATGTTTCCATCGCAGTGAAAGCCGAAATGGCAGCGATGCAGAAGAAACTCGATGCTATAGAGAACAAACTTTCATCAATCTCCCTAAATCAGGTCATACTTCCCAAGACCGTCTGTGGTTGCTGTTCAGATCCTTCACACTTAACGGAAGAATGTCCTATGAATGCATCGGTTCAAACTAATGCTGCTTTTCAGCAGCGACCTAGAAACGATCCTTATTCTTCCAAGTACAATCAAGGATGAAGGAATCATCCTAACTTTGCTTGGAACCAAAACCAACAAAGAAATTATCAAAGACCTCCTCCACAACAACCACAACCACAAAATCAGCTCCCCTTTCAGTCACAAAATTTTCAAAATCCAACCAACACTTCTACACCATAAGTGGCCAGTACTGACAACTCTTCACTCGCACAAACTTTGGATATGTTCATGAAACATTCCATGCAATTGTCGGCTGAGATGAAGTCTTCTATTGATACCATACAGAAAGACTCCGCCTCCCACGGTGAGAGTATTAAATCAATAAAAAACCAACTCGCACAGTTAAACGCCGCAATGAGTGCGAAAGAGAAAGGGAAACTCCCATCTCAACCCATACCTAATCCTGGCCACTCACAAAGTTATAATATGAGTGCCGTTACTACGTTGAGATCGGGAAAGGTGTTGAACAACCGAGTGGGTGAGCAATGTGATGATGTTAGTGAAACCAATGATACCCCAGCTTCTTCTTCTTCCCCTAATTCGTCTAGTCTCCCACTTTCACCCGAGCCTATTCTCCGTTTCCCCAAGGCTCGAACCATTCGCCCATTTCCTCAAATCTACCTAAAACGATCCCCACTCCAATTCTGGGATCCACTCCATCCGCACAATCCTCTCCAATGTTGGACCAAACCCTTATTGATAAAGCACCTTATCCAAACAGGTTAAGAGGCAACAGACCAAGTCCACAAATGGAGAAGATTATGAAAATTTTTAAGCAAGTTAACATAAACATTCCTCTCCTAGATGCTATTCAACAAGTTCCGTCATATGCGAAAATCCTAAAGAACTTGTGCACTAGGAAGAGAAAAGTTCAAGTACCTAAAAAAGTTTTCCTTGTGAGTAATGTGAGCACAGCTTTTACACAACAACTACCCAAGAAACGAAAGGACCCCGAAAGTCCTACAGTTTCTATTTCTAATGGGGGTAAAAATATCAATCGTGCTCTACTCAATCTAGGTGCTAGTGTTAACTTGCTTCCGTATTCTGTTTATGAGCAATTAGGGATCGGAGAGTTAAAACCTGCGCATTGCACTCTTCAGATGGCCGATCGATCTATCACCCAACCTAAGGGTGAGCTAGAGGATGTGTTAATCAAAGTCGTGGAATTCATATTCCCTGTGGACTTTATCGTTATAGATAAACAATCTGTAGCAAATCCACGAAATCAAATCCCGGTGATACTCGTTTGACCCTTTTTGGCCACTTCCAACGCAGTAATCAACTGTAGAAACGGCTCTATGACCCTATCCTTTGGAAAGAAGTCAATTGAGCTTAACGTCTACAAGTTGGGAAGTGAACCCTCCGAACCCTATGCTCATGTGTGTTCTGTCGAATTAATGGATGTCGACAGCAGCGAATTTGATCAACCTCATGATACTGACTCTTTTCATATGTTGTTGTTTGATCCAACCATGTACTCTTCCACCGAGTTGTCCAGGTCAACATCTAACGCTGATGAGGAACTTTTTATAGAGTCTGACGATCACCCTGTTTTTCCTGATGACATTATTCTTCGGGGTATCGATGAAAGCTTTGAGGAAATTTTCGCTGATGAACTCGCATTTTTAAATGATACGGGTGTTGAGATAACTCAACTCCAAGATGAAGAAATTGGACCTCCACCCCTTCTTATGGACAATCATGATAATGCGAGTAATCCATCATTACTATCACTGTGTCGTCTCTCCAAATTGAGACGCAATCCTTTTCTATTACACCTCTTATCACCTCCCCACTTCTTCACGTCGAAAGGTGACATGTCCTTCCAACAACCTTGGTCCTTCATCGATAATTTTTTTGAATGGTTGGTGTTGACCTTCGGTCTTTGCAAAGCTTGGCATTGACCAATAACCTTGACCCCCTCGTGTGATTTTAAAAGATTAAAACTGTTTAACTCAAGTTTTGGGGGGGGGTATATTTTGGCTCTTGAAAGAAAATGATTTTTACAAAATTGTGAGCCAAAAATAAGTTTGGGGGAGGATTTTCACTTTCATATATTCTTTCCCCCATTAATAATTTCCTCCCAAGTCTACAGGTTTTTGAGCTTAACGGATGACATCAGTGAGGACACTGCTGTAAACAGGTTTGGGGGAGGTTTGTGCTTATTTACACATCAATTTGCATCATATTTTGCATAAGCACAGCACTTTCAAAAAATTTAAATTTTTTTTTTTATAACAAAAGAGTAGAAAGTGAAAAATTACTTCCAAAAGATAGGAATAGTTTAAGAAAACCAAGAAAATTAGAAGTTTTCTTAAACGAACTAGTAATAAGTAGTTATGAGCCGTTGTCCCAAGGGTTAGTAAGATGAAGGAAGTCACTAATCCGAGGATAAAAATATGTCTGAAAAATAGTTTCTATTCTGGAAGCCAAACATTTGAATGTTGATACCCTACTATATGCACTTACACACGTCTTGAAACTCAGGATAGTAGAGGATACCTTTAAATGCTCTTGTCTAAAAGCCAAAGTATGAAGGAAATGAAAAAAAATGAAGAAAATATAAAGATGGTGAAAAGAAAAATGAACACTGGTTTTGTTATCGCCAAGGCAGCGATAAAAAAATATAGCGAGGGTGCCTCTTCATCTAGTGCCCTAAGGCCAACTGGTCTGGGAGTCACTGCTAAGCCTTAGGTGGTGCAAGACGACGAAAATATTATCACCTAATCAGCAAGCACATGAGTAATCGGTCGGTTAGTACCTCAAAAGTATTAACGGTCGCATGAAAATGTGTGAGCAAATCTAAATATTCATCAAATTAAAAAGTACTACGGCAGATGGACAAGAGTATGATAGCTTGAATTGTATTCTCCGAGTGCAGGGATGTTCTATTCACACACGTAGGGGTATATGATCGATGTTTGGATGAAAGGTAGGAATGAAAAATAAAGACGATGTTTTATTGAGAGATGATGTGATATTTAACATTTTTTCATTACTATTAAGATAGGGCTCATGACAACTGAAAAGCTAGTGTAGTTGGAAACTCTAAATTTTCAAAGTATTTCTTTTATGGTTCTTATCTTTATTTGTAAATTTCACCATCTCTCTTTTATTATAGGATTTTGTGGGTGTAATCCGCTGAAAACCCTCAGGAGACAACACTCCTCCTACTAGGGACACCTAGAGGTTTAACGGCTTGTTCAACGTGCTCAGTGCAATCATGTTTGCCTACGAAAGTGTGCTATTTAGGTTTTTCTTTTTCTTTTTCTTTTTCTCTTTCTCTTGAATAACTAGTTTGCTCGGGACGATCAAAGTTAAGTTTGGGTGTATTTGTTTAGTTGAAAATATTGCATTTTGGTATAAGTATTTTCCTTACATTTCTTAAATAATAAAAGGTGTTTATTATAAATATTAAACATATTTGGATTTATCTGCAAAATACTATTTGCCATATGTTTATATTTTATAATTAATATTATGAAGGAAAAATATAGGAATTTTATATTTATATAATATTTTGGTAATTGAAAATATGCTTATCATATCAAATATTCTAATCACAATTCTTAAAAGATATAATATCATATAAATGGTTAGAATAATATTTCAAAATATATGCATAATATTTTAGTAATTAAAAGATGCATAGCATATCAAATATTCTTAATCATGTTTCTTAAAGATTTATTACCATATAAAGTGCATAGCATATTAAATATTCTTAATCAAGTTTCTTAAAAATTTATTACCATATACAGTGATTAAGATACTCTCTCTAATTTAATAAATAAACCAACATTATTCATAGAGATATTGTGCAAGATTTAGCTCAGGTCAAGGGATCAAGATGTTCAAGATGTCAGGATCAAAAATATGCCAAAATCATAAAATCAATACTGACAGGGACTCAGAATCTAGGCATGGAAAGTCACCATATATTGTAACTAGTTTTTCTTCTTCGAGGGCTATATAAAGGACCAAGGGCTAAAGTTAGAAGGCATCAAGCCGAAGAGTTCACGAAGTCCAAGACGGCTCACGCATCCAGGCTGATCATCAACTGTTCATCTACCTCCTTCGGAAGAGTTCGAGAAGCAAACCAAGTTTTTGTAATCATTTTTCTAAGGAATAAAGTGTAGATTGTTCAAGTTGATTAATAAAGGTAGTTGTTTTATTTAATTCTTTTGCATTTTACATTATGTTTTCCTTCTCTGTCTTTTCATCTCCTTTTCCCAACATGCGCGAGTAATTCTCCGCTTGTTAGGGTTCATAGGATTATGGTAGATTAATGGATAATGAAGATCCTTAAACTCTTTTTACGTCCTATAAAGTTTCTAAACTTTACTAAAAGAATCATTAACATCCTAATCGGGCGCGCTACCAATTTATTGTTAGTCTCGACCGCGATTAGAGATTAGATTAATGATTGTTTTGGTAAAGGCTAGATATGAACGGAGTTCCATGTCGAGATAGGGGTTAAGAGTGGGAATCCTTTTCCCTCCAAAAACCCTAATCTACATGCATCTCTGTCGTTCTAGTTTTAAATCTTTTAAAGGATAAAAAG
Organism: Agapanthus africanus; assembly: GCA_030015575.1. Classification (NCBI taxonomy): domain Eukaryota; kingdom Viridiplantae; phylum Streptophyta; class Magnoliopsida; order Asparagales; family Amaryllidaceae; genus Agapanthus; species Agapanthus africanus. The sequence goes on along the minus strand of CM057337.1, from coordinate 369,652,702 downwards.
AGTAATCTTTAATTAATCATCCGTAACTACTAAATCCTAATGAACCCTACAAGCCCCCTTTTAATATTGAATTTACATCCATAATTAATCTAGATCTATATTTTGCATCCGTGTTTAACGTAGATCTAGAACCTACAACCATTCTTATTTCTTCCTCCTTTCTTTCTCAACACGCCTAAAGTAAGAATAAAATATTCCACGTTTCCCTGCGGACGACCCGTACTAATCTCGGCTAGCTACAAGTGTAACATTTCAAAAAAATAAAATATTATTTTTGGGAATTTTCGTAATTTAATATTAATTTTTAATGAATATTTTAATAGTCGGTATAATTAAATACCGATAAATGGTAAAGATTCCGGATAAAATTTTGGAAAATTCTAAAATAGGGTATATTGTGGAAATAAGTCATTTTTAAGTTTTTACGGTTACGTAAATGCTATTTTGGTGTTAACCGCGATTAAAAATCGCTAATTTGTATTTGTGGCTTTTGTGCAAAATTGTGCAAACAACATTTTCTACACTTGTTACACTGGTCTCATGTTTTGGACCCATGTTAAGCCTAGGGTTGAGCCATGTAGATGAACATGATGGTTTAACCCATTTGGTTAAGCTAATTGGGTTTAATTAAGGGTTCTAGTTTCTAGATTTAAATTAGGGTAGGGGTTGACTAGTAGGTAGGTGAGAGTGAAAGAGAGCCATGATGGTTTTGGGCATGCTAACATCTAAAGGAAAGGCAAGGGTGATGGGGGTTAACTTGAGGTTATGCCTTAATCCATTGTTTCTTTGACCCTCCCTCTCATTGATCACATCTCTCCCTCTCACTCACTCTCATCTCTCACATCTTTCACATTCACACAACACCACCATTCACCACAAATACCACACCCCTCCTCCATCTGCTGCTGCAACACAAGAAAAAGAAAGGGTAAAGCAAAAGAGAGTTTGCAAGCAGCAGCAGCCACACCAACAGCAGCAACAACAACATATACCACAACAACAGCCACCAAAACTGCATCAGCAGCCCATAACATCAGCTACATCAACCCCTTATGCAGCCACAAAAGCTTCAGCCTCAACACCACCACACCACCACTCCCACAACACCAAAATCACAACAACACAACACCAGATGCAGCAGCAGCAACCAAAACAACAATTCCTGTAGCAACAGTTTTGCAGTTTCAGCCCACAACAGCAACTTGAAGTTGCTACAGGGCACTCCAGCAGCACCACCCCACTTCCTCCTTCCCTTCTCCTTCATTTAAGATCCCTTGAGGTATAATCTTGCAACCCAACTCTTTTCTTGCTCAGTTCTAGTTTTTTAGCTGGAAGTTTACTGTTATATCTATAATTTAGTGCTAGTTTAGGGATTTTGAGTGAGATGTGGCCAAGAGATGGTTTTAAATGTTAGTATAGTCTTATTAGGTGTGTTTGAGACCAGTTTAACTAAGAAACCCCAGATTTCTAGTTAGTTACCAAGAGTTATTCGACTTGGCGTATTTAGCGATTTTGTCGACTTGTTGACCTTTCTGGAAACTGCTATCAACCCGGACCTCCTAAAATAAAATTGACTTGACAGTGAGGTATGCAGGCTAGTAGAAACCATCACCCAAAACCCTATCCCAAACCACCATACCCCGGCCGCAGATTTAATCCCCCTGGCCGCAATTTGCGGCCAGACCAGGGTGGAACCTCATCGTTTTGCGTGCACATCTCTATTTCATGTAAACTTGATCCCTGTATGTCTAGTTTTGACTGTTTCCCGTTAAGGTAAAATCTGGGTTGTTTTTCCTGAGTTGGCCTATGATTTACGACTTGTTTAGCGTGGATTTTTGTTATTTGGTGATTCGTGACTGTCGGGTGGCGTTTGAACGCCAACGACAGTGGATATTGGCTGTGTTTGCACGCACGGCTACAGGTTTTAACCTATGAGCGTAGCGTGCACCATTTTGGCTCTCGACATGGTTTTCATGTGTTTTAGCGTGTGATATCCTTGTAGGTACCCCACGTAGCGTCGAGGCGTGGAGATGCAAATGGCGACATCGGCACCGGCATATATAAAACAAGGTGAGTAGATTTATATCTACGGGGAGAAGTCGGGTGGATGGCGTATAGCACCCCCGCAGTCCGATGTCTAGTATAACATATAGAATATATTTTCAGATATATGCTAGCTTATGTGTGATTTGGTTGTTTAGGATGTGTTAGGTGGAATATGCATAGGATAGGGTTAGAAGTAGCTAGTGTAGTTTCTAGTCACGAACCTAGAATAGGTTTACACCCACACGCACACACGTGCGAATCTGCTAGGGTTATACGGTGACAATGAGGATATTGGAGGACATTGGAGATGAGTTGATGAGATATGTTCTGAGCTTATGATATCAGTTATTTGAGGCTGTAGGTCAGCGGCCAGATCATGGTTGGATTTATGATATTAGTGTTGTACTAGACGTAGGTCAGTACCATTGATGATGATCTTGATAAAAGAGGATATCAGATAAATAGGGTGATGAACGTGATATTGACCCATACCCAGCTATTGGGATGCCGTACGACGACTTGTCGTACGAGCTGTATTTTGATGATTGATCCGCACTCATGACTCGAGGATGTCAGATGATATACGGTATCGTACGCGATACTATTGAGGCGGGATCACCGACTATTATATTTATATTTATATATATATCGACTCAGATTAGGTGGTTTCCATACCCCTCCCGACCTACTTGATAGTTAGATCAGTAGTTAGTATAGTAGATGTTAGACTAGACCCGAGCCATACCTATTTCAAAAACTTACGAATCGGGAATATCTTAAAAACAAGTAAAGGGATTCTACGGATATTTTCAAAGGACGTATCTTACTTAAAAACTCCGTAGCCCTTATTTTACTAAAAACCCAGATTTGTCTTATTTCAAATGGTACAATTTCATGACATATACATATTGATGTAGACTCTTCACAGTTGCGTTGATTTATTCTATTCCGCATTTTCATTACTATTCGCATTCCATTTCATCAGCTATTGCTATATTATCATTATGCATTTAGGACACCAGCACAATTATCGATGATGCATATGTCCACGTACACTGTTTGCCGGCTCACACACTTCGTCATCGATAATTGCCATGTCACTACACTATAGTACGGTTGCATTCAGGATATGACCCTTGCATGGCATACTTGTACATATACTTATCGTACACTTATACTTGTGCATGTACTTACTGTACACTTATATTTGTACACATACATATTTGCACATACATAGATGATAATTCTAGATTTAGAAACCGCACGATACTCTTCAAAACTGATTCATTTTAAAAGAGCGGTTTCCCTCAATATGTGCATATTACTATTCCTAGTTGCATGATAGACAGATATGCTTGCATTTTCGTTTACATGTTGCATATATCATGCTTCTGATTATACGCATTGAGATATGTCGTTTTCATGATATTTCTGGAGTTTGGGAACCGTGGATATTTCAAAAGAAAATATGTAATTGTTTTAAAAAAACCCGGTTACCCTTGATATGATATTTCAGTGCGTCCACCATGTGTTTTCTCGGTGCTAGAGTGACATGTGAATCCCGATTTGAGGAGGCGGATGAGGCCGATTGCGGGTATATGGTGGTCCCAGTATGGTACCCCGAGACGAGAACGGATCGCTGTGCAGTAGACGGTGAGCCTGGCAGAGGGACTACTACCTACCGGTGATCGTATTTGAGCTCGGCGGATATCCGGAGGATACCGAACAGAGTTGAGAGATGGATATGGGCGTACTGCTGGGGCCGAGGGACGATACCGCAGACGGAGCCCATGGGCTGACCCAGACTGACGGGTGCCCGATATATGAGGATTTACGTGCCGATGCAGGGCACAGTTTTCATGATGTTTTCGAGTGTCGATGCTGGGCACTCCGGTTCCATGATTTTGATTATATCCTCGTACTTCCATGCATATGCTTATGATATTTACGTGCATGATGCTTATTGTCATTGGGTGAGGGTGGACGGGATCCACGTTTATACAGACTTTGATTACATACAAACCTCGATTACATTGATCATACTTCATTTGTATATATAACAGGGTATGAGGGCGCTGTTATATATACCCTTACACCAATATTAGTGGAATGGGACGCTAATATATGTGTATTGATATCCATTTGATACTTCATCATATTACTCCTTGCAGACATACCTCTTATATATGACATGTTATTACCTGAGGCACTGACACGAGCACATGGTACTACATACATGTATAGATGTTTCATTGCTAACTTAGCATGCTTCAGACTTTTTCATTTAAGGTTTATTTATATTGATTGTATGACCTAGGTTTGCGTCATACATACGATTTTCTGTTTGTAGATCTTTTTCTACTCACGAGTTGGCAACTCACCCCCGTTGTGCCCCAGTTTCTTGCAGGTGTTGCCGTACGGATTTCAGTTCGGCTTTGCGGGCACTGTACCTTTCGGGTGACTTGCTAGTAGGTGGGTTTATTGTATCGCACCCATCATTATACATTGTATATTATATTTCAGTTGTATCTAGAATTTCCATCAACCAAACTTGTATTTATTTGAGATAGAGACCAGTGATGTTTATTCTTTCGACCTTAGAGTCGCGTGTTATATTTCTATGGGTTTCTGGCTGATTGAGTTTCATTTCTGTTGTGATCCTCGCCTTTAGGCGTTGTATATTATGTTGCATACAGGTTGATTTGATTTGGTTCTTCCTACACTCTACTACTTTTCTTGGTTTAGATTTCTGGGTTGCGGCTTACTTCGATTACGTACGCCTTGAGACGTTCGTAGTCTAAGTGCCGGTCATGTTCCGTACTTTCGGGTCGTGACAAAGTTGGTATCAGAGCATTATGTTTTACCTTCGGAGCGTAGGATGACCCTTGGTTTATGAAATAGGTGACTAAAGTAGAGTGACGTACCGTTGGTATGTTCCGCGGTATATTTACGACACGCCACTCCACTTAAGAAGCCTTAGGAGGTACATTTCCTTGTTCAGTATCATATTCATTCCTGATCTAGCCTCATCGGTACCAGTTATGGTTTTGCTGCTACGACCACGGGCAGGGAGAGCTACGGCTAAAAGTTGCGGTCAGCATGAGCTCGTTGCGAATGAGGACTGACCAGGACGTGATTCCGGCGACACACGAGTGCAGAGATGTGTCTTTTGTTGTGTTTTCGCGCCACGGGCATTGGATTGATCGCGGTATGAGATTTCTCGGACGTGCAGATCAGCACCAGAGGATCGGGCCATTGTTAGAGATGCCAGTTGAGTTGAAGGTTTTCAGTGTGGAGAGTCTTACTCAGATCTAGAGCAGACCGGTTTAGAGATGACTGCCAATGTAGCGCCTTTCCTGAAGGATTGAGGCGCTGTTCAGTGTACGGACGAATGAGCCAGTTGTTGCTGCGAGCGACGAGATATCGCCCTAGATGTTGGAGCTATTTCCGTACGAGATTGTACTAGGAGATTATAGAAGGTAGCTAGTCACCAAGGGTGAATGACTAGGACATGTGGTTCGTTCTCTACCCCGATGCGAGGTCATCAGATAGATTGATTCCAGCTAGAGGCGATTTCACGTAGGTTCGTTGAGAGTCGACTGAGACGATCGAATGTCAGAAACCTATTATTCCAAGTTTAAAGTATTCGGAAAGACATGCAGGCAATCATATGGACCCTCTAGAAGAATGAAACCCTAACTCGACATAATGACCGTGTGAAAGCCCTTGAACCTTAAGGTTTGCGGTAGTTCCGCGGCGCCATTAGTGAGGCTTGGGTTTGCCCTTCTACGGCTGGACCACCGATGCTGTGGTATGTACTCGGTACTCTTATACTGTACCCAAGATGTTGAGCTCTTGAGGGACTATGAAGTTTTGACAAATCGATCGGATGGCTCGACTTAATTCGGATGCTAGATGGTAAGATGCATTTCTTGGGAGACTCCAGATACGAGGATAGCCGTTGGAGCTCAGTCCATGCAGCCACGACGAGACGAGTCCAAATCAGTCGACATCGAGCATTGTGAAGTAAAGAGTTCGCAAGAGATTTCAACGAGATGACGTCCCACTCCGTTGACATCAGAGATGCAATACGTACGCAGAGGCTTTGTTTATGGATATACCTTCCAGAAGGAATTGTGATGAGTACGCAGCTGTTTCAGAACAAGAATTAGCTTTAGTAGAGGACGTTGACTTCCGGGCAATTCGGCAAACGAGATTCGAGAAAGTCCTAGACATGACCTCTCTGGAATAAATTATGAGAAGTCTTAGACCCAGGAGTGGTCATATTACGCACGCCCAGCAGGCCATAGTTCGGCATCGTCGACAAGATAGTTGACCCAGTTCGGGTAAGGACCTCACCCAGATGCGTATGAGTTGATCAAGGACGAACGAGTATTGAGTGTTTCCTCCGATGGTTGGGGCGCGTTCCCGAGTACCTGTTCGGCCAGACATTTTCTGCAGTATAGTGAAGCTACAGAGTACGCGATTCGCGTCCGTGTGAAAGACTTCGGATAGACCGTGGCCGAGAGCAGTTACAGTGCGTGGATAACACGACGTGACGTCATAGTGGACGACGATAAGACAAGCGGGACAAGAGGTTCGTGCGAGTCGCTGACAAACTGTCATTATTTTCCGTCGAGGTCGGAAGAGACCTTGAGCAGGATTCCTTCCAGGACACAGCTGCAATGATATTTGCACCCAAAATCAGATGTGATGTGGTTCAAGGAGCCAGAGGCCAACGCCAGTAAGATGCTGCATTACGAGTGGTCATGATGATTGATCGAGAGATGACCAGAGAATGCCAGAACGGAATCATCCCCGTTAGCACACCTGACAGGGCCGATGAGCTGATTGATTGCGAGATAGGTAATCCGCAGAGAAGATAAGGACTCAGAGACAAGGGCGCCAGACCGTGAGCCAGAGGTAAGTAGATAACTCGCGCTGTTAGCATTGGATGCACCGACACTTCCTGGTTTGAAGGAGGGTATACCGACGACGGTATTTACGATTTATGATTTTGTGATTCGATTATCATGTATCCGTCATCTTGGATTTCGGTATTTTAGGCGTTCCGTTTGCATGATTTAGTCTTGATGACTGAGTTTCACGATACTTGTTTTCTTGCACCATGATTGCGCTCACGGAGTATTTACGATTTTCGCACAGTTGTTACACTTGATATCGTTTTCGTGCCTTAGTTTTACATGTGGTGATTTTATGGGTTTTAGATATTGAATTGATTTTGTGCGTATGCACGCACGCGGTTTGGTTTTTGCACTCAGTATAGTTCACATATGCTTGCAGTGCAGTGCTTCATATTTTGTGCACTTGGATGCACTGGACTTCGATTTTGATGGTGATGCTCGATATTTGTTTTGTGCATTTTATGCACCTTAATGGATTTGCGCATGTTCGGTGATTGATATTGGATTTTATGATTTCGTGCATGATGGATGCACCGGATTTGGATTTTTAAGCGCATGTTGGGCGCCTGTTAGGAGATGCGATTTGGTGCACACCAGATGCACTAGTTCGAGATTTTTCGTGCATGTCAGATGCACCTGGTTTTGCGGTCAGGCACGCACGTTGCCTATGACCGATGTTGCGTGCACAACCGTTGCACCTTGATGTCGTTTTGTGCACCTGCTTTGCACACGTTCGGATTTTGATTTCCGTGCGCACCGGATGCACAGGGTTTTCATATGCACTTTTGGATTGATTTCTTATGGAGCAGTACATTTTTTATGATATTGTGATTTGTTTTCGTACTGAGTGGGACTAGTCAGATGACAGTACCTGAGTGTGTTTTGCATGCACTGATAAATTTCAAAGGGGTTTCCAAAAGCGAGCTATAGTCTCATTATTTACCTACGTGTCCGATATGACACGAAACGTTTAAAACGAGAGAACCCTTCTAAATTATTTTCAAAACGGCGGATCGTACTTACTAAATAAAAGATATATACGTATATGGATATTTTCTTATAGAGATGTCCGCCATTATGCAGTGTTATGCGCATTGCACATCGACCTTAAGGAATTTGGCATGCATTTCCTTCATATATTTACATGTATAGTTCCGATTTCTAGCATATCGGTTTTTGCTTTGTATTTGGCATTCGTGTTTTCGCCTTGACTCCGATGATTGCGAGACGCTTGACGGAGTTTTGATTTTGGGTTATCTTCTCGTTGCTCATGCGCATGTATTGCGCAACGGTGTGTTCTATGTATTGATGATTTCGGAGCCCCGTGGACTTGGACATTTTATTGAAATGTTTTACAATTTGGGGGTTTAAATTTAAATTCGGGGACCGAATTTCTTTAAGTGGGGAAGACTGTAACATTTCAAAAAAATAAAATATTATTTTTAGGAATTTTCGTAATTTAATATTAATTTTTAATGAATATTTTAATAGTCGGTATAATTAAATACCGATAAATGGTGAAGATTCCGGAGAAAATTTTGGAAAATTCTAAAATAGGGTATTTTGTGGAAATATGTCATTTTTAAGTTTTTACGGTTATGTAAATGCTATTTTGGTGTTAACCGTGATTAAAAATCGCTAATTTGTTTTTGTGGCTTTTGTGCAAAATTGTGCACACAACATTTTCTACACTTGTTACACTTGTCTCATGTTTTGGACCCATGTTAAGCCTAGGGTTGAGCCATGTAGATAACCATGGTGGTTTAACCCATTTGGTTAAGCTAATTGGGTTTAATTAAGGGTTTTAGTTTCTAGATTTAAATTAGGGTAGGGGTTGACTAGTAGGTAGGTGAGAGAGAAAGAGAGCCATGATGGTTTCGGGCAAGCTAACATCTAATGGAAAGGCAAGGGTGAGGGGGGTTAACTTGAGGTTATGCCTTAATCCATTGTTTCTTTCACCCTCCCTCTCATTGATCACATTTCTCCCTCTCACTCACTCTCATCTCTCACATCTTTCACATTCACACAACACCACCATTCACCACAAATACCACACCCCTCCTCCATCTGCTGCTGCAACACAAGAAAAAGAAAGGGTAAAGCAAAAGAGAGTTTGCAAGCAGCAGCAGCCAAACCAACAGCAGCAACAACAACATATACCACAACAACAGCCACCAAAACTGCATCAGCAGCCCATAACATCAGCTACATCAACCCCTTATGCAGCCACAAGAGCTTCAGCTTCAACACCACCACACCACCACTCCCACAACACCAAAATCACAACAACACAACACCAGATGCAGCAGCAGCAACCAAAACAACAATTCCTGTAGCAACAGTTTTGCAGTTTCAGCCCACAACTGCAACTTGAAGCTGCTACAGGGCACTCCAGCAGCACCACCCCACTTCCTCCTTCCCTTCTCCTTCATTTAAGATCCCTTGAGGTATAATCTTGCAACCCAACTCTTTTCTTGCTCAGTTCTAGGTTTTTAGCTGGAAGTTTACAGTTATATCTATAATCTAGTGCTAGTTTAGGGATTTTGAGTGAGATGTGGCCAAGAGATGGTTTTGAATGTTAGTATAGTCTTATTAGGTGTGTTTGAGACCAGTTTAACGAAGAAACCCCAGATTTCTAGTTAGTTACCAAGAGTTATTCGACTTGGCGTATTTAGCAATTTTGTCGACTTATTGACCTTTCTGGAAACTGCTATCAACCCGGACCTCCTAAAATAAAATTGACTTGACAGTGAGGTATGCAGGCTAGTAGAAACCATCACCTAAAACCCTAGCCCAAACAACCATACCCCGGCCGCAGATTTAATCCCCCTGGCCGCAATTTGGGACCAGACCAGGGTGGAACCTCCTCGTTTTGTGTGCACAGCTCTATTTCATGTAAACTTGACCCCATGTATGTCTAGTTTTGGCTGTTTCCAGTTAGGGTAAAATCTGGGTTGTTTTTCATGAGTTGGCGTATGATTTACTACTTGTTTAGCGTGGATTTTTGTTATTTGGTGATTCGTGACTGTCGGGTGGCGTTTGAACGCCAACGACAGTGGATATTGGCTGTGTTTGCACGCACGGCTACAGGTTTTTACCTATGAGCGCAGCGTGCACCATTTTGGCTCTCGACATGGTTTTCATGTGTTTTAGCGTATGATATCCTTGTAGGTACCCCACGTGGCGTCGAGGCGTGGAGATGCAAATGGCGACATCGGCACCGGCATGTATAAAACAAGGTGAGTAGATTTATATCTACGGGGAGAAGTCGGGTGGATGGCGTATAGCACCCCCGCAGTCCGATGTCTAGTATAACATATAGAATATATTTTCAGATATATGCTAGCTTATGTGTGATTTGGTTGTTTAGGATGTGTTAGGTGGAATATGCATAGGATAGGGTTAGAAGTAGCTAGTGTAGTTTCAAGTCGTGAACCTAGAATAGGTTTACACCCACACGCACACACGTGCGAATCTGCTAGGGTTATACGGTGACAATGAGGATATTGGAGGACATTGGAGATGAGTTGATGAGATATGTTCTGAGCTTATGATATCAGTTATTTGAGGCTGTAGATCAGCGGCCAGATCATGGTTGGATTGATGATATTAGTGTTGTACTAGACGTAGGTCAGTACCATTGATGATGATCTTGATAAAAGAGGATATCAGATAAATAGGATGATGAACGTGATATTGACCCGTGCCCAGCTATTGGGATGCCGTACGACGACTTATCGTACGAGCTGTATTTTGATGATTGATCTGCACTCATGACTCGAGGATGTCAGATGATATACGGTATCGTACGCGATACTATTGAGGAGGGATCACCGACTATTATATTTATATTTATATATATATTGACTCAGATTAGGTGGTTTCCATACCCCTCCCGACCTACTTGATAGTTAGATCAGTAGTTAGTATAGTAGATGTTAGACTAGACCCAAGCCATACCTATTTCAAAAACTTACGAATCGGGAATATCTTAAAAACAAGTAAAAGGATTCTACGGATATTTTCAAAGGACGTATCTTACTTAAAAACTCCGTAGCCCTTATTTTACTAAAAACCCCGATTTGTCTTATTTCAAATGGTACAATTTCATGACATATACATATTGATGTAGACTCTTCACAGTTGCGTTGATTTATTCGATTTCGCATTTTCATTGCTATTTGTATTCCATTTCATGAGCTATTGCTATATTATCATTATGCTGTTAGGACACCAGCACAATTATCGATGATGCATATATCCACGTACACTGTTTGCCGGCTCACACACTTCGTCGTCGATAATTGCCATGTCACTATACTATAGTACGGTTGCATTCAGGATATGACCCTTGCATGGTATACTTGTACATATACTTATCGTACACTTATACTTGTGCATGTACTTACTGTACACTCATATTTGTACACATACATATTTGCACATACATAGATGATAATTCTAGATTTGGAAACCGCAAGATACTCTTCAAAACTGATTCATTTTAAAAGAGCGGTTTCCCTCAATATGTGCATATTACTATTCCTAGTTGCATGATAGACAGATATGCTTGCATTTTCATTTATATGTTGCATATATCATGCTTCTGATTATACGCATTGAGATATGTCGTTTTCATGATATTTCTGGAGTTTGGGAACCGTGGATATTTCAAAAGAAAATATGTAATTATTTTAAAAAAACCCGGTTACCCTTGATATGATATTTCAGTGCGTCCACCATGTATTTTCTCGGTGCTAGAGTGACATGTGAAACCCGATTCGAGGAGGCGGATGAGGCCGATTGCGGGTACATGGTGGGTCCGGTATGGTACCCCGGGATTAGAACGGATCGCTGTGCAGGAGATGGTGAGCCTGGCAGAGGGACTACTACCTACCGGTGATCGTATTTGAGCTCGATGGATATCCGGAGGATACCGACCGGAGTTGAGAGATGGATATGGGCGTACTGCTGGGGCCGATGGCCGACACCGAAGACGGAGCCCGTGGGCTGACCCAGACTGACGGGTGCCCGATATATGAGGATTTATGTGCCGATGCTGGGCACAGTTTTCATGATGTTTTCGAGTGTCGATGCTGGGCACTCCGGTTCCATGATTTTGATTATATCCTCGTACTTCCATGCATATGCTTATGATATTTACGTGCATGATGCTTATTGTCATTGGGTGACGGGTGGACGGGATCCACGTTTATACAGACTTTGATTACATACAAACCTCGATTACATTGATCATACTTCATTTGTATATATAACAGGGTATGAGGGCGCTGTTATATATACCCTTACACCAATATTAGTGGAATGGGACGCTAATATATGTGTATTGATATCCATTTGATACTTCATCATATTACTCCTTGCAGACATACCTCTTATATATGACATGTTATTACCTGAGGCACTGACATGAGCACTTGGTACCACATACATGTATAGATGTTTCATTGCTACCTTAGCATGCTTTAGACTTTTTCATTTGAGGTTTATTTATATTGATCGTATGACCTAGGTTTGCGTCATACATGCGATTTTCTTTTCGTAGATCTTTTTCTACTCACGAGTTGGCAACTCACCCCCGTTGTGCCCCAGTTTCTTGCAGGTGTTGCCGTATGGATTTCAGTACGGCTTTGCGGGCACTGTACCATTCGGGTGACTTGCTAGTAGGTGGGTTTATTTTATCGCACCCATCATTATACATTGTATATTATATTTCAGTTGCATCTAGAATTTCCATCAACCAAACTTGTATTTATTTGAGATAGAGACCAGTGATGTTTATTCTTTCGACCTTAGAGTCGCGTGTTATATTTCTATGGGTTTCTGGATGATTGAGTTTCATTTCTGTTGTGATCCTCGTCTTTAGACGTTGTATATTATGTTGCATACAGGTTGATTTGATTTGGTTCTTCCTACACTCTACTATATTTCTTGGTTTAGATTTCTGAGTTGCGGCTTACTTCGATTACGTATGCCTTGAGACGTTCGTAGTCTAAGTGCCAGTCATGTACCGTACTTTCGGGTCGTGACAACAAGCGACACCGTTATTGATTGCGGTTATTCTACAAACACATTTTCACACCAATCAAGTCTCATACACCCAAGTCATGTGTATCATCAACCATGATATAAAAAGAAAACACATTTTAATATATATCACATATATATTGAAGTTGTGTACATGTGAGAAAAAACCTAAACTGAACAAGTGTTAGTTAATGTAAACTAGTATATCAAATATACAATTATACAATAAATTATTATATCAACACTTGACTTAATAATCCGGTCATATCACATATAACCGACTAACATCAAATGTATCGACTTATCGAATCAACACTTGATTCGATAACCGAGCTATATCATATATATATAACCGACCGATACAAAAAGTCGCGAGAATAGAATACGGTATCACATAAACGCATTATTCTCGGTCCCGCACATATCACATACGTGCTCCTATTTCGTTTTGCCTGAGCCAGTAAAACCTCTATGTAGGACTCTAAAGACTCGTCAATACGCCGGCAGTAAGTGATGATCACATCACGCACCTACAAGCCGTCAGTGGTACTAGCTGGACGTAACGGCTACCCGGGTATTGAGCGATCAGAAGATCAGCAAGCAAGCCCGCTCTAACTCCTGTAAAAGCCTGCCGGTAACACTTCCCGTACAGTCCGGTCTCCTCGTCTGATATGTCGCATATCAAGTCTAGGGGTGGTAAACGTCAGACCCCAACAACCGATAAGTCGTGCCGATGTGAGGCTTATAACGGGTCGAGAAACTACTGGTAACACTTACCAGTAAATCTCTAAATCAGCCCTGGCCAGGGAATTCCCTGTTACGGCCAATCGAGCACAGCGCAACATCAACCCCCAATACCGGGAGAGAAGAAACCCCTCCTATCGCTCATTGCCTCCATGTGACTCGGGACTGTACCCAAAAACCACTGTTTTGCACTCCCTCATGGACGTGTTAAGGTGGAAATCAAAGCACAGTGGGAATCACAAAAGACTCTATGACGATCTCAGGTCTACAGACTAACCTGCACAAGTGTCACCAGAGAACTGCCATCTGACGTGAGGTATAATACCATCTGGGAGTTCTCGGCGAGTCCGTCCAGTGTACCCAGTCTCCACTGAGCACCCGTATACCATCTCTGATGTCAAACACCAATGGATATGGGATCATCCATCGCCCATCTCATGGGTCGAGAAGCGTATACGCTAGTCTACTCTGGTATATCGATGCCCTGTCTCGATACACCCACGAATAGGAACATTAAAGGATGTACTTATGGACTACACTTTCACCACTAGTATGATATACATCATAGTCCAGGTAGTCAAGTACACATCCTAAGGGCTTTACCAACATGTAACTATAAGACAGTATCAAGAGATAAATATACATGTTAAGATAAAGAGCAACCAGATAGCATACTATCATATCGAGCAAGAAAGTCCTCTCTATATATGTCCAAGCATCCAATATAATATACATCATCTGTACAATACTGGCCTTTAGGGCATACATACGACTAACAATCTCCCACTTGCACTAGGGCCAGCTGCTGTAGTATCGCATACCGAGCATCCCGAAGTGTCTCTCAAACTGTATCTGGGGAATGGCCTTCGTGAGTGGATCCGCTGTGTTTCTCTTCGTGTCAACCCCCCTGACCTCGATCTCCCGGCGATCAACTACCTCCCGGATCAGGTGATACCACCTCAGAATATGCCTGGATCGCTGATGGGACCTGGGTTCCTTGGCCAAAGACACCGCTCCATTGTTATCATAATACAAAGGTATTGGATGCTCAATGGATGGAACCACTCCAAGTTCAGTAATGAACTTCTTGATCCAGACAGCCTCTTTGGCAGCATCGTTGGCAGCGATGTATTCAGCCTCCATCGTCGAGTCTGCCACGGTTTCCTGCTTGGAACTCTTCCAGCTAATCGCCCCTCCGTAGAGGGTAAAGACAAATCCCGAGTGCGACTTAGAGTCATCCTTATCACTCTGGAAGCTCGAATCGGTAAAGGACTCCACTTGGAGTTCTCCGTTACCATACACCAAGAGCATCTCCCTAATCCTTCGTAAGTACTTGAGAATGCTCTTCACAGCTGTCCAGTGACTCTCTCCACGATCAGCTTGATACCTACTCACTACACATAGTGAGTATGCTACATCGGGTCTGGTACTTAGCATCGCGTACATGATAGAGCTTATTGCCGAAGCATAGAGTATCCCTTGCATGCGAGCTCTCTCCAAATCAGTCTTGGGAGACATCTCTTTGGAGAGAGTGAGCCCTGAGATCGTGGGTAAAAACCCACGTTTGGACTCTTCCATACTAAACATCTTTAGTATGGTGTCAATGTACCTGGATTGGGACAATCCCAATATCCTTTTAGATCTATCTCTAAAGATCATAATTCCCAATATGCAGGAGGCATCACCTAGATCTTTCATTGAAAATCTTTGTGATAAGAAAAGCTTGACCGATTGCAGCATAGGAATGTCATTTCCTATCAAGAGTATGTCGTCCACGTACAATACGAGGAAGACAACCTTACTCTCTGCCACCTTCTTGTAGATATAAGGTTTATCTACGTTTTTGATGAAATCAAACTCTTTGATAACGACGTCAAAGCAGATGTTCCAACTCCGCGATGATTGCTTTAATCCATAAATGGATTTAAGCAGCTTGCACACCTTCCCGCTGCTCCCACTATCTACGAAGCCCTCTGGCTGAGTCATGTACACGCACTCTTCTAAATCACCGTTTAGAAAGGCGGTCTTAACATCCATTTGCCAGATTTCGTAATCATGAAATGCAGCGATGGCAAGTATGATCCGGATGGATTTAAGAATAGCCACTGGAGAAAAGGTTTCGTCATAGTCCACACCTGGTCTTTGACAAAAACCCTTTGCAACAAGTCCAGCTTTGAAAGTCTCCACTTTCCCATCTACACCAAGTTTTTTCTTGAAGATCCACTTGCTCCCAATGGGTTTTACCCCTTCAGGAGCAACTTCCAAAGTCCATACTTTGTTCGTGTACATGGATTCCATCTCGGACCGCATTGCATCCAGCCATTTCACTGAGTCACCACTCGTGATGGCCTGCTCGAAGCTAGTTGGGTCATCATCAACCATGATGCAATCCTCACTTTCACCATCCATGAGAAAACCGTAGTATCTCTCAGGTGGGTGAGGAACCCTACTAGATCGGCGGAGAGGCCGAGGTTCGTTGGGAACTACCGAATGCTCTGGTTCCACTAAATCTTCAGTTTGAGTTTGTGTAGCCGGAATTTCTTCCAGTTCTACCTCACTGCCACTAATTTCTTTTGCAAGAAATTCCTTTTCTAAAAAGGTGGCATGTCGAGAAACAAACACTTTTTGTTCCTCAGTATGGTAGAAAAGATATCCATGTGAATACTTGGGATATCCCACAAACTTACATAGAACTGACCGTGCCTCGAGTTTGTCCGGATATTGCCTTTTGACATAGGCCGGACAACCCCATATCTTAACTCGTTTAAGACATGGTCTCTTCCCACTCCATATCTCATATGGTGTGGTAGGTACAGATTTAGATGGAACTTGATTCAATAGGTATGCTGCTGTCTCCAGCGCATACCCCAAGAAGGAAATAGGTAACTCAGCTGTGCTCATCATAGAGCACACCATATCTAATAGGGTGCGATTCCTCCGTTCCGATATACCGTTGTGTTGTGGTGTATATGGAGGAGTTAGCTGAGAGAGAATCCCATTCTCTTTTAGGAAGTCCAGGAATTCATTGCTCAAGTATTCACCTTCTCGATCAGATCGAAGGATTTTAATACTTTTTCCGGTTTGGTTCTCGACTTCTTGTTTATATTCTCTAAATTTCTCAAAAGCTTCTGATTTGTGTTTCATCAAGAACACATACCCGAATCTAGAGAGATCGTCAGTGAATGTAATGAAGTATGAAGACCCATCCCTGGCATGTGTAGACATGGGACCGCATACATCACTATGTACCAGTCCTAAGAGTTCCGTAACTCTCTCTCCGTGTCCCGTAAACGGAGCTTTGGTCATCTTTCCTTTGAGACATGACTGGCAAGTATCATAAGATGAAAATTCAAACGGATTTCCATCCTTATGAAACTTAGCTAGTCGTGTCGCATTGATGTGACCCAGTCTACAATGCCATAAGAAGGATTCGTTCAGTTCTGAACTCTTCCTCTTGTGTGTGTTTGTTATGCTCAGAACTGTTGATTGATTTAGAACATAAATGCCATTGCACAACGTGCCTGATCCAACCAACTTTTGGTTAAGGAAAATGTTCATAACATTATCCTGTAATACAAAATTATATCCCTCTTTACTCAACAAAGAAACCGATATAATGTTGCATATTAGGTTCGGCATGTAATAGCATTCGTTCAGAATCAATGTATTACCAGTTGGCAATACAAGGTGATATTCCCCGACGATTTTAGCTGCAACAATTGCACCATTTCCAACCCTTATGTCTTTATCACCTTCTCCAAGTTCTCTACCTTTCGTAAGCCCATGTAACTGATTACATATATGGGATCCTGACCCGGTATCTAATACCCAGGACGTAGAGCAAATGGAGAAACAGTTCTCTGTAACGAACATAGCCGAAGAAAATGCATCAACATGTACTTTCTTCATTCGGGTGGCATGGGAATCCTGGTATTCCCCTATATCCTGTTCAGTCTTATAGCTTTTATAAGAAAGAACGGAACCAACGTTCCCCAGCACAGTATAACATGCGAGTTCGGTCAATACATCCATATTATTATCTTGATTAAGGCATGATATGGTCACTACCTGGAGAGAGAGAGAAGAAAACACTTTACCGTATGCTCTTGCAAGATCAGATTGGTTATTATTTTATCTAATCAGGATGGCTCCCACTGTTTTTATCAAATCTTCCTTCAAACCCTAAAAGGAAAGACTAGCCGGGATTAATTACACCCTACAACTTCGTCAATCTTTCAGCCAGGCCAGTTTCGGTACTTTGAGGGAGGTTCCCCGTGCTTTCGCACGGACCTAATTAAAGTAAACCTCGTTTTCCCATAGGCGTAACCCCGTTGACACTTTTCTAGACACCTACTTGATCGGCTAATTGTCCTATGCAAAACTCTTCCAGGAGTAACAATTACTCGCAGTGGGTATCGGGATCCAACTATCTCATAGAAGGTATGCAATCTCATTACAAATTTCAACACTTGAAATTCCCGATAATCTTTTGCCCCTAACCCCTATGACCTTGACAAAGGCCAACAAATCATAGGATGCTAGTCAAGTTCAACCCGTCATTTCTTGATTGAGTCAAACCCACCCGCACGACCCTTGACAAAGGCCAACAAGGTCGTACGACTACCCCAAAACAATCTGCATCATATGCATAAGCAGATAAGCACTATTCAGCTACCGCACACTACGCCTTGACAAAGGCCAACAAATGCAGCACGAATACTAAACAGTTCTTATCTGAAATGACGGACTGCTGCGACAGGTTTTTCTGAAAACCTATTGCGTAATGAACTTGATATCGTTGTAGAATCTAGTGAATTTTGAAATGGAGTGATTTTGAGGCTTTCATTAGTTTTGCTAAAGAGGTCACTCCCGATGAAGGGATCTCGGCTCTTTCCTCATCGAATAAGGTGTAGGACATATCATATATATCACTATGCAAAGCAAAACTCTAAAAGCAATCAAAAGACAAACCGAGTTTTGTAGCATCTGCCAGTTTTTCTAAAGAGGTCACTCCCGGTGAAGGGATCTCGGCTCTTTCCTCATCGAATAAGGTGCAGGATATATCATATATATCGCTATGCAAAGCAAAACTGTAGCTACCCTTTTTGAAAAGTTTGATTCTATAACATCTTTTAGGTTTCTTTTCTTTCATTAATCACATTAATGAAGTCCCATCATTTAAGTCACCTAAACATCACAGATAAATACGACGTACACTTATGCCATCCGCATTCTCGTCGATGTCCCCTCGTGCACCGTTAGGTTAGGTAACTAACGGTAGAGCGGGGCAGGGCTAGCGCGGGTGTAAAACATAAGTAATGTCTATATAATATATCATATATACTATATACAGTATTTATCACAGCACATCAAATGATCACATCACAGATATCGCAGCAGAAGAAACATATGAAACATTGGATATACTAGGGCGTCCGTGTTTTATTTTGAGCCTCTATAAAACACGGATTCTACGGTCGCGATGAATAGCCAAACCCACACCCCTAGACCCCTACGAGAGCGACAAGCAACCCTACCAATTCTAGAGTTAGGAGACCCGGACTCGACTCCTCGAGTTGGTCTCCCACTGGACTCCAGAACCCGGTTACATGTGCTCTCCTCCTTGGGTCTATCCTAGTGCGGAAAAGTAAATAATATACAAATGGTGACATCGACCTCATCCCGGAAGTTCCCCAATAAAAGAATATTACATACATTTAATTTTACATGAATGAAAATAAAAACCCTCATCTCACATAAAACCCCCCGGCTATTCAGAACACGACGATCCAATATAACATATCCAGCAACACATAACATCACATGTCATCAACGTAAGTAAATATGCGCATCCCAATTGTTGTTGACATATAGCAACGAAACCGGCGATATCACATATTACACTTACGGTCGCAGAAAAGAAAGTGTAAAACTACAACATTTGGAATCCACAATCTTTTTAGACATCGTAAATCCGAAATATCACATACTTCGCATTTCTTGCCTAACTGTATGAATTCCACATATTGTATCACATTCCAGATAAATAGACAGTATTAAACTTTCCGATCGAATAATCAAATACCCAAGATTTCCTTAATAGCTCAACACTTGAGCGGAGTTCAAAAATTCCAGAATATGTCACAGTAGTAACGGTCCAGCCATAGAAGGGTCAAGCTAACGCCTTACATGTGGCACACCGTACTGCCTCAAACCCTAAAGTTCAAAAGGCAGTTCAAGACGGTCACATAATCGAGTTAAGGTTTGTTGTCTTCTATAGGGTCCATCGCATTACTTGCCCGTTTTTCCGAAAGATTTAAACCCGAGAAAAATTCAACACTTGAATGTTTTTCGTGCCGGGAAAAATTGAGTTAATGATATCCTTTCGAACATTTTTAATACTTTCAAAATTATCCGGAATAACGAAACAAAATTCAATTCTCCGATCGAATCGACGATTACAAAATACTCAACACTTGAGTCAGAATAAAAATACCCAGAAAGATGCAGGAATGGTATTGGATATTACTGCATAAAGAACCGTCCCCAATACTCCTTTTCTGCCGCGGAACCGCTGCCAAAGGTGGCTTAGTGCCGCGGTTCCACAGCCAAGTGGAGGAATTGAGGGCTCGTTTTTCATGGTAACCCTTAGAATTACCTGCTGATTTTTTTAGGTATTTTTAATTCAGAAAAAACCCAGTTTTTAAAAAATGTACAGAGAGGGGGTTATCTTGACGTATTCGGGTTCGTTCGGAGTTTTAATTTCTTTAACACATCGCCTAATGTTCTAGCTAGGCTCTGATACCACTGTAGGGTTATTAGGCACTCTAATAAGGTTCTACAACGCATCAACCATGCCCGTTTAAAATTTTAGTCATGCCGAATAACCCTAAACAAGATCGTTGCTAGAAAATTAGGGTTTCATATGCTTGTAAAGTACGTTTACGACTAAGTGAAGACGAAATAAAACCTTTGTAGATCGGTCCTTCACTTCTTTAGCTCCTTGTTGAAGTCCCTTCGCTGCGATCGTGGTTCTCCCGGACTCTTGCATAGCTTCACGAGGCAAAAGGAGCGTCCTTGAAGTCTTCGAGGCCGAAGATGATCTACGTCGAGGGGATACCAACTCAAGCTTCTACTTCACTAACTAGAGAATTAGTGAAGCAAACACCCTAAACTAAAATGCTATTCTAGTAGAGGATGGAGAAATAGGAAATGGGTTCTCTTTAGAATTTTATTTCTCACAATCTTTCTCACTTTGGATCAAACCCTAGCAAGCTTTTCTTTTGAAGAAAAAAGAAGAAGATGAACAAAAGAAAGAGATGAGGATAATGATCAAGTGAGAAAGTTAACCATGGTGAGTGAGTATCATATACTAACTCATGTAGAGACTTAACCCATGTTTAATCCTTATGGTTGGGTTAACAAATATCCATAGTAAAAACAAACTTAAGTGGACTTAGTCAATGCATCCACAAGCTTCCACAAGCTTCATGCATTTTTCTAATCCTCCACTAATTTTGTAATTACTTTAAATATTAAAACCCAACATAATAAATAGCATGGTGTAAGTCTCATACACCCAAGTCATCTGTATCATCAACCATGATACAAAAAGAAAACACATTTTAATATATATCACATATATATTGAAGTTGTGTACATGTGAGAAAAAACCTAAAGTGAACAAGTGTTAGTTAATGTAAATTAGTAAATCAAATATACAATTATACAATAAATTATTAAATCAACACTTTACTTAATAATCCGGTCATATCACATATAACCGACTAACATCAAATGTATCGACTTATCGAATCAACACTTGATTCGATAACCCGGCAATATCATATATATAACCGACCGATACAAAAAGTCATGAGAATAGAATACGGTATCACATAAACGCATTATTCTCGGTCCCGCACATATCACATACGTGCTTCTATTTCATTTTTCCTGAGCCAGTAAAACCTCTATGTAGGACTCTAAAGACTTGTCAATACGCCGGCAGTAGTTGATGATCACATCACGCACCCACAAGCCGTCAGCGGTACTAGATGGACGTAACGGCTACCCGGGTATTGAGCGATCAGAAGATCAGCAAGCAAGCCCGCTCCAACTCCTGTAAAAGCCTGCCAGTAACACTTCCCGTACAGTCCGGTCTCCTCGTCTGATATGTCGCATATCAAGTCTAGGGGTGGTAAACGTCAGACCCCAACAACCGATAAGTCGTGCCGATGTGAGGCTCATAACGGGTCGAGAAACTACTGGTAACACTTACCAGTAAATCTCTAAATCATCCCTGGCCAGGGACTTCCCTGTTACGGCCAATCGAGCACAGCGCAACATCAACCCCCAATACCGGGAGAGACGAAACCCCTCCTATCGCTCATTGCCTCCATGTGACTCGGGACTGTACCCAAAAACCACCGTTTTGCAGGCCCTCATAGACGTGGTAAGGTGGAAATCATCCCTACATACCCCTGATGTTGGCCAAATGATAATACGACTGCCCCAAACTAACTCATCTATCTATGCAACAAATGAATACTCAGCAGTTACCAAACACTATGCCTTGGCGTTGGTCAAAATACATAGCTTGAATACTACTGAATACCCAAATGAAATGACGGAGGGCTATGAATGGTTTTAGCGAAACCGTGAACGTAGTGAACTTGATATGATCGAAGGAACCTGATAGCTTTTAAAAGGAGTGGCTTAAGCTCCGCAATTTAAAAATATCTTCTGTTTTAAAATAACCGAGTGGTTTCTTTTAAACTGTTCCAACGATTCAACTTTCGTTTATTTTCTTTGCATTAATATAATGCGTCCCATCAATTAACCTATCATTGCAGAAAACAACGAAAATACAACGTTCTCTTATGCCTTCCGTATTCGCCACTGGGTCCCGTCATTCACCCGTTAGGTTACTTAACTAACGACAGAGCGGGGGCTGGGCTAGCGCGGGTGTAAAACATAAGTGACGTCTAATAGCTATCATATATAGATATTGTACATTCTTCAGACGCAATAATAGTTATTCCAGATCACAGATGAACATATTGGATTTTCTAAGAATCCGCATTTCTTTTGAGCCTGCAAAGAAAGACGGATTACACAGTCGCGATGAATAGCCAAATCCCCACCCTAGACCGCTACGGGTACGGCAAACTACCCGCTAAGTACCTAAAGTGAAGCGGTCTCCCTCAACAACGTGAGTAGGCTACTAAACATTTCAAAGTACCTGGTAGTTTATGCACCCTATCTTGGGTCTATCCTAGGAGCAGAAAACAGTAAATGAAATAATACAACGGTGGCTACAACCTCAGCCCGGATGGGCCCCGCAAAAGAATATTACAACAATTTACAAATTACATTTGAATGAAAGAAACACTCGTCTCACATCCCCGGCTATCCATTCACGACAATCCAACAAGTCCACAAACACAAACCAGTAAAAACCATTACAGAAATGTGCAACCCCCTGCTAACCGACATACTAGCAATTAGGAAGGTTTATGAACACATTAAACACATCACAGATAGAATCAAATTAGCCAAATATATTAGAATTTCGATCAAGCAAACACAAATGATTCTACTCCAAACAATTCTCTGTGCACCTGAAACCTCAGCAGAAACAGATCATCCCAGAAAATACAAAATTAACAGAGAAGAGTTACTGAGGAAATTTGGACTGAGTCGGCTTCAACTCGGCCGCGGATCCACGGCGGATCGTTTGGATCGGCCGCGGTTCCGCGGCGGTTTTGCCAAGTTACTACCCTAAATATCTCCAGTAATCTTATAATTCCCTGCTTGTATTTTTAAGGGTCCCTGGAAAATTTTTAGACCCCGTTTTAAAATCGGCAGTAACATGGTGAAAAAATCGTATTTTTGGAATCGTTTTGCGATCGAATTTTAACGACTTTACTAACAAGTTAGTTATGGTTTAGCGAGGCTCTGATACCAGTGTAAGTCGACGTTAGACACCCCACATGATGCGGGGAGGCGGAATAGGTAAAACAATCATTTTGTTTAAACTAACATCGACTAACTTTACGGATCTTTGCCAAACCCTAACTAACAACAACATAGAAGTGATTAGCTACTATGAAAGATGATTATACCTAATGAATCAAGTCCTTGTTGTTCTCGTATACCACCTCCTCGTCGGCCTCCTTGTTGTGATAGAAGATCCACCCGAGAGCTACTTCTCCAAGTTTTAACCTCAAACTTGAGGTAACTAAGTGTCTATGAGTGCTAATCAAAGCAACCTAGAGGATATAGAAGAGGATTAGGGATCTATTAGTCTTGCTAACCCTTGGATCTCAATACATGAGAGGTTAGGGTTAGTTCTTTGAAGATAGGGAGCTTGAGGAGAGAGAAGGTGAGAGTGAGAATCCTCTTGAATAATATCTCATTTGTGAATATATGAATCATAAGATATTTATTAAATGAATAACAAATAATAATATCATCATGCTTCATTAACTCACCTTGTGTGATTTATCCCATGAGTCATTAAGCAATAAATGCATCATTAACTTCTTTGGATCAATCACACCATGAGTCATTAATCCAATTAAAGCAAATTCCACCTAAGCCTCCAACTCATCAATCTTCTAGAAGCTTCTCGACAAATTAAGAGAATGCCCCTTCCATCCGTGAAAACACGGGAATACTGAGACTGTACAAATCCAATAATCCAATACTAGAATCTGGCTTAAACTAAATCCAACTAGTATAAACTGTCCGAACATCGTACGTGCATAAATGCACGTGCGTGTCCGAACCCTGTCGTAAAACCATACGACCTCTATATCGTTTCGCCTGAAGTAGGGAAACTCTCTGTGTGGGACTCTAAAGACTCGACACTACGCTGGCAGTGGGTTTAACCATAGACCGCAAGCGGCACTAGCTGTATGTAACGGTCCCTAGGTAGATGTCGAAAAGAAGGCCGATGAGGAAACCCATCCGAACTCCTACTGAGCCTGATGTGACAATCTCCATATAGTCCGATCTGTTCGTCTAAGACTATCGCATATCGGTCCTAGGGGGCGGCAAGCATCAGTCCCCTAAAAGCGGTATAAGTCATGTCAGAGTGAAGCCCATTACACCTTGATGCTAGTTGTATGTATGCCCTAGAGGCCAGTATTGTACAGATGATGTATATTATATTGGATGCTTGGACATATATAGAGAGGACTTTCTTGCTCGATATGATAGTATGCTATCTGGTTGCTCTTTATCTTAACATGTATACTTATCTCTTGATACTGTCTTATAGTTACATGTTGGTAAAGCCCTTAGGATGTGTACTTGACTACCTGGACTATGATGCAGATCATACTAGTGGGGACAGTGTAGTCCATAAGTACATCCTTTAATGTTCCTAGTCGTGGGTGTATCGAGACAGGGCATCGATATACTAGAGTAGACTAGCGTATACGCTTCTCGACCCATGAGATGGGCGATGGATGATCCCATATCCATTGGTGTTTGACATCAGAGATGGTATACGGGTGCTCAGTGGAGACTTGGTACATTGGACGGACTCGCCAAGAACACCAGTGCTAAATACCTGGACCAAACACAAATACCAAACCTGAAACAGAAAACAGAAACTGTCCATGTCGGTTTGTGAGGAAATTGAGGGTGCAGGGAAATCTGGAGTGATCCGGCGCCATTACTAGATGAGCAAACAACATCAGAGACCTAAATAGACCACCACGAGGCCACCCTGTGAAGACGACGCCCCAACTCCCCATAAGATCCGAGCAGGCCGGATTTTAGGCTACTTTGGCCGGCAACATTGAGGGGATAAGTGCCCAGGTTGCCTCCATACCTCATATACACCCTATACATCACCCCAGTATTGTTTGTGCAACTAGTTTTTCCCTAGGGTAAAATCTGGTACTAAATTCATGAGTTGTTGTTTTGATTCGGGATTATATTTTCCGTATTTTGGATTCTGGATTTTAGTATATGTGTTTTACCTCGAATCCTTGACGTTTGTACGACGATATCGAGGGTTGTTTGGTGGTTTTGAAGGCGTAGTCCGTAGGTTCTAACCTATAGGCTTTTAGTGTGTCGTTTTGGTTTTGAATTGGGTTTCAATGTTGCACGATACGTTATGATGTGTAGGTACCCCCACGAGGACTTCGAGACGACAAGCAAGCGCGTGGCGACGTCGACAACAGCAAGCGAAGGGCAAAGTGAGTAGATATATATCTACGAGGGAAGTCGGGTGGATGGCGTATAGCACCCCCGCAGTTCGTAGTGTAGCTTATGATATGTTATACATTTACATATGTGTTGTGAATTGGGATGATTAACAAGTAGGATCTTAGAAGATCATGGGATAAATATTGGTGTATTTGGATGATAGTGTCGTGGTTGATTTCTTAGTCGCGAACCATAGAATAGGTTTGCACACACACGCACACACACCCTTGCATGCATTATTATTACTTGTGCGTATATGGGAATATGTATACACACACACACACATATATAGGTATGGGACTATGTGTGTGTGTGTGTGTGTGTATACACACATATACCTACACATGGATGATAAGGATTGTATATGGTATTTGGAGATGAGTCGATGAGATTGGGCATGGTGCCATGAGATCGGTGATATGATGTGGTTCGTATTATGAGATACGATATGAGATTATAGCGGGCCTTTAGGCGTGTGTTTTCATGCCACGTTTACATATATAGATGGTATCTGTTTTTACTAGACTTAGATCAGTACCCCATTTTATGAGATATGATGATAAGGATACCAGATAAATGATGAGATTAATGTGCTAATTGACCCGTACCCATATTGGGATGCCGTACGATGGATTTACCGTACGAGCTATATATTGATGATTGATCCACACTCTTGACTCGAGGATGTCATGTTATTTATTGTATCGTATGTGATACTATTGAGGCGGGAGCACCGACTATTATATTTATATGTATCGACTCAGATTAAGTAGTTTCCTTACCTTTTCGATTAGCCTGTAGTTTACTTGTAGATGTTAGACTAGACTCGAGTCATACCGATTTCAAAACTAACGAATCGTGAGTATTTTAAAGACAAGCCAAGGGATTCTACGGATATTTTCAAACGACGCATCTTTTCTTAAAAACACCGTAACCCTTATTTTTCTAAACACCACGATTCGTGTTATTTCAAATGGAAAAACTGTAGGACATATATATATTGATGTAGATTCATCACTGTTGCGTTTATTATTCAATTTTCGCATATTCTTGCTATTCAAATCGCATTGCTTGTTTAAATGTGTTTATTGTTATATTAAACCGATGCTGTCAGGACACCAGCACCATTATCGATGATGTATATGTTCCACATACACCTGCTTGCTGGCTCACATATTTCATCATCGATAATTGCCATGTCACTATACAGTAGGATTATTGCATCAGGATATGACTCCTTGTATGACATACTGGCACACATGCATATTGTACACTCACACTTGCGTATATACCTACTTGTACATCCATATTGACGCACAGGCATATTGTACACTCATACTTGCGTATATACCTACTTGTACATCCATATTAGCGCACATGCATATTGTACACTCATACTTGCGTATATACCTACTTGTACATCCATATTGGAGCACAGGCAAATTGTACACTCATACTTGCGTATATACCTACTTGTACATCTATATCTGTCACGATCCGAAAGTATGGAACATGACCGGCACTTAAACTACGAACGTCTCGAGGCGTACGTAATCTAAGTAAACCGAAAACCCAGAAATCCAAACCAAAAAAAATAGTAGAGTGCAGGAAAAACCAACTTAAAGCAAGTAGTTTCAATAGCATAAGCCGAATTATGCGGTTTTTAAAAACATCAAAAATTTACTGAAAATTTCGGCAGAGTCTCCTTTGTAAATACTGGCCCCCAAACGGGATACAACATGAATAGTATACGAAATCAAGAAAAAGGCATTCCCAAGCGGGAGCTAGCTCTTCGTCAATCGACGGTCACAACCACACAAGCAATATAATATACAACGCCAACGGCGAGGATCAAAACTCAAAAGGAAACTCAAAACCACCAGAAATGTAACGAGCGACTCTAAGGTCGAAAGAATAAACAATACTGGTCTCTATCTCAATAAATACATGTTTGGTTGATGGAATTTACTAGATACAACTGAATAATATTATACAAGGTAATATGATGGGTACGATACAAGAAAAACCCACCTACTAGCAAGTCACCCGAATGAAACTGAGCCCACAAAGCCGTAATGAAACCTGTACCGCAAAACCTGCAAGAAACTGGGGCACAACGGGGGTGAGTTGCCAACTCGTGAATAGAAAAACATCTACGCACAGAAATCGCATAAATAATGCAATCCTAGGTCAATGATCATAATATGTCCTCAAATAGGAATAACACGTAGCCTATAACAAGGCTAGGGTACATATCTAACCCGAGTGTAATCTCATGTGCCCGTGTCAGTGCCTCAGGTAGAAATATATCATATGAATGAGGTATGAATGCATGAAAACAGAATACATGTAAATGAAGAACTGTTTTCATAAATTAGTGAGATTTCCTTTGTATTTTTAAACTGAGGTATCATAAATGAAATCAGTATCAACAGTGTCTAGCATCGACACAAAACATAAATCTCAATGTCTCGAAATATCAATGTCTCAATCTCAATATCTAGGGCGCCGTCAGTCCAGACCGGCCCCTACCATCCATCTCAAGACCACGATGGTATCCTCCGGATATCCGACGCGTCGGGTTATATCACCGGTAGGTAGTGCTCCCCAGCCAGGCTCAACGTCAACACCACATTCCTCTTGCCCCGGGGTACCATACCGGGCCCACCATGTACCCGAAACGGTTCCTCCACTCCTCGAATCGGGTCTCGAAATCCATCAGCAAACTCATGGTGGACGACTCATACATCATGGGAAAACCGCACTTTTTATTTTAAAAGGGAGAAAAGGTTTATTTATGTTTTTGCGGTTTTCCTCCAAATCCAAGAAATCTCATGAAATCCGAATCCAAGTCATCAATAGCATGTAAACAGTGAATATAGGCATGAGAATCCATGAATGCGACACAACAGTGAATAATAACATGCATGAAGTAGTAGGCAATAACTACAATGTCTAGCTAGCATATAAGGCAAGTACACTAATATCATGTCTAAACTATTAGCTAACAACCTATGTCAAATGAAATAGTATTTTCTAAAGTGTTCGTGACATGTCAATTACCGATGAAGATGTGTGTGAGCCGGCAAGTAAGTGTACGTGGTATATACGCGTCATCGGTAATGGTGCTGGTGTCCTAACAGCATGATATTAATAATGCAATAAGAAATTATAATATAAGTATGCGATGCGGAGCGAACAGTAAAAATGAGCGGGAGCTGAATACTAGACGCAACTATAACTAATCTGCACTAATCTAATATAAGTCCTACAAATGGTGCCTTTTGAAATAACACGAATCATGGGGTTTTGAAAATAGGGGCTACGGTGTTTTAAGAAAAGATACGTTTTTTGAAATATCCGTAGAATCCCTTGACCTGTCTTTTAAAATACGCATGATTGGTAAGATTTGAAATAGGTAAGAATCAAACCTAATCTAACAACTAAACTAAGCTAAAGGGCTAAGCTAACAAGCTGGACTACAGGTAAGGAAACCGCCTAACGTCTGAGTCGATACATATACATACCGTATATATATTAGTCGGTGATCCCACCTCAATAATATCATATCCGATACCATATCTATAATCAGACATCCCAAGTCAAGAGTGCGGATCAATCATCAAGATATAGCTCGTACGTAAATCCGTCGTACGGCATCCTCCAATTCTGGGTACGGGTCAAAATCACATTCATCATACTATTCACCTGGTATCCTCTTTATCAATATTATGATCTGGTACTGATCTACGTCTAGTACAATACTGATATCGCCTAAGTATGCATGCACGTGTGTAAAAACTACGTCAAGGACCCGCTACAACGTCATGTCGTATCACAAATACGAACCCCGCTATATCACCGATCTCACGGCCTCAAATCAAATCTCATCGACTCATCATAAATCCCAAGTACTATCCTCAAATCCGTATGTGAACACACAGTCCCATACCTATGTGAACACATAACTATATATTCCCGAATAAGCACAAAAGAAAGAAGAAAGTATGCAAGTATGGGTGGGTGTGTGCAAGTGTGGTGCGACCGCTACTCTAGGGTTTCGCGACACTCAATCATCCAAGAACACCAAATATCCATATTTATCATCAATAACTCAAACAATATATAACCAATATATATATATATATGTGTGTGTATACGTGTCCGTATACATCACCATGAACTACGGGGGTGCTATACGCCATCCACCCGACTTCTCCCCATAGATATAAATCTACTCACCTGGTCCTCGCTCGCCGGTGCCTACGTCGCCACGCGCTTGCTGGTCGTCTTGAAGTCTACATGGGGTACCTACATATCATAACGCACCGTATCGCATTAAAACTAAATTCGAAATCGAAACGGCCTACGAAAATCAAATAGGCACGCGTATCACGCATAGGTCCAAACCTATCGCCTACGCATGCAAGAATAGTCAAACCAACCCTCGATGTCGATGTACAAATGTCAAACCATCGAGAAAAATCCAATCACACTCATTTGCACATTCCCGCACACTAATTTTAATATAAACTAGGTTAAAACTCACAAAAACCCCAAATTCACTTTAAAAGCCGTTTTTCCGAAAAACTAGCAAGCAAAATTACCCGTTTTAGTGCAAAACTCGATGTTTAAACAATTCTAGCGGCCATAATACTTATTAAATAACTTAAATAAGTCATAAAAACCATTTCCATAATTTAATCACATAAATTTGCATAATTTCCAAAATCCTAGATTGCAAAAATATCAATTTTAACACTTTTTATTGTAAAATTCACAATTTTACAATTAAACTTGGTTTTGCATATATTAAATGGTTAAACCACTCATGGAAACCTTAATGATGTGCTAAAAATCCTAACTAGATTTTAATCCCACGTTTTTATTTAATTTCTAAAACCTAGTTAGCAATTTAGCATAATTATCACCATTTTTAAACTAACAAATTAGCAACTAGTAACCAAATTAGATTTTGCATTCAATTACATGTTAATCCCCTCATTACAATCATAATCTAATGATAAAGAACCTAATTTAATTCAAACCCTAGCTTCAATTCAAAATTCCCAATTGAATTTCCAAACATTCAATTAAACCCACAATTTAACACCTAATAGCTTCATTAAGGAATTTAAATCAAAAAAAATGAATAATGGGTCAAAAGTTATACCTCACAAACCATGATCAAACTTGAATTCTAGACCTCCATTTTGAAATCCTTGCACCAAGATCCATGCTAAAGGAGATGAGGGAAAATGGGTAGGAGGTGGATTTTGATTTGGATTTTTGCTTGATTTTTTGTGGATTTTTCAAGCATTTTTGAAGAACTTTTTTAAAGAGAAGGAGATGAAGAATGAAGGGCTGTTGGGGTTCAAATTTTGGCCAGAAAATGAGTGGGGGAGGAGAGAGAGGGAGGTGGAGAAAAATGGGGAGAAAGTCAAAGTCAATTCAAGGTCAAAAGTCTAACTAATTTATCCATTTTCTTTTCTTTTCTTTCATTTCTTTTCCTTTGAAATTCAAGTGGGGAAAAAATGGGGGCTGCTGAATTTAGCTAAGGGGAGGAGTAAGTGGGGGTTTGTGGGTGTGGGCACGGGTGTGGGGTGATGAAAAATGATAAATACAATACCCCAAACATCCATTTACGCTAAAAAAAAGCATTTTTTCTTCAATAATTTCTAAACCGTTTTGGCAAATGATTTCGTTCCAAAAACCACATGATAAATTTTTATTTAAAGTTTTATGATGCACAAAATTTGTTTCAACTCATTCCAATTTGTAATTTTCCCTAATTAAATGTATTAGTGACGGCTTAAAATAATAATAAAATAATATTTTTTTCAGAAAATTTGAAATTTCACCAGCGGCTCAATAAACACCAAATAATAGCAATTACATAGCTAGAATATATATATTTAATTTTTATAATAAGATATTTGTATTTTGACTTTTTACAGAAAACCCCTTTATTTTACCGATTTTTCGAAATTTCACCGAAACGATTTTCAAAACGCTACAATATCGGCGCACATGCATATTGTACACTCATACATGCGTATATACCTACTTGTAAATATACCTACTTGTACATCCATATCGGCACACAGGTATATTGTACACTCATACTTGCGTTTATACCTACTTGTACATCCATATTGGCGCACATGCATATTGTACACTCATACTTGCATATATACCTACTTGTACATCCATATTGGCGCACAGGCACATTGTACACTCATACTTGCGTATATACCTACTTGTACATCCATATTGGCGCACAGACATATTGTACACTCATACTTGCATACATACATATTGTACACTCATACTTGCCTACATACATATTGTACACCCATACTTTCATACATACGTATTTGCACATACATAGACGATTCTGGCTTGATTTTGGAGATTTGGGAACCGCAAGTTATATTTTAAAACTGGATTCATTTAAAAGAGCGGTTTTCCCTCGATGTGTGCATATTACTGTTCCATGTTGCATGATATACGGATATTCTTACGTTTCTGTTATATGTCGCATACATCATGCTTTACGCTTTTACGCATTGAGATATGTTTTTTTCATGAGATTTCTGGATTTGAGAACCGTGGCGTTTTCAAAAGAAAGCATGTACTGTTTTAAAAACCCGGTTTCTCTTGATATGATATTTCAGTGCGTCCACCATGTGTTTTCTCGGTTCGGAGAGTGACATGTGAAACCCGATTCGAGGAGGCGGATGATTCCGTTTGCGGGTACATGGTGGACCCGATATGGTATCTCGGGGCGAGAGAGAGATTTCATGGGGATGACGATGTGCCTGCCAGAGGGACCACTACCTAACGGTGATAGTATTTGGGCTCGGCGGATATCCGGAGGATACCGACCGGAGTCGAGAGATGATATGGGCCGATTCAGACTGAAGGAGCCCATGGGCCGATCCGGACTGACGCGTCCCAATTTATGAGGATTTACGTGCCGATGCTGGGTTCTGTTTTCATGATGTTTCGAGTGTCGACGCTGGACACTCAGGTTCCATGATTTTGATGTGTTGCGAGGGACACACGTTGATTTATATCCTCATACTTTCATGCATTTGCTTTATGATATTTACATGCATGATGTTTTTGTGTCATTGGTTGACCCGTGGATGAGATCCATATGCGTACAGGCATTGATTACATAGTTGGATGATATCCACATACTTATAAACTTCATGATATAGTTGGCACTGATTTCATGTTGATTACATTGATCACACCTCATGTTTACGATAGGTTTCTACCTAAAGCACTGACACGAGCACTTGGTATTACACTTATGTTTAGATGTTTACCCTTGCCACCATATCATGATTCAAAGGCTATCTTATTGAGGATATATACTACTGATTATTTTGACATAGGTTTTGTTGGGGTAAAAGTTTACACCCCGGTTGACCATGTCAACCCCAAGCCCAGGTCAAGTGAGCCAATGCCCGGAGCGAGCCCGAACATGAAGCGGCCGGCCTCCCCCCATGCTAAAATATAAATTTTGTAATAAATAATTTTGTTGTAATTCTTGTATTTTTATTTTATGAATAAATGTAAGAAAATGGGCATAAAGCCAAATTTTTGTAAAGCCCATGGCTTATGTGCAAAAAGAAATGGCACATGAGCCATGGGCTAGGCAAAATACCATTTTGTGAAGCCCAAGGGGCTATGTTTAAAGTGTATAGCCTTTAAAGGCAAGGATAATGAAAATATCACAACAACTTTTTCTCTCTCCAAAAAAAATTTTGATCTGAGATCTTTCTCCTTCCTCAAGGTTCTAAAACCTTCTTCTTTCTTTTGAATTAAATCAAGAGTTTTACTCTTTCTTTTTCAAAACTAAATAGTTTTTCACCACAGAACCCAAAAAGGGGAACTTGGATCTACCATTAGATTTTAAAAAGGAGAGATTTTTAAAATCTCACACTTCTTGATCTTCAAGATCCGGCAAACAAAGAAAGAAAAAGGAGACCCATCTTCAGAAACACCACTTTGGGGAAGAACTAGGGCTCAAGGTGAGAAGCCCTTCATCAGCTTCAAAACAGCTTCGGAGTTTAACTCTACTCTAATTTCCCTTTCGGGAGTTATTGGGGCTAAAAGCCCCCTTTTTTCTTGTCGGCGCCCGAGCGCCTTGCACTCGAGCTCCCAGCGCCCATGTGCCGACACGTGGCGCTCTAGCGCTCGAGCGCCCAGCACCCACGTTCCGACACGTGGCGCTCTAGCGCTCGAGCGTCCAGCGCCCACGTGCCAACACGTGGCGCTCGAGCGCCCAGCGCCCACGTGCCGACACATGGTGCGCCGGCGCTCGAACGCCACGCGTCGACACGTGGCATGCTCAAGCGCCCAGCGCTCAAGCGCCAAGCGCCCACGTGCCGACAGGTGGTGCACTAGCGCTCAAGCGCCCAGCACTCAAGCGCCAAGCGCCCACGTGTCGACACGTGATGAGCTAGCGCTTGAGCGCCTAGCGCTTAAGCGCCCAGCGTCCACGTGGCGCGCTAGCGCCTAAGCGCACAACACCTAAGCGCACAGCGCTCAAGGTGCTGGCCCCACGCATCCTTTGGGTGCTTTTTCTTCCTTTTTTTTATGTATACATGTATATATATATATAGATACACACATACTCTACAACACTGTCCCTCCCAAAAAAAATTTTGGGCCGGGGCGCTGCCCCGCACTCCGCAAGGGGGCTTCTATCCCCCTTGACCCCCATCCCGCTATCCGGGTAGCGGGACCCCCGTAAAAACTCTGCGTGGCTCCCGATGTATCCAAAAACCCCTTTCAAAACACAACACACGCACGCTGCACATTAAGTTCGCATGACCAGTTTAACCCGTTAATCGGAGGTTCTCTCGCTCCAAAGGCGAGGGGTAATTAACGGTAGCTTAATCCGCGACTG
Organism: Agapanthus africanus; assembly: GCA_030015575.1. Lineage (NCBI taxonomy): Eukaryota > Viridiplantae > Streptophyta > Magnoliopsida > Asparagales > Amaryllidaceae > Agapanthus > Agapanthus africanus. Next base: position 369,617,788 of record CM057337.1, on the reverse strand, counting down.
CCGGAGATTCGGATCCCCACAATCAATAAACCCCAGCCTACCCTAGGCAGGGGGAATCTATAGTACGCCTGACAAGCGCGCGTATTCCCATCTCAATGGGGTGACAAAAAACACCCTATAGATTCTGGCACGCCCGGTAGGACCAATCTCTCCTCCCATATTTCGGGTCGAACGTTTATGCGAACTCAATCAATATACATATGATTGCCTATACTGAAATGATGTTTTCTTTCCGTGCAACAATCAACTTTTGACGACAATGTCTCCCAAGACGAATTCAGCTTCCAACGTGACCCCGATCCCGTACGTGGTCAAGGTCAATGCTCGTGTGGTTCTCCCGGCAAGCCTCAGTCGACAGTGGGAGGAACTGCCCCGCCAGTTTGGCTCCGTCATCATCTACCCTGCCGGAAGCGCTCATCTGGCAGAAATCCCGGCAAAAAAGGTGGCCAAGCCGGTCTCAATGGGCAGGAGGCCGAATGTTGTGATCGCTAAGGCGCCACAACCAAAACTTAAGACAGCGCCTGAGCGACTCTCTGGTGCTCCAGCTGGGGGCAGTGCACCCGGTACAAAGCGCAACATCAAATGTTGCGGACGAGCTCAAGCGATGACTCCATCAAATGCACAATCGAGCGTATCTCCAAAATCCTCCATCGCCCGGTCTACGGCGTCTTCTCAAAGAGCCGAAGTCTGCCAGATGCTTAGTTCAGAAAAGTTAAGGCAGAAGCGTCTCAGGTATCGAGCCAACAAGAGGGCCAGGGCTTCGGCCAAGTGGAATCTTGTGAAGTTCCAAGAGCAGCGTTACTCTATGACGACGGCTGAGTTGGTCTTAAAATTCAGCAATTCCTTCAAACCTCTGAAATGGGTTCAGAAAAATGTCATGACCGCCAGAATCAAGAAGACAGCGGTCCGAACGTCGCTACAAAGTGACGTGTCCCGGCCCCAACAGAAAAAGTATGACACCGTCTCTTCAAGAGTCTATCAGGCGCTCTGTGCCGCATGAAAACAGTGGGGCAAACCCAGAAAAGAAGCGCCAGCACCATTCAAGAACCTGGTCAGGCCAGCCGCCTTCAATCGACTGCCCGCTACCGAAACAGGGGGTCAAGGCAGCGATCTATGAAATCAGCCACCGATAATAAAAAGACGGCTGGATATATTATCTATACGGTCTATATGGCAGGTGGGCGCCCCAGCGACAACCTTAGAAGCAAAAGCAAGGATGGGACCACCACATCCCAAGCCCAATCTGGCCTGAATGTGGTTGCCACTTCCCAAGAACAGCCGCCCCCGTTGGATGAAGAAAACCCTCTCGATGAGGATGATAGAAAGAAAGACCCCTCGGACCATGCAGAGTCAAGCTCGGACAGCGAAGAAGAGCCGACTTTCCGCCCCAGGACTGCGGAGCAAAAGCTGCTTCAAGAGCTTCGAAAACAGCTCAGGAGAAAAGATAAAGAGATGGCCAAGCTCTATTCGAAGATTGACGACTTAACGAACGTTGTGATGCAGCTTACGGCTCAAATTGCTCGAGCGCCTCCCAATCAAGCACAAGTCGCTAGTAATCAGCCGGGTGATGACAATCCGAAGCAGCCAATGCCTGTTCCTTTGGGTCCAAGACTGATCGAGCCGCACAAAAGCCGGCCACATTCCGCTTATGGGGACGCTTTGGCCCCAGATAGCACTATCCCGCTAACACAAGATCAGATAATGGACTTGGTCACCAGTAAAGTTAAAACATTGGTGGCTGAAGCTGAAGCTCAGAAAGAAATTGGCAGTAGTGGGAGGCCATATCCCGCACAGTACGATCTGATTGAGTTCCCGAGCGGCTACATCATTCCTAAGTTCGGAAGATTTGACGGAACAGGGAATGCAAATCAGCACGTCGCCCACTTCAAAGCATCGTGCGGAAATACAGGGGGCAATGACGCGCTCCTTCTTCGTCAGTTTATCAACAGCTTGACCGGCGTCGCCTTCGACTGGTACGCGAGTGTACCAGACGGGTCCGTCATTACCTTTGCCCAAATGGAGTCTCTGTTTCGGCAAAGGTTCATAAGTGTCAGTGATAAAATCTCCATTGCCGACCTTGTGAGGACCAAGCCGGGGAAAAATGAAAGCAACACCGACTTTATCGCCCCGATGGCGTAATCTCACAGTCAAGTGCGAACCGCCGCTGGAGCAGGACCAGTCTGTCTGCCTTCTCATTGGGAACCTCAGCAATTGGATGGTCCCGTTCTTGTGTACAGCAGGCCTCAAGACGTTTCAAGAGCTAACCAAGAAAGTCCAAATGCTAGAACGCTCGAAGCAAGAGTCTACCCCGGACTCTCAGAGAGACAAAACTTGGAAATGCAAGCGGGATGACACCCGTAGAAGCTGGAGTTCCAGCAGTACCAATGTCTTCAATGCGTCCGACAATGAATAAAAGCGAAGGGCAGGCGAATCCAAAACCAACCGGTCTCGAAGGCCAGTGCTGGGAGGAGAAGGGCCTTCCCTAGAGGCGAAAAAGAACAAGGTTTACTCTTTTAGAAAGGACAAGGTCCGCAAGATTTTTTAAGATGCCTTGAACAACGGCCTACAATTGCCGGAGTCAAAAAGACCCCAAGAAGCAAAAATGACCGACAATCCCCTGTATTGCCCGTACCACCGAGTAGTGAGCCATGTGATTAAGGATTGCTATATCTTCAAGGAATGGGTCGAGAAGAAGTACAAGGCTGGAGAGATCGAGCTGTCCAAAAGCGTGTTGGTGAACAATCAAGTTGCAACCACCAACTTTATACAGACAGAAGTTGAAGCCTTCTGGGAGCAGACAGCTGAACCTGCTACCCTGACAGATGAAACGGACCCACCGCAGCCTCCGTGGAGTACGCATATATCTAATAAGACGAAGAAGATGATAAAGCTACTTCGGAAAGAGCCCAGGAAGGAATGGGAAGGGCAGAAAAAGCCTACCATGCCAGCTGCCAATGCGGCTCCATCAGGCTCAAAATCCAAAAAGCTCAAGAAGAAGAAAAGTGCAGCTCAACGTGAAAAAGAGTCTGCAGGGAGGTCGACCATTCAGAAATATATCGATTCCCTCGAAGAATATGAACAAAGGGAAAGAACACTGATTCAATTGAAGGAGTTCTTCCCTGTACAAGCGGCTGAAATTCTGGAGGAGTTAGAAGAAGACTCCATTGCAGAGATCCCAGTAGTGACCTGCTATGCCATCCATCTTGGCAGCGACTCTGAGGAACAGCTCTGTTTTCTCGAAGAGGACGAGGAGCTCTCCACAAAGGCCAATCAAATCCAGCTCAGAAGCGGCAGGGCTCTACCGCCAAATCAGGGCAACGCCCTAAAAGGGAAGGAAAAACATGTGGCTAATGATGATGATGGCAGAGAACGGGCTGATGAAAACTCAAGTCCTTCCCCAGTAGACTATAATGTTTTGGCTCACCTCCGAAAGCTTCCGTCTCTCCTTAGCATCTAGGATTACTTGGTCCTATCTCAAGAGATAAGAGATGTTCTCATTCATGCTCTACAAACCTTGAGCGGTATCAGGCTCGCTTTGCGGAAATTAATATGAAAGAAACTCAGTACACTTTGCAAGCCGCCGCAGTCACGTTTAAGGATGAAGACTTGCTACTGGAAATGGCTGAGCATAATCGGCCGCTTTACGTGACCGGGTACAGCGACGGAGATCGGATTAATCGCATATTGATTGATCCGGGGTCCTCGGTGAACATCATGAACTTGCGGACACTGAAGAGTTTGTCAATGGACGTCCCATACCTGTCAAGGGAAACGATCGTCATTCAAGGTTTCAATCAAAACTGCCAGCAAGTTCTTGGGTCTATAGCTTTGCCAATCAAATTTGGGGATCTGTAACTTTAAGCTAAGATATACGCGATCGACGCCGACACGTCTTATAAGATTCTCTTGGGACGGCCGTGGCTCCATGATTACGGCATCGTTCCGTCAACTCTCCATCAATGCATGAAGTATACTAAAAATGGCGAAGAAAGACGCATTGACGGAGATATCCAGCCGTTCGGTGTGCATGAAGTCCGATATGAAGATTCTCGGTACTTCATGAACCACCAAAATGCTAAGCCACAACTGACTGAGGATAGACCGGCCCCAAGACTCAAAAGCAAATCTGCACCGGCTGTCACTTTCAAAAGTTAAAATGCCCAAGTGCTCCCGAATTTCGGTAGCGACACTGATGAGTCCGACGCTAGAAGTCCGTCCTTCCGTAAAACTCGCCCTCATTTCGGCAGCGATACAGACGAATCTGATGCTGAAGGCCCATCTAGCAGCAAAATCCGCTCTCATCTTGGCAGCGACACTGAAGAGTCGGAAGAAGAGGACCTGCCTTGCAGTAGCTGCGCAGATTGGACCCCCATGCCACAAGCGAAATTATGAGAGACCTTTGAAATTGCAGAAGGGCCCCTAGCTGTCACAAGGGTGCTAGAAAAGATATGCAAAGAGATCGATGCATTATCAGTCTCCATCGTGGACCAGCTGAAAACTTTCCATGTGCCCGGAAGGAAAAATGGACAGAAGGGCATCCTGTTTTATGGGTCAAATCCTGTTGTGCACCCGGACGATTTGTTTGTCGCGTGCCTTCCCTATGAGAGAGGCATAAGAGCCGTCCTTAATCCCAGATACTATGCACCCGAGATGCGGGAATATTTCAAAAAGTGCGGATGCCGGTTATATCAAACGGTGTCCGAAGCAAAGTTTTATGAAGGGCTATGGCATCCGCCCCAGGTCCGAGCGCTCATCGATGGACGAATTCCAGATAGACGGGGCATAGATTTCATCCATCCAGAATCTAAGGCGTGCTTCATGATCCATATTGGTGAAGCCAGTGAAAGATCAAATGATGATGACGAGATAGCTGAACCAGAAGAAGCTCCTCAAGAACTCGAAGATGGCGGACAAGCAACCTTTGACGAGCTAACCGAGATTGACTTAGGAATGCCCAATAATCCAAGGCCGACATACATCAGCTCACTTTTATCAGAGGAAATGAAAGAGCAGATAATCGCCCTGTTGCATGAGTTCGTCGACTGCTTCGGTGGACGTACAAAGAAATGCCTGGCCTTTCCCCTGAAGTGGCCGTGCATAAGCTGGCTATATCTCCTGATGCTAAGCCAGTCAAACAAGCTCCTCGAAGAATGAGAAGGGAACTAGAAGAAAAGGTCATCGAGGAAACCAAGAAGCTCATCGATGCCGGCTTCATCAGGGAGGAGAAATATGCGGATTGGATCGCATGCATAGTCCAAGTGAAGAAGAAAAATGGGCAGATCCGAGTTTGTGTTGATTTCAGGGACCTCAACAAGGCATGTCCTAAAGAGGACTTCCCGCTACCGGTCATGGAAATGATGGTCGATGACACCTCAAATTACGAGTTGTTCACCGTTATGGATGGCTCGTCTGGATATAATCAGATCAAGATGTTGCCTGAGGATGAGAAACACACACCATTTCGTACCCCGATCGGAATATATTGCTACAAGGTGATGTCGTTCGGACTGAAGAACACAGGTGCTACATATCAAAGGGCAATGACTAATATCTTTGATGACCTAATTCATAAAGTCGTCGAATGCTATGTTGATGATCTGGTCGTCAAAACTAAAGCCAAGGCCGATCACATCCAAGATCTTAGGACCGTTCTCACCATACTGAGGGAATACGATCTGAAGATGAATCCTATGAAGTGCACTTTCGGCGTGTCATCGGGAAAATTCCTGGGCTTTATAGTCCGACATCAGGGGATCGAAGTTGACCCATCCAAGATAAAGGCCATCATGGAGATGCCCCCTCCGAAGAGTCTGAAGCAGCTATGAGCTTTTCAAGGCAAGCTTGCTTATATACGGAGGTTTATCTCAAATTTATCGGGAAGATGTAGGCCCTTCTCAAAGCTCATGAAGAAAGGAGCTCCTTTTATCTGGGATGCCGAATGTCAAGCAGCGTTCGAAAGCATCAAACAATACTTGTTGCACCCTCCAGTGCTGGCCGCTCCCATTCTAAATAAACCGCTAATTCTCTACACTACCGTGCTAGATGAGTCACTCGGTGCACTCCTTGACCAGAATAACGAGGAGGGAAAAGAAAATGCGCTCTACTACCTCAGTCGAATTCTAGTCGGGGCAGAACACAACTATTACCCAATCGAAAAGCAATGCCTGGCTCTGATATTTGCAGCAAAGAAGCTGAGGCACAATCTGCTCCCTCATCGGGTTATGTTGATCTCCAAGGTCGACCCGCTCAAACACTTGATGACCAAAGCAAGCCTAGCCGGCAGAATGGCAAGATGGGCTGTCATGCTACTTGAATTTGACATAGTTTATACTCCTCAGAAAGCAGTGAAAGGGCAATCTCTTGAAGACTTCCTCGCCGCTCATCCTATACCAGAAGGGTCGCCGCTAAATTGTGAGTTACCCGACGAACAAGTGCTGGACCTCGAGGAAGATGAGCCATGGTGGGAGCTCTACTTCGATGGAGCCTCATCAATAAGGATCACCAGCAAATCAAGTATCTCAGAGATAAAAGCAGGGATAGGGTTGGTGTTCATCACGCCATCAATGGGAACCCTACGGCGTTCTTTTGCTCTCACCGAGCCTCGCACAAACAACGAGGCTGAGTATGAAGCTCTGATAGCTGGTTTGGAACTCGCCATAGAAATGGAAATCCTTCGGCTACGGGTTTACGGTGACTCCCAGCTTGTCGTCAACCAAGTAAGCGGTGAATATAAGATATACAAACCTGAGTTAGCTCGGTACAGAAGTCGGGTGGTGGAACTCATGAAACGGTTCACTCACATTGAACTAACGAGATTCCCTAGAGCGTTGAACGGAAAGGTTGACGTACTCGCTCGCTTAGCCAAGGAGCTGGCTGATCCTGACATGGACGAAATTCTGATCACAGTCAGGAGCCGGAAAATTCTACCCCCAGTCTCTCTATGAGAAGAGGAAAGCGCGGAACAGAAGGGCAGTCCTGCCGAAGAAGCTTCGATCATCCAAGACGAGCCCGATTGGAGAGAACCCTTCATAAAGTACCTCCGATACGACAAGCTGCCCGAAGGAAAATCTGCAAGGATTCGGCTAAAGAAGAGTGCTCTCCAATACGTGTTTGTGAATGACACGCTGTACCACAGGTCATATGACCAACTCTGGCTCAGATGCCTGTCATCGGCCGAAGCCCAGAAATTCATGAAAGAAATTAACTCGGGCGTTTGCGGTGCTCACCAATCTGGCCCCAAGATGCAACTTCAAATTAAACGGCTTGGGTATTACTGGCCCACCATGATACGGGATTGCGGAGAGCATGCAAAGAAATGTTATATCTGCCAAATTCATGGTGATTTCATTCACAAGAACCCCAATCCGTTGCATCCTACGGTGGCGTCGTGGCCCTTCGAAGTCTGGGGAACCGATATAGTTGGTCCAATTGATCCTCCGTCATCCAAAGGCCACCGGTTCATACTGGCTGCAACAGACTACTTCTCCAGATGGGCTGAAGCTGTCACGCTAAAAGAAGTCAAGACAGAAGATATTTTGATGTTCTTCCGGCATAATATTCTATACCGCTTTGGTACACCAAGAAGAATCATTTCGGACAATGGGCCTTCATTCAAGAGCTTCAAAGTCTCAAGTTTCGCTACTCAACACAAGATAGACTGGAGATGTTCCTCCATCTATAATCCAAGAGCCAATGGGATAGCCGAAGCCTTCAATAAGACTCTATGCAAGCTCCTGAGAAAAAATGATTCAGCCAACAAGAGAGACTGGAATCTCAAGCTTCACGAGACGTTGTGGGCATATCGTACCATGAACCGTACTCCAACTCAGTCCACTCCATACTCATTGCTCTTCGGAGTGGAGGCGGTCCTCCCCCTCGAAGTCGAAGTTCCAAGATTAAGAATGGTCATTCAGCACAAGTTGACAGATGAGGAAAACGTGCTCCTTCGGCTTGAAGAGCTCGACGCCCTCGAAGAAAAGAGGCTCACGGTGCAACAAAATCTGGAGCTATACCTAGCCCAAATGTCTCGGGCCTATGACAAGATAACACGTCTCCGCGCTTTCAAGAAAGGTGAATTGGTGTTGGTGCTCAAAAGACCGATCATCCCCAATCGACATGCCAAGGGAAAATTCGAGCCAAACAGGGAAGGACCAAGAGTCATCGAGAAAGTGTTCGACGGAAGATCCTACCAACTAATAAGTGCCGTGGGAGAAAGGCCCATGTCACCCATCAATGGCCGATATCTCAAGAAATACTACATGTGAATGCTCTAAGTCGCAGGCGAATTGAGCACACCAGCCCTACGGTCTGGATCATACATCCTGCAAAACCGTACACAATCCACGGGCGTAGACAACCCCTATCTCTCCCAAATCCTACCCATGAGACAACTTTTAAAGTCCCACCAGTGGCAAAAAAAGAGAAGAAATAAAAAGCTATGTCCGCAAGCAAAACGGGCACGGATGAAAACCAGAAAGGGCTCCGTGAGTAAAAACAGCAGGACTACCGGCGAGTTTGTGAAAACCCGAAAGGGCGCAGACTCGTGAAAAGAGATGATGTTAGTGTATATGCCCTAGGGGCCATTATTGTATCATACTAGTTTGTATATTACTTAATGGAAGCTTGGGATATTCACATGTACATAACAGTCTTGCTAAACATGGTAGTATGCTACTTGGTTTTTCTATCTTAATATGTGAGTATACGTATTGATAGAGCTCTTAGGATCTTGCTTGACTACCAGCGTTGTGATGGCAGTCACACTAGTGGGGGATGGGTAGTCTACAAGCACATCCTTATTCAGGTCCCTAGTCGTAGGATTATCGAGACAGGGCATCGATACTCCGTAGTAGACTAGTGTGCACGCTTCTCATCCCAGTTGGGGAGATGGTCTGTCCCATAGCCGTCAGTACGTCGTACTGGAGATAGTATACAGGTGCTCGTTGGGTTACGGGTACACCGGACAGGACTCGCAGGGAACTGTTGGTTGGGTTTTTATACCAGTCGTCAGTTAACAGTTCCCAGGTGACATGAGTACAGCATAGTCCGCAGACTTGATACTGCTACTTCGCCTCGAGTGTGTCCCACTGTTCTTAGATTGCTACCCTACCACGGCTCAAGGGAGTCATGCAAACAGGTAGCAGTTGGGTGCAGTCCCGAGCACTTGGAGGCAGTGGCGGTTAGACAGGATTTGTCTCTCCCGGTATTGGGAGTTGATATCGCGCTGTGTCAGAGAGCCATTACGCAAAGTCCCTGGCCAGAGCAAGCGAGATTTACTGGTAGTTTCCAGTAGTTTCTCAGGGTGTAATGGGCTTCACTCCGACATGACTTATACCGCTATTAGGGGACTGACGCTTGTCGCCCCCTAGGCCCGATATGCGATAGTCTTAGAAGAACAGACCGGACTGTACGGAGATTGTCACATCAGGCTCAGTAGGAGTTCGGATGGGTTTCCTCATCGGCCTTCTTATCGACATCTACCTGGGGACCGTTACGTACAGCTAGTGCCGCTTGCGTTCTGTGGTTAAACCCACTGCCAGTGTAGTAGTCGAGTCATTAGAGTCCCACACAGAGATTTTCCCTGCCCCAGGCGAAACGATATAGAGTTCGTATGGTTTTACGACAAGGGTTCGGACGCATACGTGTGTTTACGCACATACGACTTCCGGACAGTTTTTACTAGTCGGCTTTGGTTTAAGCCAGATTCTAGTATCGGGATATTGGATTTATACAGTCTAAAGTTTTCTCGTGTTTTCACGGATAGGAGGGGCGTTCTCGTAATTTCACGAGAAGCTTCTAGAAGATGGTGACTTGGGGGTTTAGGTGGTATATGCATTAAATGAGATTAGTGAGTCATTTGTGTGATTCATCCATGTTATTAATGCATTATAAATGCTTAATGACTCATGGAGATGAATCACCCATTTGTATTTATGAAGTATGGTTGTTAAATCCTATTTTCTATTTATTGGATAAATGATAATGCTTCATATATATCATGATACATCATTATCTCATTTTCATTCTCATGCTCACCTTCTCTCTCCTCATGCTCTTTCTCTTCAAACCCTAATCCTCCCCTCTCATGTGTTGAGATCAAGGATTAGAATAGACTAATCACTCCATAATCCAACTCTATATCACCTAGGTTACTTAGATTAGAACTTTAAGAAACCTAGTTACCTCTAGTTTGAGGTGAAGCTTGAAGCAAAGCTCTCGGGTGGATCGTCTACTACTTGGAGAAGGCCGAGGAAGAGGTTGAGAATGTAAAGACGAAGGACACGGTTCATTTGGTATAATCACTTCACATAGTAGTTTAGAACTTCTATGATAGTTATTAGTTATCGTTTAGCACCGATTCTTGCGGTTAGTCGATGTTTAAGCAATGAACAAGATCGTTTTTCATATTTCCGCCTCCCCGCAAGTCATGGGGTGTTGCACATCGACTTACAGTGGTATCAGAGCCTCGCTAAACAATAATTAACTCATTAGCAAAGTTGTATGAATTTCGAACGTAAAACGAACCGGAAAACACATCGATATCACATAGTTTCTGTCGATTTTAAAACGGGCTCTAAAAAATTTTCAGGTTGCTGCAGAATAACCTACAGCGAATTATAAGAACACTGGAGAAAAATGGGTTTGTGAATCGGCCATACGACAGCGGAACCGCGGCCGATCCCACCGATCCGCCGCGGATCCGCGGCCGAGTTGGGGCCGATTCGACCCAGTTTGCTCCAGTTATTCTTCTGTGATATTTTTGTATTTTCTGGAATGTTTATTTTCTGGTCAAGTCTCAGGTGCATAGAGAAGCTTTGGGAGTAGAATCTGATATGTTTGCACGATCGAAATTATACGATGTTTGCTAATTTGATTACATCTGTGACTGTATAATGTGTTCGTAAACCTCCCCTAACTGCTAGTATGTCGGTTGGCAGGGTGTTGCACATTTCTGTAATGGATTTAACTATTTGTGTTTATGAACTGTATTGGACTGTTGTGGTGATTAGCCGGGGTTTAGTAATGGGTTATTATTTTAATTCATTCAATGTAAATGTAATATGTCGTAATATTATTTTGCGGGGCGCATCCAGGTTGCTGTTGTAGCCACCGTTGTATTATTTCATTTTACTGTTTTTGCTCCTAGGACAGACCCAAGGTGGGGTATACAAACTACCGGGTACTTTGAAGTATTTAGTGGCCTACTCACTTTGTTGAGGGAGACCGCTTCACTTCGGGTACTTGGCGGGCAGTTTGCCGTACCCGTAGGGGTCTAGGGTGGGGTAATTGCTATTCATCACAACTGTGTAATCCGTCTTTTGTTGCAGCTCTAAGCAGACGTGGATTGCTTGTATATCCAATAATGTTCATCTGAGATCCGGAATGCCTAGTATTGCGTCTGACTAATGTACAATATCTATATATGATAGCTATTTAGACGTCACTTATGTTGTACATCCGCGCTAGCCCAGCCCCCGCTCTGTCGTTAGTTAAGTAACCTAACGAGTGATGACGGGACCCAGAGGTGAATGCGGATGGCATAAGAGGACGTTGTATTTTCGTTGTTATCTGCAATGATAGGTTAATGATGGGACGCATTATTATTAATGCAAAGAAAATAAACCAAAGTTTAATCATTGGAACAATTTAAAAGAAACCACTCGGTTATTTTTAAAACAGAAGATATTTTTTAATTACGGAGCTTTAACCACTCCTTTTAAAAGCTATCAGGTTCCTTCGGTTATATCAGGTTCACTACGTTCAAGGTTTCGCCAAAGCCATTCGTAGCACTCCGTCATTTCATTTAGGTATTCAGTAGTATTCAAGCTATGTATTTTGGCCAAAGTCAAGGCATAGTGTTTGGTAGCTGCTGGGTATTCATTTGTTGCATAGATAGATGAGTTAGTTTGGGACAGTCATGTTATCAATTGACCAAAGTCAGGGGTATGTACGGATTGGTTCAAATTGACAAGATAATGACGGGTAGAACTTGACATGTGACTTATGACATTTTGACCAAAGCCAAGGTCATAAGAGCATGGGGCAAAAAATATATATATATATTGGGAATTTCTAAAGAAACTGAAATTTGCAAAGAGATGCATCCCATTTGGAGTTTGATGAATGTTGGTAGGATTCCTTCAGCATTATCAGACGATGATATTTGGATCCCGATCTTACTGTGAGTATTTGCTACTTATCAGGATATTCGTCACTTAACGATCAATGCTATAAACCAAGTAGGTGTCTAGAAAGGTGTCAGCGGGGCTACGCCCCCAGAGAAAAGAGGTTATTTAATTAAGGAACTTCGCGAAAGCGTTAGAAAACATCCCTCGAAGTATCGACACTGGCCTGGCAGAACGGTTAAGCAAGTATTGTACGGTGAGAATAGTCCTGGCTAATTCTTCTTTTATGGTTTGGGGAAGGATTCGAAAAACAGTGGGAGCCATCCAGTTTAGATACTCTAAACTTGCAAGAGCATCATGCTAAAGTGTTTTCTTCTCTCTCTCCTAATTGCAGCGACCCTGAAAATGACTGGACTTAAGTTACTTTTAGAGAAAAATATACTGACAGGGCCAAACTATAAAGATTGGCTGTGGAATGTCAAAATGGCTTTCACCTATGACAAATTGGGGTACGTCCTCACCACTAAGGCACCTGCAGTCCCAGGTCCCAAATCCAGTAATGCGGATAAGGAAATCCGCAAAACCTGGGAGTATGATTGCGCGAAGGCCAAGTGCATCGTGCTTGCCTCGATGAACAATGAACATCAGAGGAGGCATGAGGATATGGAACTAGATGCCATATTTCTCCATACAAAGGAACTTTATGGAGAGCAATCTCGTATAGCAAGATACGAGACCTCAAAGAACTTGTTTCGAGCGAGGTTGGCCGTCGGATCATCGGTAGGAGAACATGTCCTAAAGATGATAGGCTATATTGAAGAGCTCGCAGACCTTGGGACGACTTCGGATAATGAGCTCTATACAGACCTTATTCTCCAGTCCCTTCCTTCCACCTACGCCCAGTTTATTCTGAACTTCAACATTCAAAGAAAAGAAGTTGAACTTCTGGAACTCCTTAACATGTTGAGGAATGCAGAGGGCACCTTGCAGAAAGCAAGGGAAATACCCGCTATGTTTGTTAGCGGTGCTTCTTCTTCCGGGTCCAAGGCAAGGGCCAAAGGAAGGAAGAAGAAGGCCGCCACCAAACCTAAAGGAGGTGTTAGTAAAGTGGGAGGGAAGGGAAAGAAAACGATTGCAGTGCCAGTAGTGGCCCAGGATGAGTGCTTCCATTGTCACAGGAGAGGGCACTGGAAGAAGGATTGCAAGGCGTGGAACGCCAAGAACCAGGGACCGAAGTAAGCTGTGGTTTCGACATCAGGTGTGTTTGTATTTGAGAATAGTTTGTCAATCAACTCTACTTCCTCGGTATTGGATACCGGATCAGGATCTCATATATGCAATTCATTGCAGGCACTGAGAAACCGTAGAGTGCTGAAGGAACGTGATATGACCCTAAAGGTTGCTAACGGAGCTAGCGTGGCAGCTGTGTCCGTCGGGGATTATCACTTGGGATTGATGAGTGGACATATTTTGGTTTTACATAACTGTTTTTATGTACCTAGTTAAAAGTGTAATATCATATCAGTTTCCTTGTTATCAAATAAAGGTTATGATTTCACGTTTGTAAGCGATGTTGTTAACATCCACCTTAATCATGGTTTGATTGGGTCCTGTACACTAAATAACGGTATATATGTCTTAAACCAACTCCAGATTTTCAATGTCCAGAACACACTAAAAAGAAAGTCTCCAGATTTAAATAAGGCTTTCTTATGGCATTGTAGACTAGGTCACATCAATGAGACAAGGTTAACTAAGTTACATAGAGAAGGATATTTGGACTCGTTCGAATATCAAACTTATGCCACTTGTGAATCGTGTATCAGAAAAAAGATGACAAAGACTCCATTCACTAGACATGGAGTAAGATCGAGCGAGCTCTTAGGACTCGTACACAGCGATGTAGGCGGTCCAATGTCTACACATGCAAGAGGTGGTTTTTCCTATTTCATTACTTTTACGGATGATTATTCAAGGTACGGATTCATTTATCTGATGAAACATAAATCCGAGTCTTTTGAAAAATTCCAGGAGTATAAGAATGAAGTAGAAAACCAAACCGGCAAAATTATCAAGACACTAAGATCTGATCGAGGTGGTGAATACTTAAGTGCCGAGTACCTAGGTTACCTAAAAGAGAAAGGAATTCTCTCTCAGCTTACTCCTCCATACACTCCACAGCATAATGGTGTATCAGAGAGACGGAATCGAACTCTATTGGATATGGTACGATCCATGATGAGTAATGCTGAGTTACCGCGATCTTTCTGGGGTTATGCGCTAGAATCAGCGGCATATCTTCTGAACAGGGCTCCCACCAAGACTGTTCCTACCACTCCATATCAGATGTGGAGTGGGAAGAAACCCCATCTTCAGCATCTGAAGATATGGGGATGTCCAGCTTTTGTTAAAAATCAGCATGTGGACAAGCTCGAGGCACGCTCAGTGAAATGTCAGTTTGTGGGATATCCAAAGAACTCCAAGGGATATTATTTCTATTACGCAGAGGAACAGAAGGTTTTTGTTTCTCGTAATGCCCATTTTCTAGAACAGCAGTTTTTAGAAAAGGAAATAAGTGGGAGCGAAATAGAACTGGAAGAAATTCCAGAACCACAAACTACTACTGAAAGTTTGGTAGAACCAGAAGTTCAAGAAGAACATGACATTCCCGCACCCTTCCGCAGGAGTAGTAAGCCGTCTCATCCGCCTGAGAGATACTACGGTTTTCTCATAGATGGGGATAGAGAGGATTACATCATTGATGATGATGAACCTACTAGCTTCCAGCAGGCCATCCAGAGCGGCGACTCGGTACGATGGCTAGATGCAATGCGGACCGAAATGGAGTCAATGTACAGCAACAAAGTATGGACTTTGGACTTTGCTCCAGATGGGGTAAAACCCATAGGATGCAAATGGATCTTCAAGAAAAAGGTTGGTGTAGATGGACAGGTGGAAACCTATAAGGCTAGACTTGTTGCAAAGGATTTTCATCAAAGACCTGGTTTGGACTATGACTAAACTTTTTCTCCAGTGGCTATGCTCAAATCCATTCGGGTCCTTCTTGCTATTGCTGCCTTCCATGATTATGAAATCTGGCAGATGGACGTAAAGACGGCTTTTCTGAATGGTAATTTAGAAGAGTGCGTCTATATGGATCAGCCAGATGGTTTCAATCAGAGTGGGAGCAGTGATAGAGTATGCAAGTTACTTAAGTCGATTTATGGACTAAAGCAAGCATCGCAGAGTTGGAACATCTGTTTTGATGAAACAGTCAAAGAATATGACTTTATCAAAAATCCAGATGAACCATGTATATATAGTAAAGTTGTGGCCAGAAGTGTCATATTCCTCGTCCTGTACGTGGATGACATTCTATTGATAGGAAATGACATTCCTATGCTACAATCTGTTAAAGGATTCTTGTCACACAGGTTCTCTATAAAAGACCTGGGTGATGCCTCTTACATTCTGGGGATCCGGATCTATCCTGATAGATCCAAGAGGATGTTGGGACTTTCGCAGTCCAGGTATATCAACACTATACTGAAAAGATTCAGTATGGAAGATTCTAAGCGCGGTAATCTACCGGCTTGTCACGGAATCACTCTCTCCAAAGAGATGTCTCCCAAGACTGATTTGGAAAGGGAACGCATGTCTATTATACCCTATAGGCTCTATAATGTATGCGATGTTGTGCACCAGACTAGATGTAGCTTACGCACTGAGCGTGGTAAGCCGGTATCAGTCAGACCCAGGGGAGAATCACTGGATAGCAGTGAAGAACATTCTCAAGTACTTGAGAAGGACTAAGGAGATGTTCTTGGTTTACGGCGGAAAAGACCTCAAGTTAGAGGCCTTTGCTGATTCTGGCTTCCAGAGTGATAAGGACGATTCCAAGTCCATGTCGGGTTATGTCTTTACCCTCAATGGAGGGGCGGTGTGCTGGAAGAGCTCCAAGCAGGACACCGTTGCTGACTCGACGATGGAAGCGGAGTATATTGCTGCTTGCGATGCTGTAAAAGAAGCAGTCTGGATGAAGAAGTTCCTAACAGAACTTCAGGTGGTTCCTACCATAGTAGATCCAATACCTCTGTATTGCGACAACAACGGAGCTATAGCTTTAGCGAAGGAACCAAGGTCCCATCAGAAGTCCAGACACATCTTAAGGCGGTATCACCTGATCAGGGAGATAATTGATCCTCGGGAGATCGAGGTTCGGAGAGTTGCTTCTGAAGAGAACATTGCTGATCCATTCACGAAGGCCCTACCTCAGATTCAGTTCAAGAGGCTACTCGAGATCATCGGTCTTCGATACGCCAGTATATAGCCCTAGTGCAAGTGGTGTTAGTTATATGTATGCCCTAGAGGCCATTACTATACATATGATATATATTGTAGTGGATGCTTGGACATATATAGGGAGGACTTTCTTGCTCGACATGATAGTATGCTATCTGGTTGCTCTTTACCTTAACGTGTACACTGATTGTCTCTCTGTTACATGTTGGTAAAGCCCTTTGGATGTGTACTTGACTACCTGAACTATGATGCAGATCATACTAGTGGGGACATGGTAGTCCATAAGTACATCCTTCAAGGTCCCTAGTCGTGAGTGTATCGAGAAAGAGCATCGATATACCAGTGTAGACTAGCGTATACCTTCTCGACCCATACAGATGGGCGATGGATGATCCCATATCCATTGGTGTTTGACATCAGAGATGATATACGGGTGCTCAGTGGAGACTGGGTACACTGGACGGACTCGCCGAGAACTCCCAGATGGTATTATACCTTACGTCAGATGGCAGTTCTCTGGTGACACTGGTACAGAGTAGTCTGTTGACCCGAGATCGTCATAGAGTCTTGTGTGATTCCCACTGTGCTTTGATTTCCACCTTACCACGTCCAAGAGGGCGTGCAAAACGGTGGTTTTTGGGTACAGTCCCGAATCACATGGAGGCAATGAGCGATAGGAAGGGATTCGTCTCTCCCGGTATAGGGAGTTGATGTTGCGCTGTGTTCGATCGGCTATAACCAGCAATCCTTGGCCAGGGTTGCTGAGATTTACTTGTAAGTGTTACCAGTAGTTTCTCGAACTGTTATAGACCTCATATCGACACGACTTATCGAGCTATTGGGGTTTGATGTTTACCACCCTTAGGCGAGATATGCGACATATCAGACGACGAGACCGGACTGTACGGTAAGTGTTTCTGGTTGGATTCACAGGAGTGTGAGCGGGATTGCTCGTTGATCTTCTGATCGCTCAATACCCGGGTGGCCGTTACGTTTAGCAGACCGCTTGCGGCTTGTGGGTGTTTGATATGATCATCACCTGCTGCCGGCGTATTGACGAGTCTTTAGAATCCTACACAGAGGTTTCCTGGCTCAAGCGAAATGAAATAGGAGCGCATATGAGATATGTGCGAGACCAAGAATAATACCAGTATGTGATACTGGATTCTATTCTCGCGATTTGTATCATTGGACGGTTATATGTGATATAGCCGGGTTACCGAATCAAGTGTTGATTCGATACATTGATACACTTGATATTAGTCGGTTATATGCGATATGACCGGATCATTAAATCAAATGTTGATTTAATGATTTAATGTATAATTTTATATTTGATATATTATTTTACATTAACTAGTATTTGTTCACTTAAGATTATTTTCTCACTTGAATGTGCACATTGTATATATGATATAGTTTTGTGCACTAGTTTGTATCATGTTTGATGATACATACAAACTTGGGTGTGTGCTATACAACATGTTTAGTTAATGGTTAGGGTTTTATTTGCCTTATTTATTTATTTCATTTATTTATTTTTGGCAAGAAACAAAAATAAAATGGTGGTGGCTTTTCTTTGTTTTATTCTTGAAGATTCATGAAGCTTCAACCATTTTGTTTTATTCTTAACCCAACCATTAACCTAAACTCTAGTTTATTCTCTACATGAGTTAGCCTCACCCATGGTTAAATTATGATAAGATCACTTGATTTATTATTATTCAATAATTCTTTTTCTTTCTTCATCTTCTTCATGAAGAGAAGAAACCATTGCTAGATTTTTCCAAATGATGATTCCAAGTGAGAAATCCAAATCCAAAGTGAACCCACTTCCTATTTCTTCATCCTCTACCACTTGCCATGTAGTAGAGTGTGTTATCTTCACATGTTCCATGACCTAGTGAAGGTGGAGCTTGAGTTTGAGTCGTCTCGACGTAGATCATCTTCGGCATCGAAGTCGACGACCTAGCCCGATCATTTCTTAGACGAAACCATCGCTAGAGTCCGGGATCCGATGATCGCAGCGGAGGGACGTCATCTCGGAGCTAAAGAAGTGGAGGACTGGATCTACAAAGGCTGTAGCCCCTTTCACTTAGCACAAAAGCAGTTTAGTAGCTTGTAGTTTTGCCTAATTTCTAGTTAACGATCTTCATTAGGGTTTCTCGGCACCTGGAATTTTGAATTTGGCATGGTTGATGCCTTGTGGAACCTCTTGAGTGTTCCTAGGAACCCTACAGTGGTTTCAGAGCTACTGGGCATTGGATGTCGACCTATGGGGGGTTCTCACTGTGTGACAGTGTGGCGAAGTATAGGCTCTTACCCCCAGGGTTTCCCGAGACCGGAAGGTGTTCCGGCGGGTTGTAGTCCTCGCGAGGGGGAATGCGTAAAAAGTAGCCGCTGAGGGACCCGTTGGTGCCACGGCGACCCCATTGGATGGGGTTGCTGCCTGACCTACAGTAGTATCAGAGCCTAGCTAGAGCCTTAGGCGATGAGTAGACGAAGTTAGAAACCCGATCGAACCCCGAAACCCTAAAAATAACCCTTCTCTGTACATTTTTCAAAACAGTGGATTTTTCCATATTAAAAATTCGCAGAAAATAGAACAGGAAATTCTAAGAATATTGGCAGAAAACGATACCCTAATTCTACTGTATCACCGCTGAACCGCGACATTAGCCTTTATTTGCGGCGGTTTCGCGGCCGTATGTACTGATTATGGTCTCGAGTTTCTACAGTTATGCCCGTTGCAGTTTCCTATGTTCTCTGGAAATTTTTAATCTGTACTCAAGAGTTGAGTTTTCTGGGTTATATTGGGAGTTCATAGATTCGATCGGATTGTCTAATTTTGTCTATGTGTTTTTCCGGATAATTTAGAATATGTTCAAAAGTTCGACTGGATATAAATACCCATTTTTTCCCCTGCCGGGAAATTTCCAATTGTTGGATTTTTCCGTGGTTTAAGATCGTTCTAAG
Source organism: Agapanthus africanus (assembly GCA_030015575.1). NCBI lineage: Eukaryota > Viridiplantae > Streptophyta > Magnoliopsida > Asparagales > Amaryllidaceae > Agapanthus > Agapanthus africanus. The sequence continues at coordinate 369,598,385 of CM057337.1, read as the reverse complement.
TAGTGCAAGTAACGCGATGGACCCTCTAGAAGACAACAAACCTTAACTCGATTATGTGACCGTCTTGAACTGCTCTTTGAACCTTAGGGTTTGGGGCAGTACGGCGTGCCACATGTGAGGCGTTGGCTTGACCCTGATACGGCTGGACCGTTGATACTGTGGCATGAAGTGGATGTTTTAAAACTTATTTCATGTGTTGGGCTGTTTCGGGAAAAACTTGGGTGTTTGACTGTTCGATCGGAAAGTTTAACATTTTCTATTTATCTGGAATGTGATACAATATTTGGAATCCACATGTAGTTATGAGATAACTGAATGAATGTTATAAACATAGCAGTTTAGTCTCACTTGATCGGTTGCCACGGAATTTTGATGCGATCAAAAGTCCGTCGCAATCACGTAGCGTACGCGGACACTCACCAGGTAAACTTAATAGGCAGCTATACCCCATAGCCCCGACCAAGTAACTGTAGGAGAACTCCATCGCCGAAAGCATCCGTTCGGGTGCTCGCGGCAGCGGTGTTCCGCCTTAGTGCACTTCGTCGACGGTATCGGTGGTGTGGCCGTCTACTAAAGTTTGCGACGAGCATTCGGTCAGGATGCCGGGAATCTTGTTGAATTGCCCGACTAGATATTGAAAAGAGTTTTCGATAAATGAGACTAAAATGTGGGGTTTATAATTGTTAGGCATGTGATGTCTAAGGTATTCATTTGATTAGGCATGCGATGTCTAAAGAGTTTGCGGATTCCAACTGTTGTAGTTTTACACTTTCTTTTCTGCGACCGTAAGTGTAATATGTGATATCGCCGGTTTCGTTGCTATATGTCAACGACAATTGGGATGCGCATATTTACTTACGTTGATGACATGTGATGTTATGTGTTGCTGGATATGTTATATTGGATCGTCGCGTTTTGAATAGCCGAGGGTGTTTATGTGAGATGAGTGTTTTTCATTTTCATTCATGTAAAAACTTGTATGTAATATTCTTTTATTGGGGCACTTCCAGGTTGCGGAAGATGTCACCTTTTGTTTATTATTTACTTTTCCGCACTAGGATAGACCCAAGGATGAGAGCACAAGTAACCGGGTTCTGAAGTCCAGTGGGAGACCAACTCGAGGAGTCGAGTCCAGGTCTCCTAACTCTAGAATTGGTAGGGTTGCTTGCCGCTCTCGTAGGGGTCTAGGGGTGTGGGTTTGGCTATTCATCGCGACCGTGGAATCCGTGTTTTATACAGGCTCGTATTGAAAACACGGACGTCCTAGTATATCCAATATTTCATATGATTCTTCTGCTGCGATATCTGTGATGTGATCATTTGATATGTTGTGATAGATACTGTATATAGTATATATGATATATTATATAGACGTTACTCATGTTTTACACCCGCGCTAGCCCTGCCCCGCTTTGTCGTTAGTTACCTAACTTAACGGTGCACGAGGGGACATCGAGGCGAATGCGGATGGAATAAGTGTACGTCGTATTTATCTGTGATGTTTAGGTATTTAAATGATGGGACTTCATTAATGTGATTAATGAAAGAAAAGAAACCTAAAGATGTTGTGGAATCGAATTTCAAAAATAAAATAGGTAGCTACAGTTCTTGCTTTGCACAGCGGTATATATGATATATCCTGCACCTTATTCGATGAGGAAAGGGCCGACGATCCCTTCACCAGGAGTGACCCTGTCACGACCCGAAAGAACGGAACATGACCGGCACTTAAAGTACGAATGTCTCGAGGCGTACGTAATCTAAGTAAACCGAAAACCTAGAAATCCAAACCAAGAAAAGTAGTAGAGTGCAGGAAAAACCAACTTAAAGCAAGTAGTTTCAAAAGCATAAGCCGAATTGTGCGGTTTTTAAAACATCAAAAATTTACTGAAAATTTCGGCAGAGTCTCCTTTGCAAATACTGGCCCCCAAACGGGATACAACATGAATAGTATACGAAATCAAGAAAAAGGCATCCCCAAGCGGGAGCTAGCTCTTCGTCAATCGACGGTCACAACCACACAAACAATATAATATACAACGCCAAGGGCGAGGATCAAAACTCAAAAGGAAACTCAAAACCACCAGAAATATAACGAGCGACTCTAAGGTCGAAAGAATAAACAACACTGGTCTCTAACTCAATAAATAGATGTTTGGTTGATGGAATTTACTAGATACAACTGAATAATATAATACAAGGTAAATAATGGGGGTATGATACAAGTAAACCCACCTACTAGAAAATCACCCGAATGAAACTATGCCCGCAAAGCCGTAATGAACCTGTACGGCAACCTGCAAGAAACTGGGGCACAACGGGGGTGAGATGCCAACTCGTGAATAGAAAAACATCTACGCACAGAAATCGCATAAATAACGCAATCCTAGGTCAATGATCATAATATATCCTCAAATATATGTATAACAGGCAGCCTATGACAATGTCTAGGGTAATATCTAACCCGAGTGTAAACTCATGTGCCCGTGTCAATGCCTCAGGTAGCAATATATCATATGAATGAGGTATGAATGCATGAAACAGAATACATGTAAATGAAGAAACTGTTTTCATAAATTAGTGAGATTTCCTTCGTATTTTTAAACTGAGGTATTATAAATGAAATCAGCATCAACAGTGTCTAGCATCGACACAAAACATAAATCTCACTGTCTCGAAATATCAATGTCTCAATCTCAATATCTAGGGCGCCGTCAGTCCAGACCGGCCCCTACCATCCATCTCAAGACCACGACGGTATCCTCCGGATATCCGACGCGTCGGGTAATATCACCGGTAGGTAGTGCTCCCCAGCCAGGCTCAACGTCAACACCACATTCCTCTTGCCCCGGGATACCATACCGGGCCCACCATGTACCCGTGACGGTTCCTCCACTCCTCGACACGGATCTCCAAAACCACAGCAAACTCATGGTGGACGACACTTTACATCACTAGAAAACCGCAACATTTTATATTTTAAAAGATCATAAGTTGTAAATTTTGCGGCTTTCCCCGAAATCCAGAAATATCATAAATCTCAAGAAATCATCACAAGTGCATATGTCAATGATAATGAACTAGGCATGAACAACTGGATAACAGTATGCATGAAGTGGTAGGTAATAACTACAATGTCTAATATGGCATGTAAGGGAAGTACACTAATATCATGTCAACACTACTAGCTAACAATCTAAGTCAAGCAATTATATCCTCTAAAGTGTACGTGACATGGCAATTACCGATGAAGATGTGTATGAGCCGGCAAGTAGGTGTACGTGGTACATACGCATCATCGGTAATGGTGCTGGTGTCCTAACAGCATGATATCAATAATGGAATATGCAGCAAAATAAATATGCGAGGCAGAGCGAACAGCAATAGTGTGCGGGAGCTGAATACTAGACACAACGATAACTAATCTGCAATAATCTAATATAAGTCCTACGAATGGTGCCTTTTGAAATAACACGAATCATGGGGTTTTGAAAATAGGGGCTACGGTGTTTTTTTTTATGAAAAGATACGTCGTTTTTGAAATATCCATAGATTCCCTTGAGCTGTCTTTAAAAATGCCCATGATTCGTTAGTTTTTGAAATAGGTAAGAAGTCTAATCTAATCTAACAACTACACTAAACTATACGGCTGAACTAACAAGCTGAACTACAGGTAAGGAAACCGCCTATCATCTGAGTCGATACATATACATACCTGTATATGTATAGTCGGTGATCCCGCCTCAATAATATCATATCCGATACCATATCTATAATCAGGCATCCCAAGTCAAGAGTGCGGATCAATCATCAATATAGCCCGTACGTAAATCCGTCGTACGGCATCCCAATCTGGGTACGGGTCAATATCACATTCATCATACTATTCACCTGGTATCCTCTTTATCAAATATCATGATCGGGGTACTGATCTACGTCTAGTACCATACTGATACCATCTATGTATGCATGCATGTATGTGAAACACTACGTCAAGGACCCGCTACAACATCATGTCGTATCTCAAATACGAACCCTGCTATATCACCGATCTCACGGCCTCAAATCAAATCTCATCGACTCATCATAAATCCCAAGTACTATCATCCTCAATCCGTATGTGAACACATAGTCCCATACCCATGTGAACACATAACTATAAAGAATCCCATGAGCACATATCAATAGGAATGTATGCAAGTATGTATGTGTGTATGTGTGTGTAACACTACCCTAGGGTTCGCAACACTAAAAATAGTCCAACACACCAAGTATCTATATCATCGATAATATCAAACAAATTATAGTCAAAATATATATATATGTGTGTATACGTTCGTATACATCACTACGAACTGCGGGGGTGCTATACGCCATCCACCCGACTTCTCCCCGTAGATATAAATCTACTCACCTGGTCCTCGCTCGCCGGTGCCGACATCGCCACGCGCTTGCTTGTCGTCTCGAAGTCCACGTGGGGGTACCTACATATCATAACGCACCATATCGCATTAAAACTAAATTCGAGATCGAAACGGCATACGACAATCAAATCGGCACGCGTATCACGCATAGGTCCAAACCTATCGCCTACGCATGCAAGAATAGTAAAACCAACCCTCGATGTCGATGTACAAACGTCAAACCATCGAGAAAAATCCAATCACACTCATTTGCACATTCACGAACACTAATTTTAATATAAACTAGGTTAAAACTCACAAAAACCCCATTTTCACTTAAAAAGTCATTTTTCCGAAAATCTAGCAAGCACAATTCGTCGTTTTTGTACAAAACATGATGTTTAAATGAAAGTAGCAGCCAATATACTTATTAAATATCTTAAATAAGTCATAGAAAAATTTCTGGAATTTAATCTCATTAAATTCCAAAAACCCTAATATTCTAGTTTACAAAATACCCTTTTTACAATTTCATAGCAAAAATGCACAAACTACGATTTAGGTTGGATTTCCATGAACTAAAGTGTTAAACTACATTTTATAATGTTAATAAAGTCATAAAATTCTTAGTTAGATTTTAAATCACCCATTTGCAACTAAAAACTAAAACCTAGTTTGCTTAAATAACTAAATTTGGACTTTTAGATGCAACAATTTACAAATTATCTTCTAGATTAGGTTTAACATGTCTTAACATGCTAACTACACCATGCAACCTTAAACAAGTGACAACAACCCTATTGAATTTTAAACCCTAACTTTTCAATTCAAACTTCTTCTCTTTAGATTTCCAAACTTGCAATTAAACCATATTTAAGCACCTAATAAGATACATTAAGGAATTTAACCCAACAATTGAACAATAGGTTAGGATTTATACCTTAAAACCATCATGAGATCAACATGAAACTAGACCTCCAAATTGAAATCTTTGCACCAAGATCCATGCTTAAAGAGATAAGAGCAAATGGGTAGGGCTTTGATTTGCATTTTAGCTTTGATTTTTGATGGAAATGGGTGAATTTTTTGATGGAAAATGAGAGGAGAAGAGGGAGGGAGGGGCTGCTGTTGGGGGGCTGAGGATTTCGGCCAGAAATGGGAGTGAGGAGAGAGAGGGAGGTAGAGAAAATGGTGGGGGACAAAGTCAAGGTCAAAGCAAGTCAAAAGTCTAACTACTTTATCCATTTTCTATTCTTTTCTTCATTTCCTTTTTCCTTTGCAAACCAAGTGGGGAAAAAGTGAGGGCTGCTGAATTCAGCCATGGGGGGAGTAAGTGGGGGTGTGTGGGTGTGGGTACGGGTGTGGGGTGATGAAAAATGATAAATACAATACCCCAAACATCCATTTACGCTAAAAAAAAAACCTTTTTTCTTCAATAATTTCCAAACCGTTTTGGCAAATGTTTTCATTCCAAAAACCACATGATAAAATTTTATTTAATGTTTTATGATGCACAAAATTTGTTTCAACTCATTCCAATTTGTAATTTTCCCTAATTAAATGTATTAGTGACGGCTTAAAATAATAATAAAATAATAATTTTTTCAGAAAATTTGAAATTTCACCAGCGGCTCAATAAACACCAAATAATAGCAATTACATAGCTAGAATATGTATATTTAATTTTTATAATAAGATATTTGTATTTTGACTTTTTACAGAAAACCCCCTTATTTTACCGTTTTTTCGAAATTTCACCGAAACGATTTTCAAAACGTTACAATCTTCCCCCCTTAAAGAAATTCGGTCCCCGAATTTAAATTCAAACTCCCCCAAATACTAAAACATCTAAGAAAATCCATCAAGTCGTCGGGGCTCCGAAATTGTAAATACCTAAAACAAATCGTAGTGCAACGCATGCGCTTGAAAAATGAGCATATAACTCAAATCAAAACTCCGTCAAGCATCCCGCAATCATCGGAGTCATGGAGAAGACATCAATACCAAATCCAAATCAAAACCAATATGACATAACTCGAAACTATACATGTAAATATCGAATCTATATATGTAAGTATCTGAAGGAAATGCATGCCAAATCTCTTTATGTCGCTGTGCACGCGTATAACACTGCACAGTGGCGGACGTCTAACATAAGGAAATAACTATATGCATATATACCTTTGTTTGAAATGTACGTTCCGCCGTTTTGGAAACAATTTAGAAGGGTCTCCTTGTTTTAAACATTTCGTGTCATATCAGTCACGTAGGTAAATACTGAGGCTATAGCTCGCTTTTTTTTTTGGAAATCCCTTCAATAACTATCAATGCATGCAAAATATATTCAGGTACTGTCCTCGGACTAGTCCTGCTCAGTACGAAAACACATAGCAATATCATAAAAATGTACTGCTCTATACGAAATCAATCCCAAAATATGCACATGAATGCTACGTGCGTCTGGTGCGCACGGAAATCAAAATCCATGAATGTGCCATACATACGCACAGAAACAACATCTAAGTGGATCGGGTGTCTACGAAACATCTGTCGTAGGCAACATGTGTGTCTGACAGCAAAATCAGGTGCATCTGCCATGCACGAAAAAAATCTCGATTCAGTGCATCTGGTGTGCACCAAAATCACCCTTCAAAACATGCGCCCAACATGCGCGAAAATCCAAATCAGGTGCATCCATCGTGCACGAAATCATGAAATCCAATATCAAGCGTCGAACGTGCGCAAAATCAATCAGGTGCACAAGGTGCACAAAACAAATATCGAGTATCATCATCGAAATCGAAGTCCAGTGCATCTAAGTACACAAAAGGCGTATCACTGCACTGCAAGCATATATAAACTATACAGAGTGCAGGAACCAAATCGTGTGCGTGCATATGCACAAAATCAACTCAAATGTCTAAAACCGTAAAATCACAAATATGTGAAACTAAAGCACGAAAACGATATCAAGTGCAACACTGTGCAAAGATCGTAAATCCTCAATCATCAAAATTAAATCATACGAATAAATCACCCAAAACATCGGAATCAATAATGGCGGAATAATACCGCTCAAGTGCATCCTCTAAGAATCTCGGCCAACTGTCGTGGTCACTAGTGGGACGTCTCGTCGATGATCATGAACTCTGTCCTGCTGGCGTGCGTAACCATGACCACTCCTGGGTCAAGGTCTTCACTGTGAATTACCAATCTTTCGGTCCATCGGCTCATCGGCCCTGTCAGGTGTGCTAACGGGGACGATTCCGTTCTGGCACTCCTCTGGTCATCTCTTGGTCAATCATCGCGACCACTCGTAAGACAGCATATCACTGGCGTCGGCCTCTGGCTCTCTGAATGTACGTGACACATCTGATCCTGGGTGCAAGTATCATTGCAGCAGTGTCCTGGAAGGAATCCTTCTCACGGTCTCTTCCATGTCTCGTCTCTGCCAACTGTCCGGAAGTCATTGTCCTTTCCTATATCTGCATCTTGCTCTGTAATGGCTGCATACCCATCGCGACTCCTTCTGGAAGGTATATCCAGTACTCTGCCTCGGCATGCGCATCGCATCTCTGATGTCGGCGGAGTGGAACGTCATCTCATCTAGATCTGGTACGAACCTCTTACTTCACTTTTCTCTAATGTCGTCTGCTTTGGACTCGTCTTGTCGCGGCTGCATGGACTGAGCTCCAACGGCTATCCTCGTATCGGGAGTCTCCCAAGAAATGCATCTCACCACCTAGCATCCGAATTGAGTCGAGCCATCCGATCGAGTCGTCAAAACCTCATAATCCCCCAAGAGCTCAACATCTTGGGCACAGTTTAATAGTATCGAGTACATACCACAGCATCGGTGGTCCAGTCGTAGAAGGGCAAACCCAAGCCTCACTAATGGCGCCGCAGAACTGCCGCAAACCCTAAGGTTCAAGGGCTTTCACACGGTCATTAAGTCGAGTTAGGGTTTCAGTCTTCTAGAGGGACCATAGAATTGCCTGCATGTCTTCCGACTACTTTAAACTTGGATAAATAGGTTTCTGACATTCGATCGTCTCTGTCGACTCCCAACGTCTCCGCGTGAAGTCGTCTCTAGCTGGAATCAATCTATCTGATGACCTCGCATCGGGGTAGCGAACGAACCACCTGTCCTAGTCATTCATCATCGGGTGACTAGCGACCTTCTATCATCTATTCGTACAACTCGCCCCGCAATAGCTCCAACATATGGGGAGATATCTCGTCGCTCGCAGCAACCACTGGCTTGCTCGTCTACATGCTGAACAGTGCCTCAATCATCAGGAGTAAACAACATACCAACGGTCATCAAAATCTGGCTGGCCTCTATCATTGGCTCAATTCTCTAGTGTCGATCAGCGCCTCCGAGTAACCTCATAAAGGCGATCCGCCAAACGCTCGTGGCGCGGAAACACAGTAAGAAGACACATCTCTGCAATCGTGTCGCCGGAATTTTGTCCTGGTCAGTCCTCGTTCGTGACGAGCTTGTGCTGACCGCAACTCTAGCCGTAGCTCTCCCTGCCGTAACCGTAGCAGCAAAACCAAACTGGTACCGATGAGGCTAGATCGGAAAGAACATAATACTGAACAAAGAAATGTACATCCTAAGGCTTCTTAAGTGGAGTAGCGTATCGTAAATATGCCGCGGAACATACCCACGGTACGTCACTCTACTTTAGTCACCTATTCCATCAACCAAGGGTCATCCTACGCTCCGAAGGATAAAACCTAACGCTCTGATACCAACTTTGTCACGATCCGAAAGAACGGAACATGACCGGCACTTAAACTACGAACGTCTCGAGGCGTACGTAATCTAAGTAAACCGAAAACCCAGAAATCCAAACCAAGAAAAGTAGTAGAGTGCAGGAAAAACCAACTTAAAGCAAGTAGTTTCAAAAGCATAAGCCGAATTATGCGGTTTTTAAAACATCAAAAATTTACTAAAACTTTCGGCAGAGTCTCCTTTGTAAATACTGGCCCCCAAACGGGATACAACATGAATAGTATACGAAATCAAGAAAAAGGCATCCCCAAGCGGGAGCTAGCTTTTCGTCAATCGACGGTCACAACCACACAAACAATATAATATACAACGCCAAGGGCGAGGATCAAAACTCAAAAGGAAACTCAAAACCACCAGAAATATAACGAGCGACTCTAAGGTCGAAAGAATAAACAACACTGGTCTCTAACTCAAAAAATAGATGTTTGGTTGATGGAATTTACTAGATACAACTGAATAATATCATACAAGGTAAATAATGGGGGTATGATACAAGTAAACCCACCTACTAGAAAATCACCCGAATGAAACTATGCCCGCAAAGCTGTAATGAACCTGTACGGCAACCTGCAAGAAACTGGGGCACAACGGGGGTGAGTTGCCAACTCGTGAATAGAAAAACATATACGCACAGAAATTGTATAAATAACGCAATCCTAGGTCAATGATCATAATATATCCTCAAATATATGTATAACAGGCAGCCTATGACAATGTCTAGGGTAATATGTAACCCGAGTGTAAACTCATGTGCCCGTGTCAATGCCTCAGGTAGCAATATATCATATGAATGAGGTATGAATGCATGAAACAGAATACATGTAAATGAAGAAACCGTTTTCATAAATTAGTGAGATTTCCTTCGTATTTTTAAACTGAGGTATTATAAATGAAATCAGCATCAACAGTGTCTAGCATCGACACAAAACATAAATCTCACTGTCTCGAAATATCAATGTCTCAATCTCAATATCTAGGGCACCGTCAGTCCAGACCGGCCCCTACCATCCATCTCAAGACCACGACGGTATCCTCCGGATATCCGACGCGTCGGGTAATATCACCGGTAGGTAGTGCTCCCCAGCCAGGCTCAACGTGAACACCACATTCCTCTTGCCCCGGGGTACCATACCGGGCCTACCATGTACCCGTGACGGTTCCTCCACTCCTCGACACGGATCTCCAAAACCACAGCAAACTCATGGTGGACGACACTTTACATCACTGGAAAACCGCAACATTTTATATTTTAAAAGATCATAAGTTGTAAATTTTGCGGCTTTCCCCGAAATCCAGAAATATCATAAATCTCAAGAAATCATCACAAGTGCATATGTCAATGATAATGAACTAGGCATGAACAACTGAATAACAGTATGCATGAAGTGGTAGGTAATAACTACAATGTCTAATATGGCATATAAGGGAAGTACACTAATATCATGTCAACACTACTAGCTAACAATCTAAGTCAAGCAATTATATCCTCTAAAGTATACGTGACATGGCAATTACCGATGAAGATGTGTGTGAGCCGGCAAGTAGGTGTACGTGGTACATACGCATCATCGGTAATGGTGCTGGTGTCCTAACAGCATGATATCAATAATGGAATATGCAGCAAAATAAATATGCGAGGCAGAGCGAACAGCAATAGTGTGCGGGAGCAGAATACTAGACACAACGATAACTAATCTGCAATAATCTAATATAAGTCCTACGAATGGTGCCTTTTGAAATAACACGAATCATGGGGTTTTGAAAATAGGGGCTACGGTGTTTTTTTTTATGAAAAGATACGTCGTTTTTGAAATATCCGTAGATTCCCTTGAGCTGTCTTTAAAAATGCCCATGATTCGTTAGTTTTTGAAATAGGTAAGAAGTCTAATCTAATCTAACAACTACACTAAACTATACGGCTGAACTAACAAGCTGAACTACAGGTAAGGAAACCGCCTATCATCTGAGTCGATACATATACATACCTGTATTTTTATAGTCGGTGATCCCGCCTCAATAATATCATATCCGATACCATATCTATAATCAGGCATCCCAAGTCAAGAGTGCGGATCAATCATCAATATAGCTCGTACGTAAATCCGTCGTACGGCATCCCAATCTGGGTACGGGTCAATATCACATTCATCATAGTATTCACCTGGTATCCTCTTTATCAAATATCATGATCGGGGTACTGATCTACGTCTAGTACCATACTGATACCATCTATGTATGCATGCATGTATGTGAAACACTACGTCAAGGACCCGCTACAACATCATGTCGTATCTCAAATACGAACCCTGCTATATCACCGATCTCACGGCCTCAAATCAAATCTCATCGACTCATCATAAATCCCAAGTACTATCATCCTCAATCCGTATGTGAACACATAGTCCCATACCCATGTGAACACATAACTATAAAGAATCCCATGAGCACATATCAATAGGAATGTATGCAAGTATGTATGTGTGTATGTGTGTGTAACACTACCCTAGGGTTCGCAACACTAAAAATAGTCCAAAACACCAAGTATCTATATCATCGATAATATCAAACAAATTATAGTCAAAATATATATATATATGTGTGTATACGTATTCGTATACATCACCACGAACTGCGGGGGTGCTATACGCCATCCACCCGACTTCTCCCCGTAGATATAAATCTACTCACCTGGTCCTCGCTCGCCGGTGCCGACGTCGCCACGCGCTTGCTTGTCGTCTCGAAGTCCACGTGGGGGTACCTACATATCATAACGCACCATATCGCATTAAAACTAAATTCGAGATCGAAACGGCATACGACAATCAAATCGGCACGCGTATCACGCATAGGTCCAAACCTATCGCCTACGCATGCAAGAATAGTAAAACCAACCCTCGATGTTGATGTACAAACGTCAAACCATCGAGAAAAATCCAATCACACTCATTTGCACATTCACGAACACTAATTTTAATATAAACTAGGTTAAAACTCACAAAAACCCCATTTTCACTTAAAAAGTCATTTTTCCGAAAATCTAGCAAGTACAATTCGCCGTTTTTGTACAAAACATGATGTTTAAATGAAAGTAGCGGCCAATATACTTATTAAATATCTTAAATAAGTCATAGAAAAATTTCTGGAATTTAATCTCATTAAATTCCAAAAACCCTAATATTCTAGTTTACAAAATACCCTTTTTACAATTTCATAGCAAAAATGCACAAACTACGATTTAGGTTGGATTTCCATGAACTAAAGTGTTAAACTACATTTTATAATGTTAATAAAGTCATAAAATTCTTAGTTAGATTTTAAATCACCCATTTGCAACTAAAAACTAAAACCTAGTTTGCTTAAATAACTAAATTTGGACTTTTAGATGCAACAATTTACAAATTATCTTCTAGATTAGGTTTAACATGTCTTAACATGCTAACTACACCATGCAACCTTAAACAAGTGACAACAACCCTATTGAATTTTAAACCCTAACTTTTCAATTCAAACTTCTTCTCTTTAGATTTCCAAACTTGCAATTAAACCATATTTAAGCACCTAATAAGATACATTAAGGAATTTAACCCAACAATTGAACAATAGGTTAGGATTTATACCTTAAAACCATCATGAGATCAACATGAAACTAGACCTCCAAATTGAAATCTTTGTACCAAGATCCATGCTTAAAGAGATAAGAGCAAATGGGTAGGGCTTTGATTTGCATTTTAGCTTTGATTTTTGATGGAAATGGGTGAATTTTTTGATGGAAAATGAGAGGAGAAGAGGGAGGGAGGGGCTGCTGTTGGGGGGCTGAGGATTTTGGGCAGAAATGGGAGTGAGGAGAGAGAGGGAGGTAGAGAAAATGGTGGGGGACAAAGTCAAGGTCAAAGCAAGTCAAAAGTCTAACTACTTTATCCATTTTCTATTCTTTTCTTCATTTCCTTTTTCCTTTGCAAACCAAGTGGGGAAAAAGTGAGGGCTGCTGAATTCAGCCATGGGGGGAGTAAGTGGGGGTGTGTGGGTGTGGGTACGGGTGTGGGGTGATGAAAAATGATAAATACAATACCCCAAACATCCATTTACGCTAAAAAAAAACCCTTTTTTCTTCAATAATTTCCAAACCGTTTTGGCAAATGTTTTCATTCCAAAAACCACATGATAAAATTTTATTTAATGTTTTATGATGCACAAAATTTGTTTCAACTCATTCCAATTTGTAATTTTCCCTAATTAAATTTATTAGTGACGGCTTAAAATAATAATAAAATAATATTTTTTTCAGAAAATTTGAAATTTCACCAGCGGCTCAATAAACACCAAATAATAGCAATTACATAGCTAGAATATGTATATTTAATTTTTATAATAAGATATTTGTATTTTGACTTTTTACAGAAAACCCCCTTATTTTACCGTTTTTTCGAAATTTCACCGAAACGATTTTCAAAACGTTACAGACCCCTTTAGCAATAACTGGCAGATGCTACAACTCTCGGTTTGTCTTTTGATTGCTTCTATAGTTTCTGCTTTGCTCAGTGATATATATGATATATCCCGCACCTCATTCGACGAGGAAAGGGCCGACGATCCCTTCACCGGGAGTGACCCCTTTAGCAAAACTAGAAAAGCCTAAAAAACACTCCATTTTAAAATCATTTGATTCTACAACGATATAAAGTTCATTACGCAAAAGGTTTTCTTAAAAACCTGCCGTAGCCCTCCGTCAGTTCAGATAAGTAATAGTTAGTATTCGTGCTGCGTTTGTTGACTAAGTCAAGGCGTACTGTGCGGTAGCTGATTATTGCTTATCTGCAAAGCATATGATGCGATTGGATTAGGGTAGTCGTGCGGCCTTGTTGACTCAGTCAAGGGTCGTGCGGGTGGGTTTAATTCAATCGAGAAATGACGGGTTGAACTTTACTTGCGGTCTATGGTTTGTTGACTCAGTCAAGGTCATAGATCGCTTGGGGCAAAATATTATCGGGAATTTCAAGTGTTGAAATTTGCAATGAGATTGCATACCTTCTATCAGATAGTTAGGTCCCGATACCCACTGCGAGTAATTGTTACTCCTGGGAGAGTTTTACACATTACAATTAGTCGATCAAGTAGGTGTCTAGAAAGGTGTTAACGAGGTTACGCCTCTGGGAAAACGAGGTTTACATTAATTAGGTTCGTGCGAAAGCACGGGGCACCTCCCTCAAAGTACCGACACTGGCTTGGCTGAAAGATTGGCGAACTTGTAGCGTGTAATTAATCCCAGCTAGTCTTTCCTTTTAGGGTTTGAATGAAGATTTGATAAAAACAGTAGGAGCCATCCTGATTTGATAAAATAATAACCAATCTGATCTTGCAAGAGCGCACGCAGAATGTTTTCTTCTCTCTCTCTCTCCAGGTAGCGACCATATCACGCCTTAATCAAGATAATAAAACGGATATATTGACCAAACCCGCTTGTTATACTGAGCTGGGGAACGTTGGTCCTGCTCCAACTTATAATTGTTATAAGACAGAGCAGGAATTAGGGGATTACCAGAATTCCCGTGCCGCCCAAACGAAGAAAGTGCATGCTGATGCATCTTCTTCGGGTGTGTTCATTACAGAGAACTGTTTCTCAATGTCCTTTACGTCCTGGGTATTAGATCCCGGATCAGGATCCCACATATGTAATATATTACATGGACTACAGAAAGGTAGAGAACTGAGAACGGGTGATAAGTTTCATGAGACAGAAATCGGTACAAGTGTTGCAGCCAAGTCTGTTGGTCACTGTCACCCTGTATTCCAAATACATTGATTCTGAACGAATGTTATTAGATACCGAACCTGATATACAAAATCATATCAGTCTTTTTATTAGTAAAGAAATGATAAAATTTTGTATTGTTGGATAATGTTTTGAACATTTCCTATATCAAAAGTTGATCGGTTCAGGCACGTTATCTAAAAGCATTGATATTCTAAATCAAACTACAGTTCTTAGTATACGGAACACACAAAAGAGGAAGAGTTCAGAAATGAACGGATCCTTCTTGAGGTATTGTAGACTAGGTGTTATCAATACGACCCGACTAGCTAAGTTGCACATCGATGTATATTTAAATCTGTTTGAATTTACATCTTATGAAAACTTGCCGGTCATGTCACAAAGATAAGATGACCAAAGCTATGTTTATTGGAAGCAAAGAAAGAGTTAGTGTACTCTTGGGACTGATACATGATGATGTATGAAGGTCCCCTATCTACACATGCCAGGACCGGTTCTCTGTACTTCATTACATTTTCTGATGATCTCTCAAGATTCAGTCATATGTTCCTGTTGAAACACAAGTCCGAATCTTTTGAGATATTCACAGAATATAAGTTAGAAGTAGAGAACCAATACGGGTGTAAGTATTATGTCCTTTGATGAGATCAAGGAGGAGAATACTTGTGCATAGAATTCCTGGACTATTCTAAAGGAGAATGAGATTCTCTTTCAGCATTACTCCTCCGTATACACCATAGCACGATGGTATATCGGGGCGGAGCAATTGCACCCTATTCGATATGGTGCGCTCTATGATGAGTACTACTGAGTTACCTGTTTTCCTTTTGGGTGTTATGCACTTGAGAAGCTGCATACATATTGAAATTAGGTTCGAATCAGATCACAGCCTACCACTCCATATAAGATATGGTATGGGAAGAGCCCATGTCTTAAGCTAGTTAAGATTTGGGGTTGACCGGCCTATGTCTAAAAGCAAAATCCGGACAAGCTCGAGGCAAGGTCTGCAATGTAGAACTTGAAAGGTTCCAGCTATACAAACTACAGCAGATGATTTGGTAGAACCAAAGGATTCAATAGTTACCAACGAACCTCAGCCTCTCCGCCAATCTAGTAGGGTTCCTCACCCACCTGAGAGATACTTCGGTTTCTCTATGACAGTGGGAGCGAGGATTGCATCATGAGATGATGACCCAACTAGTTTCGAGCTGGCCATCGAGAGTAGGGACTCTGTAAGAATGGCTGGATGCTTAGCGATCTGAGATGGAATCCATGTACACCAACAAAGTATGGACTTTGGTTGCTATATCTGAAGGGTTAAATCCCCATCAGGAGCAAGTATATCTTGAGAAGATTACTTGGTGTACATGGAAAAGTTGAGACTTTCAAAGCTAGACTTGTTAAAGGTTTGCATCATTGACCAGGTATGGATTTTGTTGAAACCTTTTCTAAGTAGCTATGCTTAAGTCTATCCAGATCCTACTTGCCACGGCTACATACCATGACTACGATATCTGGTGGTTGGGTGTCATGACTGCTTTTCTAAAATGATGTTTGAGAAAAGAGATTCTGTAAGTACACAGTCAGAGAGCTTCGTAGACAGTAGGAGCAGCGGAAACGTGTGCAAGATGTTTTATGTGATAAAGCAGGCATCGCGGAGTTGGAACATCTATTTTGATGTATTAGTCAAAGAGTTTGACATCATCAAAATGGTAGATGAACCTTGTATAAACGAAAAGGTAGTAGGGAGTATGGTGGTGATCCTCGTAGAGTACGTGGATGACATACTCTTGATAGGGAAGTAGTTTCCTATGCTACGCTCGATTAATCTCCGCTTATCACAATGATTCTCCATATAGGATCAAAGTGATACCTCCTAAATCCTGGGTTTTGGATCTATGAAATAGATCTAAATAGATGTTGGGATTCTCACTAGATGTAGTGAGATGGTATCAATCGATCCTGGGGAGAATCACTGGAAAGGTTCCAGGGTGATAAGGACGACTGAATGTCAGTCACAGGGCATTGTCTTTACCCTCAGTAAAGGGACGGTATGTTGGAAGAGTTCCAAGCTAGATACCGTGACATACTAGACGATTAAAGGCAAGATATATCGCTACTTAAGATGCTACCAAAGAGGCTGTCTGGGTGTATATTAGTTCATGAGATGAACTTAGTTCCTCCCATTGTGAGACAATGGAGTTGTGGCTTATGCCTAGGAACGCCTGTCCCATCAGTGATCCAGACATATTCTAAGGCAGTATCACCTGATCATGGAGGTGGTTGATCTCCAAGGAGATCGAGGTAAGGAGAGTAGACTCAGAGGACAACACGGCGGATCCACTCACAAAGGCCTTTTCCCAGAGAGAGACTTTTATGGGATGGTTGAGTATGAGATACTACAACCACTGCTGTCAGATGGCCCTAGTGCAAGTGGGAGATTGTTAGTTATATGTGTGCCCTAGAGGCCATTACTATACATAGGATGTATATTGTAGTGGATGCTTGGACATATATAGGGAGGACTTTCTTGCTCGACATGATAGTATGCTATCTGGTTGCTTTTTACCTTAACGTGTACACCGATTGTCTCTCTGTTACATGTTGGTAAAGCCCTTAGGATGTGTACTTGACTACCTGAACTATGATGCAGATCATACTAGTGGGGACATGGTAGTCCATAAGTACATCCTTCAAGGTCCCTAGTCATGGGTTTATCGAGACAGGGCATCGATATACCAGTATAGACTAGCGTATACCTTCTCGACCCATACAGATGGGCGATGGATGATCCCATATCCATTGGTGTTTGACATCAGAGATGATATACGGGTGCTTAGTGGAGACTGGGTACACTGGACAAACTCGCCGAGAACATCCAGATGGTATTTTACCTTACGTCAGATGGCAGTTCTTTGGTGACACTGGTACAGAGTAGTCTGTTGACCCGAGATCGTCATAGAGTCTTGTGTGATTCCCACTGTGCTTTGATTTCCACCTTACCACGTCCAAGAGGGCGTGCAAAACGGTGGTTTTTGGGTACAGTCCCAAATCACATGGAGGCGATGAGCGATAGGAGGGGATTCGTCTCTCCCGGTATAGGGAGTTGATGTTGCGCTGTGTTCGATTGGCTATAACCGGAAATCCCTGGCCAGGGTTGCTGAGATTTACTGGTAAGTGTTACCAGTAGTTTCTCGAACTGTTATAGTGTTAGGTCCATGTTACCTCTCCCGGTACTTTCGGGGTTGCGGAAACGGTAAAACAAAATTTTTTCTAGACTTGGTAACATGGACCGTAAAAGCCGGATCTTTACTAAACAACACACTAGCATCCTAACGAGAGATCTATCTACTCGGTTAGGGGTTATACCTTAACTTGAACTCCTTCTCTTCTTATTGTTCTTCTCTTTGCTTGCTCCGAGGGTTGATCCGGACTTTGGTCACCTCCGTGGCCTCCTTGAGTCGAAGACGATCCACCCGAGAGATGTACACTGAGCTCCACCTCGAGCCGAGGTAACTAGGGCAAAGAGATTGCCAGTCTAGAAGCCCTAGGTTGTGTAGAGGAGATGTATGGATGTGTTTGTCTTTTTGGGATCTTTTTCTCTCAACACATGAGATCAAAAGATGAGATCAAGAGGAGGAAGAAGAAGGAGAAACTTAGCAACCATGGAGCTTTTCTTTTTCTTCTCACTTCAAGAGAGAGAATGAGAGGAGAATAATGAAAAGATTAAGCCAAATTAAATGAACCATGGTTGCAATAATACACCAAATCATCATTACTAATCCTATCATGATAAAATTTGATGGCTCATTGAATTGACCATTATCATAACACAAGAAATAAAAAGAAAATGAAAGAAGAGTGTGGATCTCTCTTGAAGGTCAATGGTTAACACGGTCAACGGGTCAACAAAGTCAAGAGAGATCTAAGTGGTCAAATGGTCAATGCAATTAGCCATCACTAATATATCACTAAAAGGATCAGTAAACAATGTCTCCGGCTCATAACGGTTTTGACCAAACGGATTGTCAAAACCCTAATGAGTGTGCCACATTACGGTTTTGGCCGAACCAACTGCCAAAACCCTAATGGGGCACCTCCTCCTTCATCTCTCCTCAATACTGTGCATACACACCCGCATCCGCATTCCGTAGAATGCGGATGCACAGAAGACAACAACTCCATCTGTGCAATACTAGGATCTGGCTTAAACCAAAGCCCACTAGTATTGCCTGCCCGAACAGCATACGCACACAAGTGTACGTAAGTGATTGTAGCCCTGCCGTAAAACCATACAGCCTCTACACGTTTCGCTCAGTCCAGGGAAACTCTCTGTGTGGGACTCTAAAGACTCGACACTACGCTGGCAGTGGGTTTAACTACAGACCGCAAGCGGTACTAGCTGTACGTAACGGTCCCCAGGTAGATGTCGATAAGAAGGCCGATGAGGTAAACCCATCCGAACTCTTACTGAGCCTGTATGTGACAATCTCCGTACAGTCCGGTCTGTTCGTCTGATACATCGCATGGCGGCCTAGGGGGCGATAAACGTCATTCCCCTAATAGCGGTACAAGTCGTGTCGGAGTGAATCCCAGAACACCCTGAGATAACACTGGAAACCTACCAGTATATCTAGCTTGCCCTGGACAGGGACTACATGTGTAATGGCTCTCCTAGACACAGCGCTATGTCAACCTCCAATACCGGGAGAGACGAATCCTGTCTAACCGTCACTGCCTCCAAGTGCTTCGGGACTGCTCCCAACTACTACCTGTTTGCACGACTCAGTAGAGCCGTGGTAGGGTAGTAATCAAAGAACAGTGGGAACACACTCGAGGTGAAGTGACAATGTCAAGTCAGCGGACTAAGCTGTACTAATGTCACCTGGGAACTGATAACTGACGATAGGTATAATACCAACCATCAGTTCCCGACGAGTCATGTCCAGTGTACTCGTAACCTAACGAGCACCCGCATACTATCTCAAGTACGACGTACTGACGGCTGTGGGACAGACCGTCTCCCGTGTTGGGATGAGAAGCGCATACGCTAGTCTACTTCGGAGTATCGATGCCCTGTCTCGATAATCCCATAACTAGGGACATGTATAAGGATGTGCTTGTGGATTACCCAGCCCCCACGAGTGTGATCGCCATCACAACGCCGGTAATCAAGCAAAGATCCTAAGGGCTCTACTAATGCGTATAGGTGATATAATAAAGAAACACACATGTACACATTAAAGCAGAGACAAACCAAGTAGCATACTACTATATCTAGCAAGATTGTCTGTACAACTGTGAATATCCCAAGCTTCCATCAAGTAATATACATACTAGTATGATACAGTAATGGCCTCTAGGGCATATACACTAACAATCTCCCACTTGCACTAAGGCCATGTACTGGCATATCCAAGACCTATCATCTCGATCAGCCGCTCGAACTGAGTTTAGGGTAAGGCCTTCGTGAATATGTCCGCTGTGTTGTCCTTTGTGTCCACTCTCCGCACCTCGATCTCCTGGCGATCAATGATCTCCCTGATCAGGTGATACCGCCTTAAGATGTGCCTGGATTTCTGATGGGACCTTGGTTCCTTCGCTAAAGCTATAGCCCCATTGTTATCGCAATACAAAGGTATTGGGTCAACAATGGACGGAACCACCTGAAGTTCACTAATGAACTTCTTCATCCAGAACGCCTCTTTTGCAGCATCGCTTGCAGCAATGTATTCAGCCTCCATCGTCGAGTCTGCGATGGTATCCTGTTTGGAACTCCTCCAACATACCGCCCCTCCGTTGAGGGTAAACACAAAACCCAAGACAGACTTGTTTTCATCTTTGTCACTCTGGAAGCTTGAATCGGTAAAGGACTCGACCCTGAGGTCTCCATTACCGTAAACCAGGAACATCTCCTTAGTCCTTCTCAGGTACTTGAGAATGTTCTTCACTGCTGTCCAGTGGTCCTCACATGGGTCTGACTGATACCGGCTTACCGCGCTCAGCGCGTAAGCTACATCTGGTCTTGTACATAGCATCGCATACATTATAGATCCTACCGCCGAAGCGTAGGGTATAGTGCTCATGCGAACCCTCTCCTCGTCAGTCTTAGGACACATCTTCTTGGAGAGGGTAATTCCGTGCAATGCGGGTATGTTACCACACTTGGAATCTTCTATACTAAATCTCTTTAGTACGGTCTCTATGTACCTCGACTGCGAAAGTTCCAGTAGTCTCTTGGATCTATCTCTATAGATCTTGATCCCCAGAATATATGAGGAATCACCCAGGTCCTTCATGGAGAACCGTTGTGACAAAAATAGCTTGACCGATTGTAGCATAGGAATGTCATTTCCTATCAAAAGAATGTCGTCCACGTACAAGACTAGGAATACGACAGTTCTTCCTACAATCTTCTTATAGACACAAGGTTCATCTTCGTTCTTGATGAAATCAAATTCCTTGATTGACTCATCAAAACAGATGTTCCAGCTCCGCGATGCCTGCTTTAATCCATAAATGGATTTAAGCAACTTGCACACCTTCCCTCTGCTCCCACTGTCTACGAAACCTTCTGGCTGATCCATGTAAACGCACTCTTCCAAACAACCGTTTAGGAAAGCCGTTTTAATATCCATCTGCCAGATTTCATAGTCATGGAAGGCAGCAATGGCAAGTAGGATCCGAATGGATTTGAGCATAGCCACCGGAGAAAAAGTTTCGTCATAGTCCAAAGCAGCTCTTTGACGAAAACCTTTTGCAACGAGTCTAGCCTTATAGGTTTCCACCTGCCCATCTACACCGAGTTTCCTTTTGTAGATCCATTTGCATCCAACGGGTTTTACTCCAAGTGGAGCAATATCCAAGGTCCACACTTTATTGGCGTACATGGACTCCATTTCGGATTGCATTGCTTCCTGCCACTTATCAGAGTCCCTACTGATAATGGCCTGCCTGAAACTGGTAGGGTCATCTTCTTCCAAGATGCAATCCTCTCGATCCCCGTCTATGAGAAAACCGTAGTATCTCTCGGGCGGATGAGAAATCCTACCAGATCTGCGGAGTGGCTGAGGTTCGTCTGGGGTTATTGAATTCTGAGCTTCTGTCAAATCTTCAGTTTCATTTTGTGGTCGTTGAATTTCTTCCAGTTCTACCGAACTCCCACTTGTTTCTTTTGCAAGAAATTGCCACTCTAAAAAGGTGGCGTGGCGAGATACAAACACCTTCTGTTCCTCGGTATGGTAGAACAGATATCCTGTGGAGTTCTTAGGATATCCCACAAATTTGCATAGAACTGAACGTGCCTGAAGTTTGTCCGGATTTTGTACTTTTACATAGGCCGGACAACCCCATATCTTAATACGTTTAAGATACGGCTTTTTACCATTCCATATCTCGAACGGTGTCTTAGGCACAGATTTCGACGGAACATCGTTCAATAGATATGCTGCTGTCAACAGCGCATGTCCCCAAAATGAAAGAGGTAACTCGGCATTACTCATCATGGAGCGAACCATATCCAGTAGGGTACGATTCCTCCGCTCCGATACACCGTTGTGCTGTGGTGTATAAGGAGGAGTAAGCTGAGAGAGAATACCATTCTCTTTTAAGTAATCTAGGAATTCCGTGCTTAAGTACTCCCCTCCTCTATCAGACTGGAGGATCTTGATACTTTTGCCAGTCTGGTTCTCTACTTCGTTTCTGAATTCCTTGAATTTCTCAAAAGCTTCAGATTTGTGTTTCATCAGATACACATATCCGAACCTAGAGAGATCGTCAGTGAATGTGATGAAGTACGAGAACCCACCCCTTGCATGTATAGATATCGGACCACATACATCACTATGTACTTGTCTCAAGAGCTCTGCTGCTCTTTCTCCATGTCCGGTGAATGGAGATTTGGTCATCTTCCCTTTGAGACAAGACTGACAAGTTTCATAAGATGAAAACTCGAACGCATCCAAGAGTCCATCTTTATGCAATTTACTCAGTCTTTTCTCTCCGATATGACCAAGTCTACAATGCCACAAGTAGGATTCATTCGTATCTGAATTCTTCCTCTTACGTGTGTTTTGCACATTGAGAACTGTATTCTGATTTAGAACGTAGATACCATTACACAGTGTACCTTCTGCAACCAGTACCTTAAGAAGGTAAATGTTCATGATATTTCTATGAAGAACAAAGTTATATCCATCTTTATCGAGTAAAGAAACTGATATGATGTTGCAAACCATGGAAGGTACATAGTAGCAATCGTTCAAAATCATAGTCTTGCCATTTGGCAATACTAGGTGATATTCACCGACGGCTGCCGCATTAACTTGTGCTCCGTTCGCTACTCTGAGTGACATATCACCCGGTGCAACTTTCCT
Source organism: Agapanthus africanus (assembly GCA_030015575.1). Classification (NCBI taxonomy): domain Eukaryota; kingdom Viridiplantae; phylum Streptophyta; class Magnoliopsida; order Asparagales; family Amaryllidaceae; genus Agapanthus; species Agapanthus africanus. The sequence continues at coordinate 369,575,036 of CM057337.1, read as the reverse complement.
ACTTTTTATCAGTCCCTGCAATAAATTACAGATATGAGATCCTGATCCGGTATCATGTACCCAGGAGGTAGGGCTGACCGTAAAACAGTTCTCAATTACAAGAACACCTGAAGTAGATGCAAAACCATGCTTCTTCTTCAACTGGGTATCCTGGGAATCCATACAATCCCCTTTCCCTTGCTCATACTTATGACTGTTATCACAAGTTAGAGCCGAACCAACGTCCCCCAGCCCCGAATAAGAATTCGGATCGGTCAAGCGATACATTTTATTATGTTGATTAGGGCGTGAAATGGTTGCTACCTGGAGAGAGAGAAAAGAAACACTTAGCGTGCGCTCTTGCAAGTTTAGATTGGTTTTTAATTTATCTAAACAGGATGGCTCCCACTGTCTCTCGAATCCCACCTCAAACCATAAAGGAAGAATTAGTCGGGATCAATCTCACCGTACAATACTTGCTTAACCGTTCAGCCAGACCAGTGTCGGTACTTCGAGGGAGGTTTTCCAACGCTTTCGCGAAGTTCCTTAATTAAGTAACCTCTTTTCCCTGTGGGCGTAGCCCCACTAACACCTTTCTAGACACCTACTTGGTTTATAGCATTGATCGTTGAGCGAGAAAATTCCCGAGGAGTAGCATATACTCATAGTAGGATCGGGATCCAAATATCATCGCGTGATAAAACTGAAGGAATCCTACCAGAATCATCACACTCCAAATGGTATGCAACACTAGCAAGTTTCAGTACTTTTGAAACTCCCGATGTGGTTTTTGCCCCTAGGACCCAAGTGACCTTGACTGAGCCAACATATCAAAGGATCCTAGTCAAGTTCAACCCGTCATTATCTTGACTGCATTAAACCCACCCGTACGAGTCCTTGACTGAGCCAAAATGACCGCACGACTGTCCTAACCAATCACTTTGTATCCTATGGAAAAATATTACATAGCTACCGTACACTACGCCTCGGCTGAGCACGAAATACGTAGCACGAATACTAAGCAATATCAATCCGAAACGACGGAGGGCTACGACTGGGTTTTAGCGAAAACCCGTTAACGTAATGAACTTGATATCGTTTAAGGAACGTGATACAGTTTTTGAAAATATAGTGACGAAAACTTTTGCTAAAGAGGTCACTCCCTGTGCAAGGATCTCGGCTCTTTCCTCGTGGAGTGAAGTGCTGGGTATTCATAAGACGAATACTTCGATGCAAATCAAGAATAATCGACTATAGTGAAGTTATTACCCTGACGCAAACTTTTGTCCAAGGGGTCACTCCCGATGAGGGGATCTCGGCCCTTGCCTCGTCGAATGAGGTGCTGGGCATTCATAACCGAATACCTCGATGCAAAACAAAAATGAACGTCCTTGCAATAACAGCTTCTTGAAAAAATTGTTCCAACGTCTTTTAGGTTTCTTTTCTATCATTAGTTCTTTTAATGCGTCCCATCATTTAAATCCTAAAATTGCAGAAAACAACCAAAACATGACGTACGCTTATGCCATTCGCATTCGCCATGGGGCCCTGTCATCACCCGTTAGGTTACTTAACTAACGACAGAGCGGGGGCTGGGCTAGCACGGCTGAAAAACATAAGCAACGCCTAAATAGTTATTATATATAGATATATAGCAATGATAACCAATCCAGATCACAGATGAACACATTGGATATACTAGGAACCCGCGATTCGTTCGAGCCTGCAACGAAGAGCGGATTACACGGTCGCGATGAATAGCCAATACCCCACCCAAGACCCCTACGGGTGCGGCAAACTACCCGCCAAGTACCCGAAGCGAAGCAACCTTCCTCAACACCGTGAGTAGGCCACTCGGCACTTCGAGATACCCGGTAGTTTGTGCACCCCCTCCATGGGTCTATCCTAGGAGCAAAAATAGTAAAAAGAATTATACAATGACGGCTACAACCCCGACCCGGTTGTGCGGCCATACAAATAATATTACATCAATTTACAAATTTATTACATGAATGAAAGAAAATGAAACTCTCATCTCACATCCACCCCGGCTATTCATCTGCGACAATCCAACGAGTTCATATACACAAACCATCAACAACACAGATCACAGATATGTATAACCACCACTAATCGACATATAGCGATTAGTAGATGTTCAATACACATATAACATTACAGATATAACCATTAGCCAAAGTCTACAGAACATCAACCAAAAAATACGGATTTTTGAGCCCCAAAAACAAATTTTGCTTTCTGGAAAATCTGGGCAGAAAAATCATATTTCAAAAATCCCAAAATACCCATATAAGAACACTGCAGCAAACAGGATCCCCAACCGAGTTAACTCGGCCGCGAAACCGCTGCGCTTTAACCGAGTTGGGTGATCATCTTTCTTCAGTATTCTACAGAAAGCCTGAGCCGATTTTTAGTGTATGATTTATTAATTTTGGAACAGTTCTAAAAATCGGCAGAAACTTGAAATTCCGGAGTGTTTTACGGTTTTTCGTCCGGTCGAAATTCTAGATACTTTGCTAATATGCTGGGTGTGTTTAGTTAGGCTCTGATACCACTGTTAGGTCCACGTTACCTCTCTCGGTACTTTCGGGGTTGCGGAAACGGTAAAACAAAAATTTTTCTAGACTTGGTAACGTGGACCGTAAAAGCCGGATCTTTGCTAAACAACACACTAGCATCCTAACTAGAGATTTATCTACTCGGTTAGGGGTTATACCTTAACTTGAACTCCTTCTCTTCTTATTGTTCTTCTCTTTACATGCTCCGAGGGTTGATCCGGACTTTGGTCACCTCCGCGGCCTCCTTGAGTCGAAGACGATCCACCCGAGAGATGTACACCGAGCTCCACCTCGAGCCGAGGTAACTAGGGCAAAGAGATTGCCATTCTAGAAGCCCTAGGTTGTATAGAGGAGATGTATGGATGTGTTTGTCTTTGTGGGATCTTTTTCTCTCAACACATGAGATCAAAAGATGAGATCAAGAGGAGGAAGAAGAAGGAGAAACTTAGCAACCATGAAGCTTTTCTTTTTCTTCTCACTTCAAGAGAGAGAATGAGAGGAGAATAATGAAAAGATTAAGCCAAATGAAATGAACCATGGTTGTAATAATACACCAAATCATCATTACTAATCCTATCATGATAAAAGTTGATGGCACATTGAATTGACCATTATCATAACACAAGAAATAAAAAGAAAATGAAAGATGAGTGTGGATCTCTCTTGAAGGTCAATGGTCAACACGGTCAACGGGTCAACAAAGTCAAGAGAGATCTAAGTGGTCAAATGGTCAATGCAATTAGCCATCACTAATCTATCACTAAACAATGTCTCCGGCTCATAACGGTTTTGACCAAACGAATTGTCAGAACCCTAATGAGTGTGCCACATTACGGTTTTGGCCGAACCAACTGCCAAAACCCTAATAGGGCACCTCCTCCTTCATCTCTCCTCAAAATTGTGCATACACACCTGCATCCGCTTTCCGTAGAATGCTGATGCACAGAAGACAAAACAAATCCATCTGTGCAGTACTAGGATCTGGCTTAAACCAAAGCCCACTAGTATTGCCAGCCCGAACAGCATACGCACACAAGTGTACGTAAGTGATCGTAGCCCTGCCGTAAAACCATACGGCCTCTACACGTTTCGCTCAGTGCAGGGAAACTCTCTGTGTGGGACTCTAAAGACTTGACACTACGGTGGCAGTGGGTTTAACTACAGACCGCAAGCGGCACTAGCTGTACGTAACGGTGCCCAGGTAGATGTCGATAAGATGGCCGATGAGGTAAACCCATCCGAACTCCTACGGAGCCTGTATGTAACAATCTCCGTACAGTCTGGTCTGTTCGTCTGATACATCGCATGGCGGGCTTAGGGGGCGGTAAACGTCGGTCCCCTAATAGCGGTACAAGTCGTTTCGGAGTGAAGCCCAGAACACCTTGAGATAACACTGGAAACCTACCAGTATATCTCGCTTGCCCTGGCCAGGGACTACATGTGTAATGGCTTCCTACACACAGCGCGATGTCAACCCCCAATATCGGGAGAGGCAAATCATGTCTAACCGTCACTGCCTCCAAGTGCTTCGGGACTGCTCCCAACTACTACCTGTTTGCACGACTCAGTAGAGCCGTGGTAGGGTAGTAATCAAAGAACAGTGGGAACACACTCGAGGCGAAGTGACAATGTCAAGTCAGCGGACTAAGCTGTACTCATGTCACCTGGGAACTGATAACTGACGATAGGTATAATACCAACCATCAGTTCCCGACGAGTCCTGTCCAGTGTACTCGTAACCTAACGAGCACCCGCATACTATCTCAAGTACGACGTACTGACGGCTGTGAGACAGATTGTCTCCCGTGCTAGGATGAGAAGCGCATACGCTAGTCTACCCCGGAATATCGATGCCCTGTCTCGATAATCCCACGACTAGGGACATGTATAAGGATGTGCTTGTGGATTACCCAGCCCCCACGAGTGTGATCGCCATCACAACGCCGGTAATCAAGCAAAGATCCTAAGGGCTCTACTAATGCGTATAGGTGATATAATAAAGAAACACACATGTACACATTAAAGCAGAGACAAACCAAGTAGCATACTACTATCTCAGCAAGATTGTCTGTACAACTGTGAATATCCCAAGCTTCCATCAAGTAATATACATACTAGTATGATACAGTAATGGCCTCTAGGGCATATACACTAACATATAGACCTCATATCGACATGACTTATCGAGCTATTGGGGTCTGACGTTTACCACCCCTAGGCGAGATATGCGACATATCAGACGACGAGGCCGGACTGTACGGTAAGTGTTACAGGTTGGATTCACGGGAGTGTGAGCGGGCTTGCTCGTTGATCTTCTGATCGCTCAATACCCGGGTGGCCGTTACGTTTAGCAGACAGCTTGCGGCTTGTGGGTGTTTGATATGATCATCACCTGCTGCCGGCGTATCGACGAGACTTTAGAGTCCTACACAGAGGTTTCCTGGCTCAAGCGAAACGAAATAGGAGCGCATATGAGATATGTGCGGGATCGAGAATAATACCAGTATGTGATACTGGATTCTATTCTCTCGATTTGTATCATTGGACGGTTATATGTGATATAGCCGGGTTACCGAATCAAGTGTTGATTCAATACATTGGTACACTAGATATTAGTCGGTTATATGCGATATGACCGGATCATTAAATCAAGTGTTGATTTAATGATTTAATGTATAATTATATATTTAATATATTATTTTATATTAACTAGTATTTGTTCACTTAAGATTATATTCTCACTTGAATGTGCACATTGTATATATGATATAGTTTTGTACACTAGTTTGTATCATGTTTGATGATACATGAAAACTTGGGTGTGTGCTATACACCATGTTTAGTTAATGGTTAGGGTTTTATTTGCCTTATTTATTTATTTCATTTATTTATTTTTGGCAAGAAACAAAAATAAAATGGTGGTGGCTTTTCTTTGTTTTATTCTTGAAAATTCATGAAGCTTCAACCATTTTGTTTTATTCTTAACCCAACCATTAAGCTAAACCCTAGTTTATTCTTTACATGAGTTAGCCTCACCCATGGTTGCATTATGATAAGATCACTTGATTTATTATTATTCAATAATTCTTTTTCTTTCTTCATCTTCTTCATGAAGAGAAGAAACCATTGCTAGATTTTTCCAAGTGAGAAATCCAAATCTAAAGTGAACCCACTTCCTATTTCTTCATCCTCTACCACTTGCCATGTAGTAGAGTGTGTTATCTTCACAAGTTCCATGACCTAGTGAAGGTGGAGCTTGAGTTTGAGTCGCCTCGACGTAGATCATCTTCGGCATCGAAGTCGACGACCTAGCCCGATCATTTCTTCGACGAAACCATCGCTAGAGTCCGGGATCCGATGATCGCAGCGGAGGGACGTCATCTCTGAGCTAAATAAGTGGAGGACCGGATCTACAAAGGTTGTAGCCCCTTTCACTTAGCACTAAAGCAGTTTAGTAGCTTGTAGTTTCGCCTAATTTCTAGTTAACGATCTTCATTAGGGTTTCTCGGCACCTGGAATTTTGAATTTGGCATGGTTGATGCCTTGTGGAACCTCTTGAGTATGCCTAGGAACCCTACAAGTGGGAGATTGTTAGTGTATATGCCCTAGGGGCCATTATTGTATCATACTAGTTTGTATATTACTTAATGGAAGCTTGGGATATTCACATGTATATAACAGTCTTGCTAAACATGGTAGTTGCTACTTGGTTTTTCTATCTTAATATGTGAGTATAAGTATTGATAAAGCTCTTAGGATTTTGCTTGACTACCGGCGTTGTGATGGCAGTCACACTAGTGGGAGCTGGGTAGTCTACAAGCACATCCTTATTCAGGTCCCTAGTCGTAGGATTATCGAGACAGGGCATCGATACTCCGGAGTAGACTAGTGTGTACACTTCTCATCCCAGTTGGGGAGATGGTCTGTCCCACAGCCGTCAGTACGTCGTACTGGAGATAGTATACAGGTGCTCGTTGGGTTACGGGTATACCGGACAGGACTCGCACGGAACTGTTGGTTGGGTTTTTATACCAGTCGTCAGTTAACAGTTCCCAGGTGACATGAGTACAGCATAGTCCGCAGACTTGACACTTCTACTTCGCCTCGAGTGTGTCCCAATGTTCTTAGATTGCTACCCTACCCCGGCTCAAAGGAGTCGTGCAAACAGGTAGCAGTTGGGTGCATCCCGAGCACTTGGAGGCAGTGGCGGTTAGACAGGATTCGTCTCTCCTGGTATTGGGAGTTGTTATCGCGCTGTGACTAAGAGCCATTATGCAAAGTCCCTGGCCAGGGCAAGCGAGATTTACTGGTAGTTTCCAGTAGTTTCTCAGGGTGTAATGGGCTTCACTCCGACACGACTTATACCGCTATTAGGGGACTGACGCTTGCCGCCCACCTAGGCCCGATATGCGATAGTCTTAGACGAACAGACCGGACTGTACGGAGATTGTCACATCAGGCTCAGTAGGAGTTCGGATGGGTTTCCTCATCGTCCTTCTTATCGACATCTACCTGGGGACCGTTACGTACAGCTAGTGCCGCTTGCGGTCTGTGGTTAAACCCATTGCCAGCGTAGTAGTCGAGTCATTAGAGTCCCACACAGAGAGTTTCCCTGCTCCAGGCGAAACGATATAGAGGTCGTATGGTTTTACGACAAGGCTTCGGACGCATACGTGTGTTTACGCAAGTACGACTTTCGGACAGTTTTTACTAGTCGGCTTTGGTTTAAGCCAGATTCTAGTATCAGGATATTGGATTTATACAGTCTAAATTTTTTCCGTGTTTTCACGGATAGGAGGGGCGTTCTCGTAATTTCACGAGAAGCTTCTAAAAGACGGTGACTTGGAGTTTAGGTGGCATATGCATTAAATGAGATTGGTGAGACATTTGTGTGATTCATCCATGTCATTAATGCATCATAAATGCTTAATGACTCATGGAGATGAATCACCCATTAGTATTTATGAAGCATGGTTGTTAAATCCTATTTTCTATTTATTGGATAAATGATAATGCTTCATATATATCATGATACATCATTATCTCATTTTCATTCTCATGCTCACCTTCTCTCTCCTCAAGCTCTCTCTCTTCAAATCCTAATCCTCCCCTCTCATGTGTTGAGATCAAGGATTAGAATAGACTAATCACTCCATAATCCAACTCTATATCACCTAGGTTACTTAAATTAGCACTTTAAGAAACCTAGTTACCTTTAGTTTGAGGTGAAGCTTGAAGCAAAGCTCTTAGGTGGATCGTCTACTACTTGGACAAGGCTAAAGAGGAGGTGGAGAACGTAAAGACGAAGGACACGGTTCATTAGGTATAATCACTTCACATAGTAGTTTAGAACTTCTATGATAGTTGTTAGTTATCGTTTAGCACCGATACTTGTGGTTAGTCGATGTTTAAGCAAAGAACAAGATCGTTTTTCATATTTCCGCCTCCCAGCAAGTCGTGGGGTGTTGCACATCGACTTACAGATGAAATACACTCGCAAAGTCCTCTCGACCTTGTGTGGAGAAAATCCCTGCTTGAGATCCTTACGACTCACAAAGGAGCAACACACTTAGGAATCCTCACGATTCCTAAGGAGAACATACACCTGCGAGATCCTCTCGACTCGTAAGGAGAAAATGCTTTTATGAGACCCTCACGGCTCATAAAATTGGAAAGCCTTAGGTGATAGGGACCCAAACCTGTCTCCTAAGCCATCGTTCCCCAACAGGCAATGGCAAATGATGAGTCGCTCCTGGCATTTCGCTTCAGTGTTAGCGGTGCTGATGCCGACCAAAAACCCAAATCCCAAGTCCTCCCAAGGCAAATGATGAGTTGCTCCTGGCATTATTCCAGTGCAGCAATGCTGATGCCAAACAAGATCCAAACTCAAATCCCAATGGCGAATGATGAGTCGCTCCTGGTACCATATTCCAGTGCAGCGATGCAGACGCCAACCAAATTCCAACCCCTATACCCCAACGGCAAATGATGAGTCGCTCCTGGTACCATATTCCAGTGCAGCAATGCAGACGCCAACCAAATTCCAACTCCCATACCCCAATGGCGAATGATGAGTCGCTCCTGGTACCATATTCCAGTGCAGCGATGCAGACGCCAACAAAATCTCGAAATTTTTCCGGCCCTACGGTCTGCATCATACATCCTGCAAAACCGTATACAATCCACGGGCATAAAACAATCCCAATCTCTCCCAAGTCCTGCCGGTGAGACTACTTTTAAAGCCCCACCAGCTCTCCAAAAAAAAAGTTATGTCCACAAGCAAACGGGCACGGATGAAAACCCGAAAGGGCTCCGTGAGTAAAAACAGCAAGACTGCCGGCGAGTTTGTGAAAACCCGAAAGGGCGCAAACTCGTGAAAGGGAGATGAAATGCACTATCAAAGTCCTCTCGACTTTGAGAGGAGAAAATTCCCGCGTGAGATCCTTACGACTCACAAAGGAGCAACACACTTAGGAGTCCCCACGACTCCTAAGGAGAAAATACACCTACGAGATCCTTTCGACTCGTAGGGAGAAAATGCTTTTATGGGAGCCTTACGGCCCATAAAATTGAAAAGCCTTAGGTTATAGGGATCTAAACCTGCCTCCTAAGCCATCAATTCCTAAATCCTCTCAGGGCAAATGATGAGTTGCTCCTGGCATTATTCCAGTGCAGCAATGCAGATGCCAAAAAAAAAAAAACCAATCCCCAAATCCTCTCAAAGACAGATGATGATTCGCTCCTAGTACCATATTCCAGTGTAGCGGCGCCGATCTCAATCCAAATCACATCAAATCAGCAAAACAACCAATGACCACCCTGGCAGATTCAAATTCCACCTCGGAAACAAGTCAACTTCAACCCTGACACCGCAAGAAGCGGAGCAAGTCAAATCCAGCACCGACCGTCCAAGTCTCAAAAAGGGCAGAACCGACCGTCCACGTCGCTAAAAGGGCAGCACCGACCGTCCAAGTCGCAAAAAGAGCAGAACAGACCGTCCACGTCGCAAAAAGGGCAGCATCGACCGTCCAAGTCGCAAAAAGGGCAGAACCGACCGTCCACGTCGCTAAAAGGGCAGCATCGACCGTCCAAGTAGCTAAAAGGGCAGCACCGACCATCCACGTCGCTAAAAGGGCAGAACCGACCGTCCAAGTCGCTAAAAGGGCAGCATCGACCGTCCAAGTCGCTAAAAGGGCAGCATCGACCGTCCACGTCGCAAAAAGGGCAGCCTCGACATTCCACGTCGCTAAAAGGGCAGCATCTACCGTCCAAGTCGCAAAAAGGGCAGCTTCGACCGTCCACGTCGCTAAAAGGGCAGCATCGACCGTCCAAGTCGCAAAAAGGGCAGAACAGACCGTCCACATCGCTAAAAGGGCAGCACCGACCGTCCAAGTCGCAAAAAGGGCAGAACCGACCGTCCAAGTCGCTAAAAGGGCAGCATCGACCGTCCAAGTCGCGAAAAGGGCATAATCGACCGTCCACGTCGCTAAAAGGGCAGAATCGACCGTCCAAGTCGCTAAAAGGGCAGCATCGACCGTCCATGTCGTAAAAAGGGTAATGCCAGCTTCCCAAAAGCGGGAACCAAATCAAGTCGCCTCCACATGAAAGAAGATCCATCAATTTCATGCACACGACCCACATGTGTGGTGTGCATTTATTGATGGGGGGCAATTTGTTGGGGTAAAAATTTACACCCCGGTTGACCAAGTCAAAATCAAAGTCAACCCCAAGCCAGGTGGGCCCAAGCCCAGGTCAAGTGGGCCAATGCCCGGAGCTAGCCCGAACATGAATCGGCCGGCTTCCCCCCATGCCAAAATAAAAATTTTGTAATAAATAATTTTGTTGTATTTCTTGTATTTTTAATTTATGAATAAATATAAGAAAATGGGCATAAAGCCAAATTTTTGTAAAGCCCATGGCTTATGTGCAAAAAGAAATGGCACAAGAGCCATGAGCTAGGCAAAATGCCATTTTAGGAAGCCCAAGGGGCTATGTGTAAAGTGTATAGCCTATAAAGGCAAGGATAATGAAAATATCACAACAACTTTTTCTCTCTCCAAAAAAAATTTAGATCTGAGATCTTTCTCCTTCCTCAAGGTTCTAAGACCTTCTTCTTTCTTTTGAATTAAATCAAGAGTTTTACTCTTCCTTTTTCAAAACTAAATAGTTTTTCACCACAGAACCCACAAAGGGAAACTTGGATCTACCATTAGATTTCAAAAAGGAGAGATTTTTAAAATCTCATACTTCTTGATCTTCAAGATCCGGCCAACAAAGAAAGAAGAAGGAGACCCATCTTTAGAAACCCCACTTTGGGGAAGAACTAGGGCTCAAGGGGAGAAGCCCTTCATCAGCGTCAAAACAGCTTAGGAGTTTAACTCCACTCTAATTTCCCTTTCGGGAGTTTTTGGGGCTAAAAGCCCCTTTTTCTTGCAGGCGCCCAAGCGCCTGACACGTGGCGTGCTCACGTGGCGCGCCAGCGCTCAAGCGCCCAGCGCCCACATGCCGACACGTGGCGCGCTCGCGCTCGAACACCTGACGCTCAAGCGCCAAGTGCCCACGTGCCGACACGTGGCAAGCTCGAGTGCCTAGCGCTCATGCGCCCAGCGCTCAAGCGCCAAGCGCCCATGTGCTGACACGTGGTGCGCTAGCGCTCAAGCGCCCAGCACTCAAGCACCAAGCACCCACGTGTCGACACATGGTGCGCTAGCGCTCGAGCGCCTAGCGCTTAAGCGCCCAGCGCCTAAGCGCACAACACCTAAGCGCACAACGCTCAAGGCGCTGTCCCTACGCGTCCTTTGGGCGCTTTTTCTTCCTTTTTTTTATGTATACATGTATATCTATATATATACACACACACACACATACTCTACAACACTGTCCCTCCCTGCCCGCTATCCGGGTAGCGGGACCCCGTAAAAACTCTGCGTGGCTCTCGATGTATCCAAAACCCCCTTTCAAAACACAACACACGCACGCAGCACATTGAGTTTGCATGACCAGTTTAACCCGTTAATCGTAGGTTCCCTCACTCCAAAGGCGAGGGGTAATTAACGGCAGCTTAGTCCGCGGCTGCCAGAGATTCGGATCCCCAAAATCAATAAACCCCGGCCTACCCTAGGCATGGAGAATCTGTAGTATGCCTGACATGCGTGCGCGTATTCCCATCTCAATGGGGTGACGAAAAACATCCTACAGGTTTAAGTCATACATACGATTTCTGCTCTATGATATTTTCTACTCACGAGTTGGCAACTCACCCCCGTTGTGCCACAGTTTCTTGCAGGTTTTGCCGTACAGGTTTCATTGCGTCTTTGCTGGCACACTTCTTCCATTCCGGGAGATTTGCTTTGGTAGGTGGGTTCACTGCATCGTGACCAGCATTGTATTTTTTGTACATTCAGTTGTATCTAGTAACTCCATCAACCAGACATGTATATTTATTTCGACCTTAGAGTCGCTCGTTGTATTATTATGGGTTTTCATGTTGATTTGAGTTTCCTTTTGAGTTTTGATCCTCGCCCTTCGGCGATGTATATTATATTGCTTCCGTTGTTGTGACCGTCGATTGACGAAGAGCTAGCTCCCGCTTGGGGATGCCTTTTATCTTTGATGTATATATTATTCATGTTGTACCCTTTTGGGGCCAGTATTTACAAAGGAAACTCTGCCGAAATTTTCAGAAAAGACTTGATGTTTTAAAAATGGGTAATTCAGCTTATTTTAATAAAACACTTTCCTTAAAATGGCTTTAGATTTCTGGGCTTTTGGCTTACTTGGATTAGATATGGTCCTATAGACTTCATTTGATTCAAGTGCCAGTCATGTGCCATTTCGGGTCGTGACAGAGAGTATAGCTCTTTCTTTGGAAATCCCTTCGATAATTAACAATGCATACAACAATATGTTCAAGTACTGTCCTCGGACTAGTCCTGCTCTACTACTATACCAATACTAAATATCATAAAAACATACCGCTCAAAAGAAATCAATCCTAATGTATATAAGAATGCCACGTGGGTCTGGTGCGCTCGGAATCGAATCCATGAATGTGCCATACATGTGAACAGAAACAACATCTAAGTGCAACGGGTGTGCACGAAACAACTGTCAAAGGCAACGGTTTTGCCTGACAGCAATATCAGGTGCATCTGATATGCATCAAAAATCTCGATTGAGTGCATCTGGTGTGCATTAAAATCGCATCAAGCGCCCAAATATGCGCAAGAATCCAAATCCAGTGCACAAGGTGCACGAAAACAAATATCAAATATCACAATCGAAATCGACGGTATACAACACATTTCAATCCAAATCCACATCAAGTATACCGTGGTATGTAATCTCACAACCATGTGCATCAGCGTGCACAAAATCAAATCAAAATACTAAAAGTGCATGAAAACTATGCCCAAAGCACAAGTCAAAACACATGCATACCATAGGTATGAAATCAAAATCAGCATCTCGAATGATATCAAATCAAAATCAAGTGCAACTGTGGTGCACAAAATCTCAATCATGCAAATAAATTGCCCAAAATACCGAAATCAAAGATGGCGGAAACAGTCCCACTCTAGCACATCCTCTAAAGATCTTTGGCCAACTGTCATGGTCACTCATAATATGTCTCGTCGACGATGCCGAATTCTGGCCTACTGGGTGTGTATAATATGACCGATCCTGGGTCCAAGTCTTCTCGTATTATACTCCAAAAAGGTTCTGTCGAAGTCTCTCCCAAATCTCGTTTCTGCTGAACTGCCCGGAATTTATCATCGTTTACTAAATCTACTTCTCATTCCGGAACGGTTGCATACTCACCGCGGCACCTTCTGGAAGATATATCCATATACAACGCCTCTGCATGCATATCAAATATCTGATGTCAGCGGAGTGGAACGTCATCTCATTAAGATCTCATACGAACCTCTTTTTCCACTTTTCTCTAATGTCGGCTGATTCGGACTCGTCTCTTCGTGGCTGCATGGACTGCGCCCCAACGGCTATACTCGTATCGGGAGTCTCCCAAGCAATGTATCCCATCACATGATATCCAAATGACGTCGAACCTTTCGATCGATGTGTCAAGGTTCCATAATCCCCCAAGAGCTCAACATCTTGAGTACAGTTTAATAGTATTTCAGTACATGCCACAGTACCTCTGGACCAACCGTAGAAGGGCAAACCCAAGCCTCATTAATGGCACCACGGAACTGCCGTAAACCCTAAGGTTTCAAAGCATTCTCATGGTTATTATATCGAGTTATGGTTTCATTCTTCTAGAGGGTCCATAGAATTACTTACATGTTTTTCCGAATACTTTAAACTTGGAAAATGGGTTCCTGACATTCGATCGCCTCTATCGACTCTTAACGTACCAGCGTGAAGTCGTCTCTAACTGAAATCAATCAATTTGATATCCTCGCATTGGGGTAGGCAACGAATCACATGTCCTGGTCATTCCTCCTTAGGTGACTAGCGATCTTCTATCATATCTCTAAGTACAACTCGTGTGCCATTAGCTTCAACATCTGGGCGACATCTCGTTAGTCGCAGGAACAACTGAATCATTCGTCCGCATGCTAAACAGTACCTCAATCATCAAGTATAAACGGTGCATCGGCGGTCATCATATTCTGGCTGGCCTCTAGCAGTAGCCTGATCCTCTGGTGCTGATCTGCACGTCCGATAAATCTTGTAAAAGCGATCCATCAAACCCTCATGGCGCGAAAATACAATAAAATGACACCTCTAAGCAATCGTGTGTCCCTGGAATCACGCCGTGGTCAGTCCTCGTCCGTGACGAGCTCATGCTGACGTAACACTAATCGTGGCTCTCTCTGCCCATGTAATCGTGGCAGCAAAAACCATAAAACGATATCGATGATGATAGATCATAGGAATGAATATAATAATATGCAAGGAAATGTACATCCTAAGGCTTCTTAAGCGGAGTAGCATATCGTAAGTATGCCGCGGAACATACACACGGTACGTCACACTCCTTAAGTCACCTACTCTATCAACCAAGGTCAACCTACGCGACGAAATTTCGAGTCTAATACTCTCTCGACCAAGTCTATGTTCCGTAAGGTCAAGCCTAGATTCCGTATATATACAAACGCCCTAGGCTCCCCATAGTCAAACATAGACTCGAACCAAGGTTAACCTAGCGCTCTGATACCAACTTTGTCACGACCCGAAATGGCACGTGACTGGCACTTGAATCATATGAAATCTATAGGACTCCATCTAATTCAAGTAAGCCACAAATATCCCAGAAATCTAAACCATTTTAAAGGAGAAGTGAAGAAAACTTATTTTAAAGCAAGTGGTTTTAATAACATAAGCCGAATTATACATTTTAAAACATCATATCTTTTCCGAAAATTTCGGCAGAGTTTCCTTTGTAAATACTGGCCCCAAAAGGGTAGAACATGCATGATATGAATAAAGGCATCCCCAAGCGGGAGCTAGCTTTTCTTCAATTGACGTTCACAACCACGCAAGCAATAT